>JAQFVV010012426.1:5110288-5639580 GCA_028023455.1 Epiperipatus broadwayi | reverse complement strand
GACAAAAAAAATTTTTTTTCAGTAAAAAATTTTTTTTGTCTGAAAAAATTTTCTTGGCCATACAGACTTATTTTACATTTATATATGATGATGTTTAATATGATTTAATTTTTCATTGATGATGATAAAATGGGTACAGCCATAAAACAGCTTAGTTTTGTTTTTATCAATTTTGAAAAGAGATGAATATCACAACTTAAGACAAAGGTGAAATAAATAATAGAATTTTTTTGAAACATTAGAATAATTTAGTGCCAGATAGAATAGGCATAGTAATAGTGATGAATTATGGAATAGTAGTCTCATGTGTGTTTGGGGAGTTCATTTTGTAAAAAGTCTATGATTTTGGAGGTTGGATTGGATATTTGATCATTGGAGTTTGGTTGGTTAGATTGCAGTTTTGATGATGAGTGGAGAGTTTTGTCATTGCCTTGAGAATGCTGTGTATTCGTGTAACTCATGAATGATCAAACTCAGTCACTGCTTCAACCCAATTTATAAGTTATCTTTATTTTATCATGAAGCAGTTAACAGTAGTCCTGCCATGATATCAGCCTATAAGTCTCCAAGACAGAGAGCAAGGCTTAGTTTTCTGTAGGCCTTAATAAGCAGGGCATTCTTTGATACTAGCCACATAAGACTCCAAGAGAGAGAGCAAGGCATAGTTTATCCATTTTAGCCCCTAAGACTTAATACTTCTTTTATTGCAACAGAGTTTGCATCATTCAAACAAGGGTTGTGGTAGTTAATAGTGATCGAATTGGGATGATCTTCTGAGTGCTCATGATACATTGTGTGATTATAGTGCTGTGACTGAATTCTTTTATTTATCTCAAGATTGTGAACTGCTAGTCATTCTGTGGACTGTCAATATCTGTTGGATTTCTAGGAGAATGGATGAATGTACAATTTGGGCTATTGCAGATAAACATGCACTATATAGACTATTATTGTGTAGTTCATTAAATAAGGATATTAAAATTTTTTTTATATTTGTAATGCATGATAAGGTGAAAAGCAAATCAGTCAGTTAATCAAAGAGATAGGTGGCAGACAAGGAAAGGATGTGTAGGTTTTTGATGGTCAGAGAAAGCACAGATGGGATATATATAGTTTTGAAAAACATGAGTGAACTAAATAATAGTATGGAAGAGGTTATGGAAGAGGAAGGTGTCCCAATCCCAGACATCGGTGATAGTTTTTATACTGAAGAAGATGAGGAGGAGGTTTCCCTTAAAAACAAAAAGGAAGAGAGGAAGTAGAGGAAGATGCCTCTGTAGTCAGTAGCAATAATAAGACCTCAAGTGTGGAAGTAGATGAAGAGCCAGAAGCTGGCCAGACTCAGATAGCAAAGATGGCACCATTAGACATGGACATGATAATGCAGATGCTTAGAAGTATGAGAGAAGATAATAAGCACAGTATAAAACATTTAAGAGAAGATAGTAAGCAAAGTATAATAAGTTTAAGAGAATATATTAAGCAAAATATAGAAAGTCTAAGAGAAGATAGTAAGCAAGGGATGGTAAATCTAGAACAAAAGATGGGGAAAAGTATAGAAGGTTTAAGAGTCTAAGAGAAGATAGTAAGCAAGAGATGGTAAATCTAGAACAAAAGATGGAGAAAAGTATAGAAGGTTTAAGAGTAGATGTAGGTCACTTTATTGACAATAACAACCGAATGATCATGGCTTTGGAAACTAGGATTGAAAAATCCAACATAGAGTGTAAAAATAGATTTGCATCATTAGAGGATAGGATAGAAGGAGTGTGTAGATCTATGGAAGTGGCCAAGCAGGAAGGCAGTCAGGGATTGCAGTCATTAAAGGCTCAAGTGGAGCAGTCTATCGAAAAAATAAGAGAGATTAAGTTAGTTAGGAATGAGGTCCATGAGTTGGTCTCCCAATCCATATCAGAATTCATAGAAAAGAATGCTGAAATAACCTCTGCAGGAATTAATATTAGATTAGGGGAGGGGGTAGCCAAAGTGGACTCATATAAGGAAGCCACCTTGAGCTGTGTAGATCAAACCCTCACTATCAAAAATAAGTTTAGTGGCGTAGAAAAGGAAAATACAAGAAGTTAAGGGAAGCATGGCCAATGAGTGTGTACATATGGACCAAAATCTTAGGAAAGAATTGGGGAAACAAATGGATAGCTTTAGGGAGGAGATAGTGAAAAGGGACAAGTCAAGTTCTTTAGAAGAGGGACCCAGAATGAATCAACATGAATTGGGTGTTATGCTGGAGAAGGTTGAGGAGAACCAGAAGGCATATGTCGCGGAGTACATGAACCCCAAGATGGATGATCTCTACCAGAAAATAGGGGAATTAAAAGATCATATTAATGTAGGGCTGCAGGATCAGTCAAACCTCAATTCAGGGCAGAACGATGGTAGCATCAGTCCAGATGACTGTAGGGATAGATCAGAACATAGTCAGTCAGAGAAAAGGATGCCTACTTTAGTCAAAAATCCACAAGGTGAAAAATTAATAGATAAGGCAGAAAGTAGCAGTAGAGAGGAATATAGAGTAGGAGGGTCAATGACCTCAAATTTAATCAAAATTAAGGCCTTTAGTGGGGAAAGCAGGGAGAACCCCTTAGAGTATCTGTATACCTTAGAAGAACTCTTTTCTGTGTGTAGGCTGAGTGAACAGGAAAAGTTGGCCATTGCCTGTAACCATCTTTATGCCTATGCTAAGGAGTGGTGGCAGTCCCTGTTTGTTAAGCCCACTACCTGTGGGGGTTTTCACTGTGTTATCCTATCATGCTTCTGGAGTGAAGATAGGCAGGACCGGGTGCACTACCAGATTACACAGGAAAAGTATGGTGGTACCAAGGGTAGCTATACACAATTTTTCAGAGGGCAGGTGGTTAAGTTGAAAAGTCTGACTGCATTTCCCCTCTCAGAGCACCAAATCCTGAGAATACTCTGACACAATCTTCCCCAAAGCATTGAACAAATGCTAATTGCTGCTGATTGCCACAGTATAGAGGAAGCATCAGAAATCCTGGATGCTCTAGAGATTTCAGAGCTAGATTCAGAGACTAGGCCCAAGAGCACTAAGGACAGGTATAATTATAATGTCTCTACTCTGAATCTGGGTGATCAGAAAAATGATCAGTAATTTTAGTAGTTATGGATATAGAAATAATTATAGGGCTAGGCCTCCTAATCAATCCTGGGTAAATTTTACAGATAATGTCGGGAAGAAAGTAATTCCCAAAGATAAGCAACCCTCTACCAATGGAATTACCACAGTGTTAAAAAGGCCATGGGGAAAGGTCCAAAATAAAACTCCATCACTAAACTAGAGTGGTCCTGGTATAATAGTTCCTCAGTGCTGGAGCCATATATGCTAACAATAAGAGGGACAATGAGATGTGGTTATTAAATACCCTTGATCTGGATGTGGATTACCTAGAGCCATTTGAACTGGGTGAACCACCTATTCAATATAACTGTCCTGTTCTTAAGTTATTGATGGAGGGGATTAGTATAAATGCCTTAATTGACTCTGGTAGTCAAGCCTCCATCATTTCAGAAAAAGCATATCAAAAGATGCTTCATGTAAATAATTGTATACCCTCCTTGCCCATTAGATAGATATAAGTGACTCTGGCAAATGGGAAGAGAACCAAACTGGCCAACAAGCAGGTTTGGATTAATTTTAGACTTAACCAGTCTGAGTTTGGTCATGTCTTCTTGATTATGCCTGAATTGGTTCATGATGTCATTATAGGTTCAGACTTCATGATCAGAAATAAATGTAAATTAGATTATGAGAATGGGCTAATTTTATGTCAACAAGAACAGTTTCCCTTTGAATGGGAGTTACCTAAACTCTCTGGTCAATTGTTATGCATCCGAAGCTCACTAGTTGATGTTGGTATTAGGACTAAAATTAATCATGTTTTCCTTGCCAATTTGACGATAGGAGAAAATTTATACCAACTGATGTACAATTTTAACAGCCTGTTTTCCACTGTTCCAGGCATCATCAAAGGATATACTCATCAAATTAAGTTAAAAGATAATGAACCTTTTCAACAGAGAATGTATCCAGTTCCTTATCTATATCAGGCCAAGGTACAAAAACAGATAGACCAAATGTTGGAATGGGAAATTATTCGGAAGTGTTCCTCTGCTTATGTCAACCCTTTGGTAATTATCAGAAAGAAAGATGGTACAGTAAGAGTATGTCTGGATGCTCGTATGCTGAACCAGATAACCGTTCCTGAACGTGATATTCCTCCACCTGTGCATGAGCTCCTAATTAAATTCAAACAAAAGTCAATTTTCTCATCTTTTGATCTGACAGCCAGTTATTGGCAGATACCACTACACCATGAAGACCAAAAATATACAGCTTTTCGCTTTCAAGGTCAAACTTATGTTTTTACAAGAATGCCCTTTGGTCTCATTAACAGTGGTGCTGGTTTGATCAGATGTTTGGATAGGATCTTTTCAAAACAATTGAAAGAAAAGATCATCATGTATGTGGATGACATAGTTATTGCTTCCAGCAGTCTTACGGAGCATCTAGAACACTTAAAGATATTCTTTGAAGAGTGTTTAGCCCATAATGTCAAGATAAACCTGGAGAAATGTACTATAGCTGCAAAAGAAATTACTTTTCTGGGACATGTAATCAGTGAACAGGGTATCAAACCCCATCCTGAAAAGATTGCTGCTATTCAGGATTTCTCAATGCCAAAAACCAAAAAGCAACTGCGGTCCTTTCTCGGTTTATGTAACTATTATCATAAGTTTTATAGGGACTTTGCCGAGGATACCCAGTATTTGTCTGTGTTATTAAAGAAATCAGAAAGGTGGAGGTGGACCACTGAGCATACCAGGGAGTTCAATACCATAAAACAAACCTTTTTGAACCACATTATTTTGTCTTACCCTGATTTTGGTAAAAAGTTTTTTGTACAGACAGACAGTAGCCACTATGGTCTGGGAGTAGATTTATATCAGCTTGATGAAGATCAAAGACCTCAGGTCTTATATTTTTTAAGTAGACATTTGAGAGGGGCAGAGTTGAACTACTCCATAACAGAGAAAGAAGCCCTAGCAGTGGTATGGGCCTTTCAGAAGCTACACCAGTTTTTGCTTGGCTCTGATGTCATTGTTTTGTCAGACCATAGGAGCTTAGAATTTCTAAGTAAAAGCTATTTAAATAATGAAAGACTAATCAGGTGGAGTCTATACCTACAACAGTTTAATTACAGCATTGTCTATGTTGAGGGTATTAAGAATATCCCTGCTGATAATTCTTAGTCATCACCCTGTCTGTCTTGTGCCCCAACATCCTGGTACAGAGAATATCTTAATTAATAATATTAATGTTGAATTAGAGAGATATATCTTAAAAGATTACCATAATTTGGCTGGGATTCAAAAACAAGACCTAAAATTGGGCAGAATCATCACCATCCTGAGTCATCCCATAAACCACCACAGCTCCTCTCAAGAAAGTTTTTGCCCAGTATAAGTTCAATCGAGGTATTCTCATGTATAAGGTTAAGGGTCATCATGTTAACCCTTGGAGGATTGTGATTCCTAAAATTCTCATTAATAAATTGGTAAAATATGCTCATTGCAAATATGGCCATTATGGCACTCCAAAGATTTATTATGTGTTAAAGAATTACTTCTATTGGAATCAGATGTATAGAAATATCAGTAATATCATTAAACAATGTACAATTTGTGCCAAGACTAAGTATCATGCTAGGTCATTGTCGGTGTTTTACAACCCATAATCCCAGATCGGCCTAACCAATTGTTGGCACTTGATTTTTATGGATCACTCCCTGCCTATAACTGACAAAAGTTCATTTTAGTGGCATATGATGTATTCTCTAAACTTGTTTCTGCATTTGCTGTGCCCTAAACTGCTGCTAAGGGTGTTATCAGGTGCCTCACCCACCTCCAGTTGCAAGCCATGGGTAAACCTGATGTGATTTTGACATATCATGCCACTGCCTTTGTATCTAAGACCTGAAAGAAATGGGTTCAAACACAGAACATCAAGCATGTTATGAGCTCTATAAGAAATCCACAGTCTAACCCCTGTGAGTGCATTATGCGTGAACTTAGCAGACTTTATAGAGTCTACATTCCAGATGATCATAGACAGTGGGTGAATAAACTTCCTCAGTTCGTAAATCTCATTAATATCACTTGTAATGAATCGACAGGATTCCCCCCTGTTAGGTTGCATTATGGAAAACAGGAACCCTTGCTGATTAAAATTCCCTTGCCTGATACCCTTGAGGAAATAAATAATGGCAATGACCTTAATAAAGCTAGGGTCCAACTCAAACTCATGGGTCAAAAAAGGGTAAAGCAATCCAAAACCAAACCACATCCATTTAAGATCAATGATCTTGTGCTGGTACACACCCCTCATGTTAGCAACCCCCAAAGAAACCAATTTAAAAAGTTTCTGCATTTGTACGAAGGGCCATTCCAAATTACCAAGAAAATAGGAGAGAATGCCTTTATGCTAGCTGCTCTTGATGGGAATAAGGGAACCTATAATGCTGGAGTTTGATCCCTTATACTTCAGCAGAGTAGCCTGGCAAAGATCTCCAAATAAAGTTTTTTAATGAAAAAGTATGATATTTACCAGTAGTTAGAAATTTTTTTATATATTATTATTAGTGTGTTTTATTAGTTATGATTTTATTAGTTAGGATTTTCTTATTAGATATAGTTAAAGCAAAAGTGCTGATGATTTGACTCTAAGGGGGGGAATGTTGTGCCATTACAATTTAGTCATTAGCTAAATTTATAGTAATGTGCACGAGAGAAAATGTAAAACAAAAATCATCATCACATTTTTTTATATAAAAAAGGAAGCTGTAGGGCATCCAAGTTTAAACCCTACAAGATCCAGTTCTAAAAGCTTTAGACAGAAAGAGAGTGGGTCAACAATTATATTCTTTATTTGTTTGTGTGTTGATAGAAAGGTAATACACACATTTAAACTATTCAATATTTAATTTTTCTGTTAAAAAGCAAAGTTATAATGCATACGTATAGGCAGTGTATGTGTAAGCTATTGAATTGTTTTATATTTCAGATATTTAACTTTCTTTAAAACTAACCTATGCTTGATCAATTCTAATATCTTATTCTATACTTCTATTTTGCTTTTCTATAATTGTAATTGGAATTTAAAAGCTAAGGATTTAATTTTAAATATTAGGGTTATAATTACTAAGCTAGCAATTATATTATTTAATGTCAGTTTATGAATGATTTGAAATGATAAAGTATGTGTGTACATTACATACAGAAATTTACATTTATTAAATATTGAAAGAAAAGGAAGGGTTAAATCTGTCAAATTATTTTTTTGTACAATTTTATGTTAAAAGAGGAAATCTGTTGAATCAGATATCTATTTTTGTAGCAATTTTGTTTTTGTAAATGATTGTTTGTCACTTTGGGAGCTTAAGCTGGGTGGGAACTCTAATTTTGAAATTGTCTCATCTTAAGATCTAAAGAAAAGAAGCTCACAATTTTGAGATGTTACTAGATGTAAGTGAAAAAGGATTAAGTCTATTTTTTTAAGACAAAAGTGTCTGAAAACCAGGTGTGTGATTTTTTTTTGGGGGGTTGGTCAAAAATAGCAATTCACACTATCACTCTAATTGGGTGAGTTGACTCAAAAATCGGATATAAAAGCAGTCTGGAAAATCAGTTGAGCTATTAGACTATTATTAGATTATTGTTATTATAATATATTGTGAGAGAGACTTTTTAAAAATTATTGAAACTAAAGCAGACAAACATTTTTAGTTCTGCTAGATAGTTGTTTTTTTTAAATCATTTTTTTAATGAAGTTTTGAATGTTGAAAATATAAGAAATGATGGGGTAGAAAAATTATATATGTGTCCCATCAAGACCTGACCATCATGGAGCTGCAGATCATATAGGAAAGAAAAGATGTTTTGTCTGAAAAATAATATTCTACACCTTTCAACTGACCAGAGAAATAAGATGTTTTTAAATAGAAAGAAGAAAACATTCACCTGCATTCGAAGATCAGAAAGATGAATTAATCTACTGATAAATATTAATCATCAAGTCCAATTAATTGTTCCAGCAACTGAGTTTAAAACCCAGGAAATTTATAAACGTGAAAACAACTGCTGTATTTCATCCACTAAAAGAATCATGCTTGACAGGAAGAGAAGAAAAATTAATATAAAGATTTCCAAATTGTCCACTAAAGCAAATAACCTCAATAGGATCATCATCATCAAATAATTATACACTTTAAGAAAGAGATTGTTCCAAAGAAACACGGAAATTGTTGCTGCCAAAGATAGACATTAAACAAGAGAAATTTGACTCATTAGAAGTCGCTACAAAGAACTGGTAGTATAAAATATTTTTTTGGTATATTTTCTTTCTGATAACAGAGTCTTAATAAAATTTTAGCAATAAAGTGGTATATTTTATTTAAAGAACTTTTAAAGACAATTCAGATCGATTAAAACAATAATTTCTTACTAATAATAGCCTTGAGCTCCATAAATGATTTTGAATGTATCAAAATTATTTGTTTATTAATTTACAGTTATGAAATATTAATGTGTAAAATAATTTTTTGTATTATTATTTTGGTTTTAAATAATATGTTGTTATTATGGGATAAAACACGCACATACATAATAATATTTTTATATGTGTATAATTGTGTGTGAATGTGATGTAATAAGCAGTGTTGAAATATTAAATTATTTTGTTTTAAGAAAGTATAGCATTTCAGAGGTAGAAGGGAGGGAGAGAAAATGATTTAAAACTTGTTTGGTAAAACTTGCTCTTTCAATTCTACTAACATTTTTTTTAACATTCTGCTTACATGTTAGATTATAAGGTATGTGTGCCAATGAGTGAATATTTTTTTTTTATATGAAATACTTTTCTTGTGGATACAATATACTTTTGAAATACAAATCGGTTACCCAATTTAATACAATATACTTTTGAAATACATTTACGGGAAAGGGGGAAGAATTTAAAATTTAATGTTATGATTTTAAAACAGTCGATTATGATTATTGTTGTTATTGTTAATATAAATTTTCATGTAAATATAGAAATTTTTATGTATATGTTAGAAATGCAGTAATAAATATTAGTTTATGTTATTAAATGAGGCGTATATATTTCATTAAGAGTAGTCTTTATCAAGTGTGATCATTCATCATCAATGGTTGAATATTAGTTGTTTAAGATATGATTAAATATGCTAAGATTAACAATAATTATGAATTTCTTTATAAAAATTAGGTTTTATGTTTAGGCTTAGTCCTAAAGCTGTGGTTGAAACCATTGTCATTATCGTTATCATTATCATCATCATCATCATCACGTTTTAATTAATGAGCTGTTTAAATGTTCAAAGGCCATAAATAAATATTGATTTCATAATATTTAGTGATTTCTTAGTAATATTATAACCACCATTCCATCATCTATTTCATGCAAGGATGAGTGAATTGCCATCCTAAATTAATAGTAATCTGAGCTAGTAAAACTTATAAAAAAATATTGAAACACATTTGTTATGCTAAGATCTAAGAAATGATTTATGTCTAATGAATTCCACTTTAGTTTAAAGATGTTTACCTAGGTGTTTACTTAGATATTAGTGCATACAGTGATATGGCTCTAAAAAGCAAAATCTTCCATGTTTATTAGAAATAAAGTACCAAAAAGGGATTCAAACCCGGTACATGTGAAAAGGTTATTAGATATAACTGTGTCTAGATTCAAATAATCTAGTGGCACCCTGCTAGACCATATTCACTTGGTATTTGTTTGGATATGCACTTAACATCAAACCAAGAAATGAAAGTGGATAAAATCTACTGTCTGTATACCTGAGCAGATATTTTATTGAGTTACTAGTGTACTCACCTCACGTGATTTCCATATACCTGAGTTATAATAGTTGTTATTAATAATTTGTTTATAATTATTGATATTGTGATATCTTGAGGAATCTAATTATAGAAGTATGTTTCATTTAATCCAATGACCTTTAATATGATTGATAACTCAGTCTGACCTTTTTGTTTAACAGCCACTACTCAGGTATTCTTCTCATAATTTAATTTAAGCTACAATGCTTTTCGTTTATTAAGCTAAAGATTTATATTTGAATCTTTTCTTAATTATTTAATACATTTGGATCGTTTGATCATCTTTATTAAGTTACAATGAATATTGGAATATTTGAGACTTTAATAATATTTGAATTTTTGACAAATCCAATAATATTTTAATAATATTTCTGTTGAGTTACTTTTAATTAGGTTACAATATATACAATAAGTTCTTGGCTTATATTAAGATAGCAATTTTTTAAATTTTAATGTGCAAGTTTCAATCTTGTTGCTCTTCCAACAAATCAGCCATCCATTTCATTGAAAAATTAATAATGGAATGCTCATATCCCTCTATTTATTTATCAAACACTCAGTATACAAAATAAATTGATTAATTACATATCACCTTGGAAATAGGTAACATCATAGTATGAGTCCAGCCCAATGGTCCAATAATATGAGGGATTAGATTGGCACAATGTCTACATGAGTATGACTATAATATAAAATCCACCAAGGAACAAAACCATTCCATCATTGGTTTTTTGCTGAAATGGGCAGTTGAATTGTTGGAAAGGTGAAAGGATTGAAGCCTGTCAATTAAAATTTAAGGAATTGCTATCTTAATATAAACTAAGCACTGATGTATGACCTGGCCCAACTGATGAGTGCTGGTTTTGCATGAAATATATATATTGGGAATCATTTTTATTTTTCATATTGAGGTGGAGTAGAGGATATACTGAATGAATAGGTTAATTATATATGGCCTTGGAAATAGCTTACATCATAGTATAAGTCCAGCCAATCCTTTTCCTATTATTATAAATATAAGTGTAGTAGTTTGATAATGTGAGGGGTTATATAGACATAATGTTTATGTAGATATGACTATAATATCAACATCATTGGTTTTTCAATAAAATGGATGGTTGAATTGTTAGAAAAGTGAGAAGATTGAAACCTATTCATTAAAGTTTGAGAAATTGCTATCTTAATATAAGCTAAGCAGTGGCCGTGTATATGTGTGGTACATTATGGCTTGGCCCAACTGATGAGTGTGGGTTCTGCATATTGAGAATCATTGACTTTTTTTACATATATGTGGTTACATGTGTTAATTGTTTAAGATGGAGTGGAGGGTGAACAGATATTGAAAATTCTAAATTCAAATCCCTTTATTTACAATAGTAAACATTCAGTATACCGAATGAATAAGTTAATTACATATTTCCTTGGAAATACTTTACCTCATAGTAGAAGTCCAGCTCATTCCTGTCCTATTAATATAAATAGATATGTAATGGTTTGATAATAAGAGGGATTAGATTGACACAATGTCAAATGGGTATGACTATATTGTCAAGCCCACTAAGGGATATGAGTATCCCTTTGTTTCAATAAAATAGTTGGTTGAATTGTTGAAAGGGGGAGAAGATTGAATTCTGTCCATTAGTGTTTGCTATCTCAAAGCGCTGATTGTATATATGTGTGAGAGTTTATGAGTTGGCCCAATGTGGGTTTTGTATGAAGTACTTATATTGGGAATCATTTATCTTTATTACATATGTTTGGTCATATGTTTCAGTTGTTTGAAATGGCACTAAAGAATGAATATAAATGGAAAAACCTATGTTCAAATCCCTCTATTTAATATAAAACATTATTAAATTTATTTAAGATGAAGATTATTATTATTATAACACTGATATTTACATACTAAACAAATGATGAAGATGTATGTAAGAGATTGTGATCTCAGCCCAATAGATGAGTGCTGGTTCAGCACAAAATGTGCATCTTATTTTTTTTTGACTTGACTTTCATAGTATGTTTCTGTAATGTGTGATGGAATTAAAGTTTGAAATATATATATATATATATATATATATATATATATATATATATATATATATATATATATATATATATATATATATATATATATATATATATATATATATATATATATATATATATTGTAACCTAGTGTTATTGACACTTGGTTTACTTGGCATTATTTCTGCAGGAAAACAATGCTATTCTTTAAAGAAATATGCTATTCTTTAAAGAAATAAAAAGATAAAATAACCATAGTAATAATTGATTAATAAAGTATGCTGTTCACACACTTTAGCATGTTTTGGGTGAATAACTAATAGATTTAGTAATGCAATATCATTTTTAAAAAGAACATGAATAATTTAATTAAGATATTAATAATTAAAGCAAATTAATATAGTATAAAAACAAATATCATAAACAGTAATTGATTTTGGATGGGTAGAGGTGAGAGTGGATGAATGTCTTATCATAAAGCACAATAACTTCTGGTAATTTCTTTTTGTAAAAAAAAAAATAATGTTTAAAGAATTATACATCACTGATTGTTAATTTAATGTATTATTATTTTTTTTATATTGTCAAATCACTTTGTAATCTATTTAGATAATACTGAAAACTATATAATTGTAATAAGTTTTTCCTTTCTTTTGTTTATGTTATAATCAAATGATTATTTTTCTGTAAGAGGTCGCTAAAGTCAAGATCATTTTTTTTTTAAAAAAAAATATATAGTCTGCTTTTAGTTTTCAAGGAAGGAACAGTGCTGAAATTTGGTAACTCAATTTTTTCATATTATTTTGCAGAAATAAATGTAATCAAAGTAAAATTTTAATAATATAATGTGTGGCTAAAATTTTTTGATAAGATATCCTGATTTCCTGTGCCATCTATCTATCTAAAGACCTTTTATACTTAAAAATTTATTGTCTCACGCTAAAGTTAAAAATGACAGAATTAACTAAGGGAATCACGAAAAGTGTTATTATGTCTAGATTAAGGAAGATAAATGATTTCCAAGAAAAAAATTAATTATTTATTAACTTTATGTCATTTATTGATATTTTCTTGGTATAGAAAGAAAAAAAAAATAATTGAAAGAAATATTTTGAAACCAAGGAAAATCAACTAGAAACATTTTCGCGCTCTTTCTCAATATTGTCTGCCTTTACAAATAATGCAATTACATATGTTAAAAATGTTTTTATTCATCAAGAATTGTCTAAAAATAATAATAATCATCATAATATTAAACTATACATTTGTATTTTTTTTTTTAAAAAAGAAAAAGAAAAAAATGAAAGACTTTCTTGAAGTAAATGTAAGAAAAAAAAATTATATAGGTGCATTCTTACGGAGAAGTTACCGTTAAAAAAAATTTATAATTCCTAAAGTATGAACAAAACCAAATATCTTAGTGACTTAATGATAAAATAAATGATATATTATATTATACATCAGTTGGAATTATTAAAAACTTCCTGTACATGTAAATTGACTGCAGTTATTATCATAATAATCTCTCGGAAAATTGCGCATTTTCGTCCATAAGTAAGCTAGCTAATAAGTATACGTATCATTAAAATAAAAAAGAATTGTGTATATTTATCATCGATCGTCAACTGTTCGTTATGTTAGAATATGTATATTTTATTTTCTTGGATCCCAAAATTGTAGCAGTTTAATTCAAGTAAGAATTAATCTTCAATTCTGCTATATTTTTTTTACCTAATTTATTAAATGCACAAAATAAGAGAAAACTTTTATTTAAAGGAAATAATACCATGCGTTTATTGTTTTTAAACTTGCTTCGTGAAATACGACTGGATAAAGCTCTTCACCTGGACCAATTGCTCAACAGAAAAACATTTTCTAATGAGAGAGTATGCACTTGTTAATTAATGATTGTTTAAAACTAAGTTATAAATGATATGTATTTTTTTGTTATATCACATAGGTTAAAGTCTGTATGGTCAAGTGATATTTAATAGCCTTGTAATAACAAAGGTATGTTTTAATATAATTATTATAGGTTAAGTTGATATTTAACACGAAAAAAAAAAAAAATCTATAAAATGTGTTTTAATTATTACATACAATTGTAAGTAGAAATTTTGTATGTTAGATACGTAAAAGAAAAATATTTAGATATTTAAGGGGTAAAATAAATATTGAAAATTATCAGAAGTAACTAAAAAAAAAATGCTATAACAAAATATTTCTTGTTAAAGTTTTGAAATGAATTTATACTGTATTAATTGAGGAATTTATTCCTAATTTTTTTTAAATAACACATCCACTTTATTTAGTCTAAGATAGTATGCTACCAACTATTTTGAATGTTCCTTTATTAAAATTAAAATTATTATACTTTTATTCTATGATGTCCATTGATTTCAGATGCTGATCAAAGTATACACGGTAACATAAGTTTATTATAATCAGTGTATTTACTTATCCTGCCCAGATATAGCATTGGTATATGCTTAATATTCGCATAGGTAATAATGATAAGGTATTTATTTTGTGGGATGAAAAATGATCTCCCCAAAAGCTTTGTTTTCCATGAGAGGAAGATTTTAAATATAATGTTCGGGTATGTTTATAGCCCAAGTGATCGATTCTCATAGATAGGACGATCAAGAATTTATCTAGCATTTAGTATGCTTCATTCATTTAAATCCCAGGAGAGGATTGTATTTGGTGTGTGTTCGTTGTATGCCCAAGTAAGAGGCAAGAAACCACCAAAATATTTTAATGTAGTAGATTATTCTACAGACCTTTGTGGTTATTCCATATTCCTCATGTGAAAATAAAGATAGCTCCACCATGGAAGGTGTTGATTATTGTGCTTAATTTTGAAAGTTCGGGCAAGATAAAGGTTATATTGGAGGTGTTAGTTCCTCAAGATCCACTTTAGTATAAATAGTGCGTTAGTAACTAAGATCAATATCTGTATTGTGCTGCTAAATATTGCTAGTATTTGACAAGTAAATCAATGGAGAAAGTAATTAAAATTGCGTAATTTAAAACGCTTATTTTACTGAAGGAATATTCAAATGCAATATTTAAGTCTGGTTAGTAATTAAATAATACTCATATTTAAAATTATACGTATGAATAAAATTTGTATCATAACTTAAGTTAGCATTAAGTTAAATGTAAGATGGTAAGTGTAACTTCTGATAACTGGCCTATAATTAGAATAGGTTATCCCATTAAAGACCATAAATAAAGTAAATATATTAGAAATAAATTTAATATTTTGCGTATTGCATATGATGGGATTAATCATAAAAAAAAAAAAAAAAAAACAGAAATAGTTAGTCAATAATTTTGAATAAAAGCTTCTACAAGGTTACCAAAATTTAATAAACAATGTATTGGTAATGAAATGTACTTTTAGTTAATCAATCCATATGATTGCATACAGGAGAAATAGTAACCTCAAGTCCATAACCAAAAGAGTATACAGATTAATGTCAGTTATATTTTATATTTTGTATTACTATGGGATTATTGAATAAATGTTCATATATTTTTTTGTGATAATAATAAATAATAGTCTTGTTAAAATTTGTTGTAGATTCATTTTTTTGTTTTATATGCTAAATATAAGTGTTTGCACAATATTTGCAAAACCTTTTCTTGAGTCCGAAATCATTCCAAATTCTTAAAAACTTAATATACCAGATAAATAAAGTTAAGCAGATCGGAATATGTCATTATATTTTAGTTTAATGATAATTATTTATGGAGTTGAAAACTTAAGACTAAACATTCACCTTTGTGTAAAAAAAAAAAAATGAATTTATTCCCAAACCATTAACTTTGGTTGCACATTATTCCATTCCCATTTAGTTAAATTGTCTAAGTAATAAATCTTAGTCATATTATTGTGTTGTCATGGATGATGGAAGGACACAAAAAGCACCCTTGTCTTTTTATTATTCTGACTGAGATTCTGAAAAAAAAAAAAAAAGCTGTGTTATTTAAAATTATACGTCATTATTGAATAGAATTATCATCTCTTTAAATAATATAGCAGTTGATATGAGAGATGAAGACACATTGAATTTAAGTAAAATAAATGTTTCCTATAGCCTACCAGAATGCCAGTCATATGCGACAACACAATACTGCCGAGCATTTCCTTACATGAAACAAAGAACCCTGAGATTAATATTATTATAATTATTCTTTAAATTAATAAGTGATCAATTATTGGTGTTATTACAATCGTGGCATGGCTTAAGAGAATTGAATGTACAATTGTATTATATGAAAGGTATTTTAGATCATATTGGAAAATTAATGGATATGTTGCTTTATTTTTGGGTAGCCTTAACAACAAGTGCAAATAAACTAAACTAATAAAATTTCAAATAAAATATAAAAAAAATACTGGGTTAGAATATATATATATATATATTGTAATGGAACGTACTTGCTGCATTCCATTTAAATTAAAGAATGAAGGCCCCAAACATTAGGAAAGCCAAATATAATGGAATGTATCTTTATATGATCTCAAATGAAAATAAACATATGAACTTTTGCAACAATAATCATTAGTTAACCAAGCCCCTAACTTTGATACACCAAATGTAATGAATAATTAAACGAACATATTATGCTGACCACGTTGTGGTGTCCAAATGTAATGGAACATACTTTTACTCCATTATACCAATCATCAGTTAACTGGGACCAACAGTTTGTGGTGCCAAATGTAATGGACAATATATCATATAAACATATTATACCTCAAATGTAATGGAACATCAATATATGAGAAGAAAATAATGCTTCAAACATTGGATGATAAATGTAATGGAATATATATAATCTAAATGAATCCAATTGTTGAGAAAGCCTAATATAATAGATTGTATGATTTAAATGAAGAAAGACAAAATTATCCCAGTTATATTTAAATAAATTGTTTATATGCCCTTCCAACTAGCTATACATGAAATAAATCTAAAATCATACAGAGCAATGAGATTTATCATTATAATTTATTTTCAAGGTTGATATGACTAACTAATCAAATATATATATCAGAAACAAAGGGAATTCTATTAAATCCAATATACACATCTAATTATGTAAATTTATGTATATCTAAACATATGAATGAATAATAATATGTGTAAGTGACCTAAAGACTAAACAATAAGTGAAATATGAAGTTATCCTCTATTAAATTGTGAATTCAATTAATTTCATAATGACTTTGGCACTAAAAGAAAAATAAGAATAAAATATTAATACTCTTTCAAATAAATTACAAAGGCATTACTTATAAAACAAATAGTACATCCTTTATTTTTATATTATGGTTTAATTTTAGGTAATATCAATGTTTTAAATACAAACCCAAATAATAAATATACATATATACTTGCAATAAGTATATATATTAAATAAATAAAGACATATCTGTGCTTAACAAGTAGGTATTAATATAAATACAAATCCATATTTATATTTTTCAGATATTTAAAATAATAAATAAAAAAATATTATATACAGCAAATATATATAAATTATTGTTTTGGTATGCATAAGAATCATTATATAAAGTTAAAAAAAAAAATGGAAATAAATTAATAATAAAACAATTTTTATAATAAACATTTGCGAATATAAATTTACTTATTAAAATATACATAACAACTCATATGCAACCCAAACTTATAAGCCATACTTTAAGATTTTAAATTACTTAAGTGTTAATTTTGACACCTGTTAAACGTTTATTGCTGTTAGAAAACAAGACGCTTGAATTGAATATTTATAAAACGTTATATTTTTATAATGAAAAATAAAAGTAAACAAAAATATCGATCTCAAAAATATATTTATACATATAAAATTCTTTACTACCTTTCAAAATTCACTTGTTTAGTTTTCCTTCAAAAGTCAACTTATTCCTTGTTTTATTTCTTTATCCGTTTAATATTAGAATGCATTCTAGTTAAAGTGAAGAAACTATCACGTTAGAGAAAATTGTCAATTCTTGGATGTATGTATATTTTTATCCTTCTAAAATTTCTTTCCTTGAAAAATAAATAAATAAATTGAAATGTTGAATCCAATATATTAATTTTAGTTACCTCCAGATTATTATTAGATTGATCATTATAGATTCCAGATAGCTATGTCAAATTTCGGCTTCAAACGCGATGCAATTTGCTTAGTTTTTTCTTTTTAAACTGCCTTGGAATAAATGAAAGAAAACGGTGCAGCCTCTTGGCTGCGATATATCTCTATTAGCCTGTCATGATTTATGTATTTACCATAGAAATCTATCTTATTCCAATATTCTGAAGAATGGTAATTTCAAAGAAAAAAAAAAATACAACAAATTTTTATCCTTCAGTTGGTTTTTTTTTACTATCTTAATAATAATAATGGCCTCTTCTTGTTATTGCTGTTGTTCCACGTGCTAGCAAATGCTGTTTTGAAAACCATTGTTACACATGTTTTATTTTAAACAATTAACATTAAAAAAAAATAAAATATCAAGCATATATATATATAAAAATATTAAATTGAAAATTTATTCGACAGCTTTAAAAATATATATATACATAAATAATAATATTGCATTTTTTTAATAATCACTGCAAATAAAATAATTTTTTTATATAATCAACAATTTATATGTCTCTATTTATTTATAATAATTAAATATTCATAACGATGTACCATCAACATATAAATAAAATAATAACTTCAAACAATAACTATACCTAATAACCATAAACAATGATAATACTTCATATATAAACATCAACTCAAAGAGATTTTTTTTTTAATAACAAATGACAATTTTTAAAATATAGATAAACTTATCGATATTTACAATACCCCCTAATCCACCGAAAAAAAAATGTCTTTGCAGATAACTAATGAATTATGAGATATCGAAAAACTTCTCAAATTTGTAATCTTTCTAAGGACTAACATGGTTTAAAGAATATCATTTTTCATATTAATAACCATATTCATTTATTTATATCTATCTTTCAGATCATCTAGATATTTGTCCAAGTTTTCTTTAAAAAAAAATAATCAAAAGTGCCTTTTTAATTCTTCTTGAAAAGAATTTCCAGTATGTTGAACTTTGTGAAGAAGTTTGCTTTGATTTACAAGATTTTTATATAACGTTTTCGTATAATTCAATTGCTTTTGAATAATTTTGGGATCAGCATCTAAAGATTTTGCTATGAACTCCTTAGATTCTACATCTATATCCTTTACATAAATATTAACTTGATCATAAGCGCTAACATAATTCTTAACTTTATCAATAACAGTTGCTATTTTATTTGATAATCTTACCTTTCCTTTGACTATCTTTATAAACATCATCAACTTGAGTAAGTCTTTATTTTACTTCACTTGTTCTATGTTCAATTAAAAACAATTCTCTGGGCAATTTTGAATGGTATTCATTCAAATTTTCCAAATAATCCTTTAAAAATCGCAAATCAGATGGAAATATGATACAACTTCAACATGAAAGAATTCTTGAAAATCATTTTGTTTTACAACAATAACATTACTATATTAATTCTTTTCAGTTTAACTTTAGGTTTACTTAAATCTCTTTCCTTAGCTATATTTTCTCGAAGAAAATCTTTACTAATCACATCATCACTTCTCATTTTAAGTTTAATTTTGGCTTTGCCAATTTCTTTTTCTTTATCAATAATCTTTCTGTCAAGAATTAAATTAAATATCTTTTCATTTATTCTTTTAAATTTTACCTTTGCTTTCCCTACATCTCTTTCCTTGTCAATATTCTCTCTAAGAAAATCAATATTATTTATCTTTCCATCTATAACTTTAAGTTTAACTTTGGCTTTTCCAATATCTCTTTCTTTATTTACATTTTCTTTAAAAAAATCTATATTAATCAGATCATCTTCTATCATTTTAAGTTTGATCTTAGCTTTTCCAATTTCTTTTTCTACATCAATAATCTTTCTACCAATATTTAAATTGAATACCTTTTTATTTATTCCTTTAAATTTCACTTTAATCTTCCTCATATTTTTGTTATGATTAAGTATCTCCTTAAGAAAATCTATTTTAATTTTCTCCTTATCTCTAAGTTTCAGTATTATTTTGGCTTTGCCTATGTCTCTATTTGGATCAATTTCTAATCTTATAAAATTTATTTTAGGCATTGCATTTTTAATTTTTGTAAATACTATTTATTCAATAGAATTTTGACATTTTGCATTTATCCCTAACTGTTTTAGTGATCTCTCTCATAATTCCCTCTTCTTCTTTATCTCCAATTTATGTTCCTCTAACACTTGACTATATCTCCGAATTTCTAATATCGTTTCATCTATCCTTTCTATTCGTTGTTGTGCCTCTATCTCCTTTGTCATTACTTCTTTTAACATAGTCTGAAAATCTAACTTTACCTCCACACAACTATGATCTTTCTTTTGTATCTCCACATTCACATCTATGTCTTTCTTAATCATTTCAATAGATTCTTTACGCTTTTTCATCTTTTCATCAACCGATTCAAGAATCTTTCTAATTAATTCTTCATTTTTAAAATTTTTTCCATTTACTAAATCTATCAATGGTTTATCTTTTTCTCTATCATCTATCAACTCAACAGATGGTATATTTGCTTCTAGTTTTTTAGTAACAAATTCAACAGATTCCTTTTGAATCTCTATTTCTTCATGAATTAACTCACTATCTGTACTAATTTTTTCAACAGATAACTGGGTTTCATCACTAGTTAATTTAATAAAAAAATTGTCTTTTCTTAAATCATCTTCTGCTATCTTATCAAATGATACATTATCATTTACATCCTTGTTAACTAATTTAAGAGAATCTTTGTTTTCTTCTGCCAAACTACTACATAAGTTAATATTTTCATTAACTATTTTAATTACTTCTGGATTTGCTTTTCTTATTATTTTAACAAGTTGTCTATTTTCTGCCATACTTTTACTAATTAAACTAATAGGTTCTTTACGCTTTTTCAAATCTGTACTAGTTACTTTAACAGATTTATCATTTACTTTGAAAGATACTTTATGATTTGCTATATCCTTATCAATTATCTCAACTGATGGCTTAGATTCAGTTTCTATACTTTTAGATTCAATATTTTGTGATTTATTATTCTCCTCTAATTTATTTTTCAAATTAGCATCTACTATTGTAACATCTTGACTAACTATCTCAACAGATGATTTACTATCTTCAACATTTTTATTAATAAATTGAGTTTCTTTCCACATCCTTTCTTCAATCAACCTCACGAACTCATGGATATATTTATCAATTATTTGGAATCTCTTATCAAATATACGATCTATAGATTCACACATATTATCTGTGTATTTATCAATTATTTGGTTTCTCTTCTCAAGTATATGATTTATAGATTCACGCATATTATCTGTGTATTTATCAATTATTTGGTTTCTCTTCTCAAGTATACAATTTATAGATTCACACATACTATCTGTGTATTTATCAACTATCATTTCAATCTTCTTGTGAAGATTATCAGCAACTACTTCAGAAGTTATTGGTTTCTCCATTAAATTCCTTAAATAAAAATTACCACAGATCAAGGGCTCACCATCTCCAATCATTATCCCAACAAGCAATTACTCAACTAAGCAAAATACAAGCCTTTTAATTTTATTATTCATAGTAGCTATCCGACAGTCTAAATTTCAGTTGTTAGAACTCATAAACTTATTGGCTTATAAAAAGTCTCTTCTATCACTATAACAATAATAAATTCCTCTAAAAAAATATATATATATAGAGAGAGAAAGAAAGTAACAACTGAGATCATTAACTAACATTTATTTATAGATAATGATAATAAATATTCTACACTTATACAATATTGAAATGTGGAAATTTCATATCAAATTCAATATAACCTTGAAATATTTAAAATACAATAAAATGTTCACATGCCTTGAAAACAACTAATACAATAATATAGTGAGACAACTTTCTCATTCAAAATAATGGTAGTTAAATATAAAATGCTTAAATTGATGCCTATAAATTTTCTGGACCTTAAAACTTAATACCATTTTATATACAAAAAAAAAATCAACTTCACTAATTATTAGCTTTTGTGCCCAAAACACTATTTTACTAAAATTGTACTAATGTAATTTATCATCAACAAATATTCACTAATTGAACTTCATGTTTAAAAGTCACTTATAATGGAAAATATAACATTGATATGTTTGTTTTCAAACCCTAATTGATAATCAATGTAATAGATTATTTGTTACCAACAATAATCAATTAACCAAGCCCTTAAGTTTGGTGTTATATATTTAAGTTATATACTTATCTATTCCTCCAAAGATCCGACAGATACTGACAGCCAAAAGATTGATTAGCACTTCACAACTTTGATATAGATAAAAGAATTCAATCATTACTCCTAAAGCATACAATGTTTCATGAACACTTAGATGATTATCACATTTCATTCTATCCAAGCTACTACAACCCATAATAATTTTCTGAAAACACTATTACACTGCCCTGCTTACATCCAAGTCTTAGGGGCTATTATTTATAAAATATTTCCTTGCTCATCTTTGGGAGACTTAGAGGCAAATATTATACATATATCAAAATAATTATACCTTACTCTCTCTGGAGTTTTAGAGGTAAAATCATGGCAGGACTACTGTTAACTGCTTCATGATAAATAATAATAAACATCAAAATTTGGGTTGGAGCAATGAATGAGATCAATCAATCACAAGTGACATGAATGCATCACATCCCCAAGATAATGACAAAAATTCCCCATCCAACATCAATACTTGCAACAGAACCAACCAAACTCCAACAATCAAATATCCAATCCAACCTTCAAAATTATAGATTTTCTACAACATAAACTTTCCAAATATGGACAAAATTATTACGCTATAATTTAACACCATCAATATAATTTTTAAATTGAAATTAAACTGCTTCATGACTATATTTATCTTTCATCATTAAAAAAAATACAATAACAGTAACCATCACCATCTAAACATAAGGCCAAAATATTTCCATTTATATAAAAAAAAATTAAACACACAAAAATGCTTCTCTTTCTTTAAACTATACATCTCATATCAATATATATACTACACATCTCTCAGGTATGTGGGGTATTTCAAGCCCTAATTAGCTTATTTCGAGCCCTAGTTGTTGCGCCAAATGTAATGGAACGTACTTGCTGCATTCCATTTAAATTAAAGAATGAAGGCCCCAAACATTAGGAAAGCCAAATATAATGGAATGTATCTTTATATGATCTCAAATGAAAATAAACATATGAACTTTTGCAACAATAATCATTAGTTAACCAAGCCCCTAACTTTGATACACCAAATGTAATGAATAATTAAACGAACATATTATGCTGACCACGTTGTGGTGTCCAAATGTAATGGAACATACTTTTACTCCATTATACCAATCATCAGTTAACTGGGACCAACAGTTTGTGGTGCCAAATGTAATGGACAATATATCATATAAACATATTATACCTCAAATGTAATGGAACATCAATATATGAGAAGAAAATAATGCTTCAAACATTGGATGATAAATGTAATGGAATATATATAATCTAAATGAATCCAATTGTTGAGAAAGCCTAATATAATAGATTGTATGATTTAAATGAAGAAAGACAAAATTATCCCAGTTATATTTAAATAAATTGTTTATATGCCCTTCCAACTAGCTATACATGAAATAAATCTAAAATCATACAGAGCAATGAAATCTATCATTCAGAAACAAAGGGAATTCTATTAAATCCAATATACACATCTAATTATGTAAATTTATGTATATCTAAACATATGAATGAATAATAATATGTGTAAGTGACCTAAAGACTAAACAATAAGTGAAATATGAAGTTATCCTCTATTAAATTGTGAATTCAATTAATTTCATAATGACTTTGGCACTAAAAGAAAAATAAGAATAAAATATTAATACTCTTTCAAATAAATTACAAAGGCATTACTTATAAAACAAATAGTACATCCTTTATTTTTATATTATGGTTTAATTTTAGGTAATATCAATGTTTTAAATACAAACCCAAATAATATATATATATACTTGCAATAAGTATATATATTAAATAAATAAAGACATATCTGTGCTTAACAAGTAGGTATTAATATAAATACAAATCCATATTTATATTTTTCAGATATTTAAAATAATAAATAAATAAATATTATATACAGCAAATATATATAAATTATTGTTTTGGTATGCATAAGAATCATTATGTAAAGTTAAAAAAAAAAATGGAAATAAATTAATAATAAAACAATTTTTATAATAAACATTTGCGAATATAAATTTACTTATTAAAATATACATAACAACTCATATGACAAAATATATTCTTCAAATGCATCTATAGCATTGAAAGTTGGTCTGACTTCAGAGCTGATGGATGTTTGTAATATGATTGAGCTAAGGTGAAAGGCACTGATGAACATCAACAACATGCAAAGATATACTTAACAATTCAAAACAAAGCAAAACTCTTCATATAGTAGTGCCATCTTGTGCTAACAAGAGCAATCAATGGATGCCAGAAAGTTTGTGCATAAAATCCCTATCTAGTGCCTACTCATCCAATATCCCCAGACTAGTTTCTGGCTTGCTTTGAATTGTTTAATAACAATTATGTGCTAGTATGAGATAGGGATCATGTGATGTTTAGTGGTTTAAAGATATACTTGTATTGTGTATTTTCAGCTGAGAAAAAAATTGTTTACTCAGTAAAAAGTATTAGCTAGATTGGAAAATTTAATGCATAGTGCATTATATTGGAAGTGTGTATATGAGTGTTTAAACATTCTTGCTATTTATATTAGAATTTATATAACTCATGCAAAGAGATAGCCAAAGAAAAGAAAAAAATATTTAATATTATTTTATCTTTTTATTTCAATTTTCAGTTTTTATAAATTTCTCATATATACATATTTTATTTTAACATAAAACAATAGAATAATATTGATTTTTAATGACTATTGTTTAGTCAACAATTACATTTCTCTTCAAGATTTTATTTAACTCAAACTGGATGAATTTGTAGTAATTAGACGAATTGATTAAAGGGTTAAGTTAAATAAAATAATGTCACATGATTATTATTAGTAATATTTTTATTAATAAAGTTCTACTTTTTTTAAAATATTTCCATCAGATACTTAAATATTAAACATTATTTAAACATAAAAAATATTTAACACACAAAATAGTGATTTATGTATTTGTCGAGCATTGGTGGTCGAACGGTCAGCACAGCTGCAAGCAGTTGTCCCGGGTTAGCAGGTTCACTTCCCAGCCGATGCTATGACACATGAAAAAAAAAGACATATTTTGCAGGTTCAACCGTGTTAAAAAATTTAAATATTGATATATTGACATTTCAACTTGATTACACAAGTCATCTACTGGGTGATAAAAGGTAGAAAGACGGTTGTAGCGGCGCTACAATCACTGATTTGAAAAAAAAAAAACCCATAAAGTTCCATCAATAGCAAAAATGTTAAATTAAGAATGTTTTTTAAAAAAAATGTTCCAAATAGGAGGAAGTTTGTATGTATCATCTCATTTATGGATACAATCTGGCCTTTTAAGTATCTCAATGGTTTCTCTAATTTTGGACTGGTAGAGATTATAACATCTGGATATGATCCTGGTACTAGAATTATATATTTTCAAAAAAAAAGCCTTATTTCAAGCCCAAAATGGACAAAATAGGAAACAAAAAGATGATAAATCAGCTATTAGGATTTGTGTTCCATATGTAAAAGGAACTACAGACAGTATTGGATGTATATTAAAATGCTATAATATAAATACAGCATTTTCTACTCATCAAAAGATCAGCAATATAATAACCAAGCCTAAAGATTCAATCCCTCTTGAATTTCATTATCAAATTTCATGTGAAAACTGTAAAGCTTCTTACATAAGTATGAGTAATCATTGCATCAGTGTTAGGAAAAATGATCATGCTAATGTAGTTAAACAACACTCATCATCATCAGCACATTCACTCCATACTATAGATTCAGGTCATAAAATTTATTTTTCTAGTACCAGGATCATATCCAGATGTGATCATCTCTACCAGTGCAAAATTAGAGAAGCCATTGAGATACTTAAAAGGCCAGATTGTATCAATAAGCGAGATGATACATGCAAACTTCCTCCTATTTGGATTTTTTTTAAAAACATTCCTAATTTAACATTTTTGCTATTGGTGGAACTTTAATGGTTTTTTCAATTGTAGCGCCTTTACAACCGTTTTCTACCGTTTATCATCCAGTAGATGACTGTGTGATTAAGTTGAAACGTCAATATATCAATATTTAAATTTGTTAACACAGATGAACCCACAGACTATGTCTTTTATATATGCAACCCATAAAATCTTCGTATCAACATATATATAAAGATGTATTAAAGTGTATGATGTCGATCCTAAACACTGAGATTTTAGAATATCTAACAAAGGCAAAACACACTTGGATATTTTGTTGCGTCTATACTCATGCACACATATAAAAATATATAATTTAAAAAAAAAATTTAAAAACAAAAGAGACCTTTCTCGTTAACTTTTTCCTAGATTTTGAAAAAACAAAGAAGAAAAAATTATTAGTCTTGTCATTGCAGTGTTACATTTGGTAAATAAATGGGTATGGGATATTTAAAAATACCCTAAATCAGGTGGTGAGTTTGCCTTTTATTCTCAGATGCTTGATAGATTCAGATAGATAAATTGTTCTTTTAAAATGAGGAATTACATTTATTTGTATGATGTGAATACTTATTTTAGTTTTAGTTTTATACTTCGATTAGGAGAAACTATAGAGCGCACATCTTACGACTTTCATACTATAAATCAAAGCAGTGGAGAGGTCAAGGAGTGTAACAATCATTAGTTGGAGATCTAAGCTGATATTCAATATTTACTTATTATTTGATTACCTACAATTATTAGTCAATTTTAGGTGAAGAAATGTGTAACATTACATGAGATATCGTTGGATATTACAAAATTTAAAAAATTTTTGGGAAGACAATCGATTTAAAAATAGACATCTAATATACTATAAAAGTATAATTTGCTATACAAGTATGATGGAAAATAATTTATTATAAAACAATAACAAACCTTGAATATTTTTGCCTACTTAATGTTCAATAAAACAAGAGCAGTTTTTTTTTATTTTAGTAACATTTACAATAAGCTTGATTAAGCAATTATTAGAACAATAGCAAATTCTCCATGCAGTAGTGCCACCCAGTGCAATCCTTATTAATCAATGGATGAATGAAGAATTGTGCATGAAATTCCTATCTAATGTCTATTCATCTAATATCACACCACTACTTTCTAGCTTGTGGCTTTCATCGGTAAGGAACCACAATCTAAAAATTAACCTGGGGATATTGGTTGAATAAGCACTAAATAAGGATTTTGTGCAAAAACCTTCTTACATCCAAGGTTTGCATTGGATGGCACTACTGTATGGAGAGTTTGTTATTGTTTTAACAGCTCGTGAAAGCATATGTGATGTTTAGGTGGGTTTTAAAACAAACATTATCAGATGCTAATGCATTTAAATTCCACCCACAAATTAATTACTGGCTTTTTTTTATCATAAGGTGTTTTGAAATTAAGATTTTTGGCTTAAGTAGTAAACTGAAGTTGAATATAGTTTCTAGATGCAAAATTACATTATTTCTTACTTTGGACCCCAAATCTCATTGATAAAAACAAAGGTTAGAAACCATATTGGCATTAATCATTGATTATATTTAAAACTGGAGAATAAAACTGATCTTGTTTTTATAAGATAAAATATGGCAACAAACAGTGGGGAGACTACTGCTAGGAAAGCATAGAATTATTGGCTAGTCATTAATTGAATGCATTTCACATTTATGACTCAAACGGTTTTGTATTTATAAAGGAGAAAATAAATTTGATATAAATTTTCAGAATGCCCTTGAATAGTATTTTAAAAATACCATTGGGAGATTTTAATCTTGAAATTGGAAAATGTCTGAAAGATGAAATTGTCATGGTTAAATTTTGAGTATATGAATGAAATGAAAAGGCATATACATTGTAAAATTACCAGAAAAAGTATTACATCAAATTTTTTTTTTAGATTTCAAAGAGTAAATAGTAAATCATCTAGTGAAGACAGAGATGAGTTGCATTATGTTTTGACTATGAAAATAAATATTTTGAAAGAGTAATGTATGTAATATACTCAATAGAAAGTTCTATTAAAATTAGCATTAAGGCAAAGCCGAGGAAAAAGAAAGTTGTTACTAAATACACTATTAATAATTGTTAATTGAAAGCTTAAAAAATTCTCAATTATAAGTAAACTAGAGTTGCACCACTTGTATTTTATATATTGGACTATTTTCATGAACTAATATTAAGTATTAAATGTCTTTAGAAAAATTTAACTTTATTTAAACATTCCAGTTACATTCAGCTGTTAGTCATAGTACACAGGTTAATAAATACACAACATTTTGAGAGATATTCTTCTTCTCTCTTCTGCAAATATTGCTGGCCTGAACATTGGAAGTATTAGCATGAGAATTAAACCTTGACACTTAGATTCTTGAATATTCAATTTTAAGATAGCACTCTCACCAGATACTGTACTAGCATTGGAATCAAACTTTTTGGCAGGATGGCTCAATTGGTTATAGATTATATTAAAATTCAATAATCTAAGGATCCAGGTTCAATTCTCAAGTGAGTGCAGTACTTTTCAGACTAGCAATACCTGAAGAAAACATGAGAATATTACCTCTCAAAACATTTTGCAAATAGTAATCTTTGTGCTATTATAACTATTGAAATTGGAACATTTAAATAAAGTTACATTTTTCTAAAGACATTCCTCACTTAATATTAGATGATGGAAATAGTCCAATATATAAATACAACAAAAATACCATCATCTCAAAACTTCAGAAAAACACTAGACTTGAACCATTGTGTTAAAATATTAATAAGCTTTATCCTATGTGGTCTGGCATAGTTGGTACAATGTTTGACTTAGGATCAAAAGGTTCCAGAACTGATTTTGGCATCCATATGATTGGCACTATATTATGAAATCCTGAGCAATAAAGCCATATGCAAGATTTTTTTTAAAATTCAACTTTGAAGTTGGTTTAAATTTTATTGATATCAGGAAGAAGACGCCATCTAGCCTACTAAGATTAGCTAGTGAACAAAAAAATAGCATTCCTCTATTAATTAACTTTTTGAAGCCCAAAGTTTTTTCAACTCTCATTTCACTATTTTTATTAAATCTTTATCAAAAACACACTTCCCATAATATACATTTTACACAGCATTGTGATAAGTGTTATGAGAAAATGTGTTTTGTTTTTTTTGTGTTAAGATTTACTTGTTTGTGCCAAGAAAATGAATATTTAAAAAGAAAATTTTTTTTAATTACCCAACATAAAAATTGGATATCTCAAATTCTGTAAAGTTATATACAAAAGTGTGAGTAGTCAAGCATTATTAGCTAAGAGGTCAGTGCAGCAACCTTGCAAGCAAGCAGTTGTTTGCAGATGGCTGTTGTGGGTTCGTCTCTTAGCAGATGCTATGACATATAAAAAAAAGTGTGAGTAATGAGTGATTCCCTGGTTTTGACTTTTGATACAATATCCATCAAAATATTAGATAACATCAATGCACAGATCAAAACTTCTGTATTCAATATAGAATTATGGAAAAGAAGGATGTAAAGAAATGTAAGTGCAAAATTATATGGAAATTCTTAAAAAAGTACAAAAGTCGTAACTAGGTTTAAAAACATATCTTGGTATCAAAAGAAACTTATTTTAGTAATAAGAGGATAATATCCTATTTATAAAATAAAAATGAAATCATAAGGTATATTAAAGAATTCATTAAAAAACTATATAGTAGTAAAAGCTCGAAAGCAAATTAGCCTAACATTATTAGTTTTGAAAAAAAAGTAAAGACATAGAATTAAATCGGTACAGAATAAAAAAAAACATAAAATTATAAAATATTATGAATGCTTTAAATCATTGCATAATTTAGTGCAATAGTCGAGTAGGGAAATTCTGGAGTTTTAAGTCCATGGGCCATAGTTCAATTTTATCATTTTTTTTTGTTTTTTATCTTTATATGGGAAAATAAAGGCTGAAAGTAATTGTGGAATTAGACTTGGGTGTAGTGCAATATACACTTACAATATTATTAATAGTTAAAAAAACCAAATGAAAAAAAAAAACTGAAAATTTGATTCAAAAAGATAAAAAAGAAAGTTATTATAAATATAATGTATAGCAGGATTTTAAAAAAGTTATATAAAAAACAATGAATATGAAGTGCCTATATAACATTAGTTTTGTAGATTACTAAAAGACATTTATTCTGTTAGCAAATTTATTTCAAATAAATTTATATTACTCAACAACTAAATTTTAAAAAATAGAAAGGTATAATAGTGCATGCTATTGAAAAACTATCGATACATATAGGGCAGATTTATTTCAATATATTCCAATACTACGTCAAAAAAAAATTAAAATACACATTTAACTCTTAGTTAATAAAATCATATTAAATGCCTTTAAAAAATAATCGGACTCATTAAAACTCCATTTGAATTTGATAGTAGCCAATCTTATTACATATGATGTCCTGGTTAATTTAGTAAAATGCATGAACTTAAAAATTTTAATGCAGTATGGCTTCCTGAGTTAACAACTACTCGATTCTTTCTCATTTTTTGCCTTTTGCTAAACACATAATTATAAATTTATTGAACGCACATTGATTACGTAAGTAATATTTACTAAGTCAATAAACCTCAAGCAATGTGCACTTGAAAATGCGAAGGTAGGAACCATTACAGGTCTTAACCCCTCTTTTCTTCCAAAGCGTGAGCTTGTGGTTAAGACCTGTAGAGGTCCCTACCTTCGCATTTTCAAGCGCACATTGCTTGAGGTTTATTGCCTTAGTAAATATTAAATACATAATTATAAATATTACTTAATATTTGAATATAACTATAATTTATATACTTGGAGTATTCAGCATGAAATATGTATATTGAATATCGTTTAGCTTTTTCACATGTGTGGTTGTGTATCAGTTGTATGAGATAGAGTGATAGCTGAAGGGAGCTTGAAAGTCTGTGTTAAAATGCCCTATATTTAAATATTACTCAAGTAAATTTATCAAGTTTCTTTTTTTTAAAAAAAAACCTCTAACTTTATTATTATCTCGAATAAGTTTATTAACAGTTTTTCAGTAGTGTGCGTATTTACAATTCTAACTTTCTTAAAAGTTTAAAATTAATAAAAGATTATCAGAGAAATAAATCTCTTTATTTTTGCTTTTAATTGATAAGCTAATATGCTTATAATTTTTATTGCTTAGATAATTTTCACTTATTTATTTATTGCACATTAAGAATTTAAATAACAATGATAAGCAGATTTTTAATTTTCTATAAAAATCATGATTTTATTAGTTTAAGAAATTACTATTAATTGAAAATGGGAAGTTATTAGTTGTCTAAGGTAAATAAATATATGCGACTTTAAAAGCATTTAATTGGACTATTAAAATAATTTGGATTAATTTTCTTTATTATATAAGTAAATCAACTACCAACTTTGTTGTAAAGTAAATATTGTATATATACCACTTTAATCATTAACTGATGCTGTGTTAGTATAAATGGTGGTGTTTTTGTTATTTTAAATTAAATTCTATATGTAATTATAAGAGACCTGAATTCAGACTTTCAAGCTCCCTATATCTATCCTATCCAACTTTTATAACTAACATACATGACCACGTACATGTGAATAATATAAATGATCTCCAACAGACGTATTTTGTGCTGAACCAGCACTCATCAGTTTGTCCAAATCACCATCTTCTATTCATATATACAATCAGTGCTCAGTTTATATTAAGATAGAAAGCCGTCAAAATTTAGTGGACAAACTTCAATTTTCTCCACTCTCCAATTCTTTAGCCATCCATTTCATTGAAAATCTGAGGATGAAATGCTCAAAACCATTGTTGATGCCTATATTACTGTCAATCTGACCCCTCAATCATAGGATCTTAATATATCCATTTATATATACGGTTGGAAGAATACATGCTGAATATGTAATATATATATATTCTATACTAGACAAAGTCTGAGTTCAAGTCCCTTATAATTACATTGAATCTAGTATTGACAATACACACACACACACATATATATATATATATATATTCTTTTATGTGTAATATATAAATAAATTTACTGCTAAATATTTCTCTTCTCTAAATAAATGAATAAGCATATAAAAAAAAAACAAATAATACTGAAAATGCATTTCAGCTGAACAATATGTACCAGTTGGCCCAAACCACCACTATCCATTACTTACTCATATGATTTAATTGACAATTGCATAACTATTATATAACCCTAATGACATTTTGTACAAGAGCTATGCATTTGTAGATTGCAATAATATATATAATACAAATAAAATGTCTGCTAATTAAAAAACTATTGTATTATATATATATGTTGAAGGTGTTTTGAAGCCTTCAAACTTTTTATTGATGCAAATTTATCAAAGTCTTATGCTTAAGGGCAAGAAATCAAATGGGCCTAAGATTTTATTCCCCATTTTTTTAATAGATTTATATAGTTTTATATTATAATGTATGACTACTTAAACCTTGGGATTAATGGATGTTATGAGCAACTACATTATATATTTAGATTAAATATCTTGACTAATAATGATTGGACTGTTCTTGATCATCATTCCCATCTGTGTTATTTATTTATTTATCATACATCTGCCACACTGCCGATTGAGGTCCCATCTTGAAAATGAGAAATTGATATGTCATCAGATTTAAGCCCCCCCCCCTTGCTTGTTAGATATCAATGTCTATTTATTCACTACTAGCTCAGTAAAAGAAAACATGGCAATACATTGCAAGGTGTGTAAAATAGCTATACTTAACTAAGTTTGGAATGAGAGAGAGAGAGAGAGAGAGAAATGGTTAATTAAACTTAAAAGTAAATATGAATACAATAAAAAATGTATTTACACATTATGATATTTACACTTGGTATATAATACTTAAGGTTAAATCCCATGCGCACACATATCAAAGAAAAGTTATTTAATTAGAATGAATTCAACACATAAGCTTTGTTATGCTTACATCAAATATAAAACAATCATATAATTTTGTTTAACTATATATAAATTTAATAATATAAATAAAGATCGGCAAAAATGTAAATCTATAAACAAACATATACAAATTATAATAAATATTAAAAGCTAATTATTTAGTAAAAAAATAACTCTATTTGCTCCAGCTGTAGGCATTTGAAAGTCTGAGTTCAAGTCCTTTATAATTACATTAAGAAAAAAATTAAATACAAATTTAAGGGGTGAAAAATATTAAGATTATTCAGAGAAAATTAATTTTAATTTTGCTATATTTATTTTTTTGTAAAGGCTTTTTATTATAAATGAAAACTAATCTCTCCACATAATCAGAATTGTGATATCACCCTTTGCTTAAAAATAGATCTGGGCCATTTTGAAAAACAAACACTGATTTATAGAATAGTTACTATCTGGAAAATTCAATGCTTCATTTGTTGTAATTTTCTTGATTTTTTTTTTTCTGCAGGTAGAATGATAATATAACCATATTATGCATTCATCATAGATAGGCTGACAAAAATCGTGTGAAGGATAACAAGTACTGCTTGTTCTAGTTTATCCATGGTTAGTGCATGTAGGAATGACACACCTTTAAAAATGGAATAGGAGATTACATAGTTTTAAGTTTAGTTGATTAGGGTACTAACTTTTTTTACCCAGCATAATGAAATTGTTAGCTATTTCATGGTATTCCATATTAGCTGTGGTTAATAGTTTTTAAATTAGCTGCTTCTTAAATAATTAGAAATACTACTCTAATCACCTTAACTTTTTGGTATACAGTTAAACAGACTTTATGCTGGTTGAGATGATCCAAAGGTCCTTGATGATGATGATGATGTTATAGATTTCTTAAAACAAGAATATTCTCTTTAAAAACAGCAAGTAAAAAAAAAAAACGGGCATTTATCATAATTTTTTTAACAATACTATTCAAGATTATAGGAGATAAATCTGAGTTCCTTTATCTAATAACGAATTAGTTTTGTTTTAAAATATATTTATTAAACATAGTAACATAGTAATATACAGTTAAACTTTATAAAAATTTACATAACATTCAGAATGAAACTTGAAAAAGTCAATGTAGAGAAAAGTGTATCTTAATAAGATTAAGAGGAAAATAAAACTTTCACCCAAGTATCATCATGAAGACTCACAGGCGAAAGCAGAGAGTCTCGCTGCTTGACTTGATCAAGAAGCTTAATAAAGACACTTAGAGCGGAGTCCTGAGAATGACCAAAGATGAGTCTGCAACGTGTCAACCATAAAGAAAATGTTATAAAGATAGATAATCTTATTACTGCAAACGATCCCTTCTTAAGAGTGTTAGAAACAGAAAGAGCATCCCAAAATCCAGAGAGATATTTGCAACAATAAAGTCCCTAATCGACTTAAGAGCAGGACAGATATAGAAAATATGGAGAATTGTCTCATCATATAATCTACACAATTGACACTGAGACGAAATCCTAATGAAGCCTCTGCTGGTCACTAAAAAATAACTTGTTGGGAGCGCATTTAAATTTAATTTAAGTACAAAATCAACATGTCTTGCTTCAATGAAAAGAAGTTTCATTTTACGCAAGAGAATTTATTTGAAACACCTAATGAAGTCAAAAGAGGAGTATAATGTGGAAATTTTAACACTTATGTAAGAATTTTTATTAATTATCATTTTTTTATTTACAATAATTTTTATTATCAATTCAATATTCTTTATGCCACAATATTAAAATTATTAAAAACGGTAAGCATATGCAATATCTTATAACAGATCTTAATATTTTAAAATGTTTTTCTTAATTATTAGAAAATACTGAAAAGAATAAGAAATTTATTAAACGTCTTTAAAATGTTTATTCTTCAGCAATGTTTATTTATAAATATATTTATTTTAACATTGTCTTACCTTTAAACAATAATTTTCTTCTGAATAATTCGTGATTTTTAATAAATGAACTATTTTAATTACTGATAGCAGAACCTACTTATTGATTTTGAAATGACATTTTGATTACTTATTGTAATTACTTGTTTGTTATCTCAGCAGCTGAATAAAAACATTCACTAGCAAAACTTTTAACATATATCTAATACAGGCTAGAGGTAGGAAAAATATCTCCCAAGTCTGTGAAATGAAAATTAATTTATTCTTCCATTTAAATTGCAGGACTATTTATATTTAAAAATTAATATTCTACCACTGAAATGAAACATTTTCTTAAAGGTCACTATTATTGTGATTTAATTGCAGACTGTACCAAATAATTGGAACAACCACCTGTGTTATAAAAGAAATATAAAATATTTTTAAGGAAATTATTTGATAATACAACACATCATATCAATAGATATAATATTACCTGGCTGTTTTTATTTTGTTGATTTATGTTTTTAATTTTTGGATTTGCTTGATTTTTATTTTTTTGTATTACTTTTTAACCGGTTTTATGTATATTTTTTAAAAATAAAAAAAATTGTTATTTTTTTTTTTTGGGGGGGGGGGGGCTTTTTAAAACATTCTGCCTTTTTTTAAAAAACAAACATTGGTAATCCTGACGTTTAGCGCCCCGAACAATTCGCCCTCTATTTTTAAAAAAATTAACTAACTATTTTTTCACACCTAAAAAAAAAAGTGTATGTAACTATATCCAAGTGTAAATGCTAATAAAAAAAGATTAAAAAAAATACTTACATTTACATGCGTATTTTTCACTTATAGCGGTCTTTGCTGTATATAGAACTGTAAATAAATGACGTATATTAACTGTAAATGTTTTTCCGTAAAGAAGAATAAATAACAAGAAAACAAACTTACATTTTTAGGAGTAATTGGAAGCCACACAAGCGAGGAAATGCACGAAAAGGTCGTCGCGTGCGTGCAGATTTCTGAAAGAAAATTCCTGCAGGTAGGATGAGAACAAAGGTGTGCTCATCCCAAATTGGTATTTTAGCTTATGCTATGCGACAGAGTGGACATAGGCATAATTCCACGCGGTCAAGCAAAAGTAGTTCAGAATTTGTCACGTGTCACAAATGACGCGTGACCAAATTGCGTGAGTCTAAATACAGCCTAAAAAAGTAAGTTTTTTTTTGGTTATTTATTATTCTTTATGTAATTGCAGAGTATATGTAACTATAAATGTCTTTTTTACATGAAGATGAATAAATAAAATGGATGTAACAAAACTTAATTTTTTAGGCTCTATTTAGTCTCACGCAAAGTTGCTATAAAAATTATGAACTACTGTACTTTGGTCATTTGTGACACGTGACAAATTCTGAACTACTTTGCTTGACTGCGTGGAATTATGCCTATGTCCACTCTGTCGCATAGCGTAAGCTAAAATACCAATTTGGGATGAGCACACCTTGTTCTCATCCTACCTGCAGGAATTTTCTTTCAGAAATCTGCACGCACGCGACGACCTTTTCGTGCATTTCCTCGCTTGTGTGGCTTCCAATTACTCCTAAAAATGTAAGTTTGTTTTCTTGTTATTTATTCTTCTTTACGGAAAAACATTTACAGTTAATATACGTCATTTATTTACAGTTCTATATACAGCAAAGACCGCTATAAGTGAAAAATACGCATGTAAATGTAAGTATTTTTTTTAATCTTTTTTTATTAGCATTTACACTTGGATATAGTTACATACACTTTTTTTTTAGGTGTGAAAAAATAGTTAGTTAATTTTTTTAAAAATAGAGGGCGAATTGTTCGAGGCGCTAAACGTCAGGATTACCCAAACATTTCTTTTTTCCAGTCTCTATTTTTTTTTTAAGAAACTTTTTTTTTCCCAGTCTTTTTTATTGTTTTTGAAAAACTTTTTTTTTTTTGAAAAACAAGGCTTTTTCGGCAACCCTCAAACCATGTTCCATGGGGGAATGGAACACCTTCGGCGACATTGATGCGATTGACATTCCATTTCAGATGTTTGACAATGCCTTAATTTCATTAAACCACCACAAAGACACTTTTTCTGGGTAGGTAAAATATATTTTTTTGGTTGAAGGAAGGAAACTGTATCTGCTTCTGTAGCAGGTAAATCTAAAAACTACAATGCCGAATGGTCATCTGCCATTTAACTGTTTTGATCTTGAAAAAATATCAGAAAGTGTGTGACTTGATTGTGAACTTTGCTGAATCATGATTTACACTCCTCATTTAGTGAATTGTGACCCCCTGACAACAAAAGTAGTGGCATTTGAGAATTTGTTACAAATTTTACTAACTCACATAAATTACAATACATTTAACCATAAAAAAAATCTGTTCTAATATACTTTTCATCATTACAACTACAGAAACCTTCATATAATATGCTGTACAATAGTCAAGAGTAATGTCTATAGAGAGTGTCACATACTCATCGCTAATAATGTTCAACATGCTAGAGATGTTGGTGAAGGATGTACTTCAACATCTTCATGTTTGAGCACTTTACTAGGCCATAAGATCTATGAGCAGCCTTGTAAACAGTATATTTCTGTGCTTTATCATAGAAACAGCACCATCGAGTGGTGTGGATGATCAGACAATGTATTACCAATTGAATTTTCAAGCTTATTATGCAATTATTACAAACCTTCTCTGCTATATGACTCATTATTATCTTTATTATGATTACGTATTTTAAAAATATCTGCTCTATAATGAAACCTATTTTATCCTAAAAATATATGCTCCCATAGTTCATCATTAAGTTATATATTTTCCATGAATTAATGAAAATCTAATATATTATATTAGAGATTACCAGCATCATATCTAAATATTCTTTCATGAAAATTTAAATGGCCAGTGAAATATAGGTGTCTCATTGCTTACCAGGAAATCTGTTGCTTATAGGAAATATTTTGAATACTGTATATATAATTTTGAAATTGCTCTGTTTTCAACATTAAGAAAAAAATTTCTATGTTTGCAGAATAGGTAATTGCCAAAATGTATCTTGTTGAATGGTAGAATCTCCAGCATGAAGAACTTTTAATTATTTACTTTTAGAAAACTGAGTACAATTTTAAATTATAATTTTATGATATTGTAATTTACTATTTTATTTATTTATAATATGCATTTTTGTCTAATATACTTTTATGCATTATTTGTAAACTGTAATATCCAGAAGTTTGCAGAATATTAACTAATTTCTAATGCTACATAATTTTAACATGTTATTTGTCCCCTGTCATGAATAATTCATTTATTTATTTGAATGTATGAGTTTATGCAGAACCAGTCCATGCTATTATTAGGTCAGATATGGCAAATAATTTTTATATACAGTTTTACACCTGTTAATTTATATATTTGTTTGGAAGATTGTAGTATTAGACTCCCTCTTGTTTTATTGTTCATATTTATCTTGCTATTAGATTATCTAAGAGATCATAGCTGTGTCTTTCTCTTGAGGATGTGCAATCTACTAGCACATATTTTAAAGAGATTGTAACTATGTCTCTCTCTCCTATTATAATATATTCCATGAGTTATATTTTCATATTTCATATTTAGCACAGATGCTTTATTTAAAGCAGTTCTTATTGTTTCTAATATTTTTCGTGGTTCATTTTCTTTATGTTCAATGACAAAATCCTAGCATAATTTTGCCCTCAATATATAGCTACTTTTTTGAGTTCATGCTTTATTCATCTCTTCCTCTTGGATATATTATGTATATCTTCTATAGTACCAACATGACTTTATTATTTTGGCAAATGATATTGTTATTTATTTTGAGGAATGTCATCTTTTCTTAAGTTGCATGCTTAAATATATTGACTGGAGATTAGAGATGGTTTGATATGTAGGTCTGTTTTGCTGTGCTTTGCCATTATTACAGGGCATAAACTTAGTCATTAAAATTGTACTTATAGATCTCAATAAGTAATATAAATCACTTCTAGCATTAATTTCATTACTGGATTGGTAGAACACACTTATTATTTAGCTGCATTCATTGTTGGAATAATATAATTGTATATATAACCTGGGTAAATGTAGAACTTCTTATTATAATTCTTATGTTAAGAAAAGCTTTTATCACTAGACAAAGTTAACAATAGTCAGTTATCATTTAATTTTAAAATTATTTATTAATATTATACTCTGTAAACTCTCTATAAATATTTTCCTCATGCAGTGACAATTGTAGCATAGTGTCTGAACAGATTTTTTAAAAGATTGTAGATTTTCAAAGTTATTTTTTATTTAATTGTCCTTATTGTTAAAATAAATGTTTTTTTATTGTTAAATATGTCATCTTATCACCATCACATATTATCTATTCAGAAATCTTGGCATTATAAACTATTATATAATTATATTTTATGTTGGTTATCAAGAATACATACATATAAAAATTGAATACAATAATCACTTTGTTAACTTGATCTGCAGATATTAAGATAGCATCTTAGAAATAGATTATTCAATTCATTTTCTTAATTTTAACTGATCACTTTAATCCAATTGCATTTATTAGAAGAAGACTGCTTTTGTGACAAAATTATTAGTTACTTTATTCACAAAATTACAGTTGATGAACTTTCATAAATTTGAATACTTAAATTATTTATCTTCAATTTGTAAAAAAGATTATGTTAGGAGTTATTAGTAGGATATTCTGAGTGGCCATAATAATTTCTTATCTATTTATGGTATTTAGAAATTCTAGTATATTATTATTTATTCTAAATTAAAAGTTTTTTTTTATGATTTATTATTGTATATAATACTTTATTTAAAATGATTCATTATTATTGTAAATTAGGTAGACACTGTCTTATGGGGTAAGAGCATGTCTCCTCATATTTTATTAACATTGCATTCATTGACTAATGATTTTTAAATAAAACAAAAGAGTGAAATTTTAATATTATAAATATTTACTTAAATAACTGCTGAAATCTTAATATTATAATCAATAATGAAAAAATTATTTTACAAAAAAAATCTTTTTAGGAAACACGGTAGCACAAAGCATTAAAAAAACATTTAATTCTTTATCAGAAAATTGTGAAATGTGGATCTAATCACTGCCATAAAATGTTGAATGTAGTGGTTGTTAGATGTGTTATTATTATTGGAGAGCGATGTTATTATTATAAATATTATGAGAAAGAATATAATATAACCTAATTACTCTATGGTATATGCCTTCAATATTAAGAGCATCTCTGTAATTGATAAGAGTAAGTTGAGAATTCTCCTGCTCTTAAAATTTATTAAATGTAAGATTAGCTATCTTAATATAAGCTGAGCTTTGATTGTATATATGTGTGGAGATGATAATCTGGACCAACTGATGAGTGCGGGTTTAACACATATATATATATATATATATATATTGGTGATTATTTATCTTTTCAACATATGTGTGATCAAGTGTATCAACAGTTTGAGATAGCATGGATGTTTGAGGGTCATGTAAAAGTTGGAGTTCAAACCCCTATATATTACATATATAAGTGCAGGTATGAAAAATCCTGTACTGTAGAAAAAAAAATCATATTTTAAATGTTAAGTAGTATATTCACAATGCTTATTGGCTCTTTTTATTATAGCATATTATAATGGTCAACAGAACCTCCCTAACCTATTCTGCTATGCAAGGTGCCACTAAGCTATTCAAATCTAAAAAAATTTTATAGTAGGCAGATACGCACAGGAGAGGTTACTCTTTTATGGAACTGAAAGCACCAGTCACTAGCTCATGAAAAAACTGAGCTTAAAATATCACTCTCAATATTCAAAATTCTAATTCTTAATTTTAAATATTATTAATAAAATATATATAATAAGTTACTGACAAAATTAATTCAACAAAACATTTTGTTATAAAACACACACGCATTAAAAGAAAAATTTTGAAAATTAAATTAACTAAATATATTTGATTTGAATTATATGCACAGATGGAAGCATTTAATTGATTTAATACAATTTTAATAAGTGTGAATCTGCTACATAGAATATGCATATAAACAACCCAATTTCTTTTAACCCTAAGCTAAAATCTCGCATTGAAACCAATGTTAGCTTACTGATATACCAATGTGACCAATGCAAAATGAGATTATTAGCATAACACAATCATGCTAATATGAACTTATGTCTGTAGCATGATATCATTAGAGAAATAAGGAAACATGGTGGGAAGGAATGAGCATCTTCCCCATGAACATTAATAAACCTCACCAACAGACAGGAATGATCTACTGCCCAATTGGTGATACAAGAATGAAATTATTTGAAATATATATATATATATATATATATATATATTTCAAATAAATATATCTATATATATATATATATATATATATACAAGAAGCTCTGTAAATGGGGATAGCAGTCTTTGCCAGCTTACTGTCCCAATCAGATAGTAAGAAAATCAATAGTGTAGGAAATACTCTATGACCATTAACAAACATGATGGCTACACTTTTGGCCATATGTTTAGGTGGGTATTAAGCCCTATATGCTAATGCAGTACAAGGGAATGAGTATCCAATGCACCTACTCAAATTACATTGACATAAAACATCTGTATATCTATCCACCAGTAGATTTAACTGAGAAACAATTAACACACTTAAACTAACAATCTTATGAATCTATGCAGCCATTTACACTTATTTTTTTAAATTATTAATTTAAAATTTATGAGAGTGGAAATGATATTAAACACATATATAAATATAATAAATAATTTAAAATTTTAGTCAGATAAGAGAGAGATTTCTTTTAAAAGTTAAGTAACATTTAAAATACTTGAAAAGTTTGCATTATATAATTAATGTTCATACTTCATTTAAAAGAAAAGTTTATACTTTTCAATGTTGTAAGTTTATTGAAGTCTGTCTTGGTGATCCATGATGCATGGTAGAATACAAAGTTCTTTCCATTTTATATTGTTCTATGTTGAGAGAAGTCCTTTGCTGACCAGTTTCCAGGAACCATCATATTCTGAAAGATGCCTCGGCTGCTGCAAATACAGGAAAGTAAATTATTGCTGACCCCTACATTTTGGAGATCTGCAATACACTTTATAATATATTTAAATAACCTGCAATCAGCAAGAGCAATCTAAATCTGAATCTCAACTTCAAAGTTTTCTTTTTATATCTTTAATACATTGTACAGGCTTAACACCTGCATTCATATATGTAATATATGTCAGATTCGAACTCAGACGTTCATCCAACACACAACTCTTAGTGTCATCTTATATTGCTGACCCACCTGATCATACACATGTTGAAAAGATAAATAATCACCAATATCCATATTTCATACTAAACCAGCATTCATCAGTTGGTCCAGATTATCATCTCCACACATATATATAATCAGTACTCAGCTTTATATTAAGATAGCTAATCTTCATAATTTAATGGACAGGCTTGTGGGTTGTGTGAAAGTCTGAGTTTGAATCCCACATATATTACATGTATAAATACAGGTGTTAAGCTTGAACAATGTATTAAGTTATATAAATAGTGCATAATAGGTCTGCCCATCCCTCGCATATGTATGTATAAATGGATTATTCTCCTATACATGAGGGATCAGAATCACTAAACATCAACATAGGTAGGGTGACAAACTTGGCACTAGCATAGGCTTGGAACATTCCATCATCAGATTTTCAATGAAATAAAAGGCTGAAGAGTTGTGGGTTGGAGTAGTTTGAAGCCTGTCCATTAAAGTATAAAGATTGGCTATCTTAATATAAAGCTGACCACTGATTGTATATATGTATGGAGAAGGTAAATTGGACCAACTGGTGATTGCTGGTTTAGCATGAAATATCTACATTGGCGAATATTTATTTTTATATCTTTGTAAATTCTTATCAGCAAATTCCATGATCGATCTTGCCTGGCTTGACTTTTCTCTGTGGACCATGCGTTTATTTCAATCGTTATTGGTCAGCTTTCTTTACAGCAGAAACTGAAATTTTTATCACTAATATTTTTTTAATTTATCTCTTATCTGACTTTATGCCCAAGGGCCTGTTTGCAATTACATCAATATAGAAAATCATTTCCATTCTAAGATTAAAATAACTAATTAACAGCATTTTTTAAAAAATTCTTTTATATTAATTAAAACAATATTGTTTTGAGATTTTAAACTTTAAATTATATAATTAGTTTTCCATCTGTGCATTATATATATATATTATTTTAAATAAAATTATTAAATTCTCTTTTTATATATATATATTTCTACTTGAGGATGATTTTATATTTTTTTCCACTTTTATGTGAAAGACATGTAACAGCATATACTTATTCTGTTACAATATATTATTGAGAACCCTGAGATAAGTCTGATATTATTTTTATTGTTTCTATACATCGTCAAATTGCGATTGGGTATAGCTTGTTTGGCTTTTGGTCGACAGTTTGGTGCTTACGTGCGTTCATTGCGTTAGTTATAATATACAGTAGATGTGTGTGTGTGTTTAGCCATTATTGTAGTAATTGATATGATCTCTAATTTTAGCAGTCAAAAATATATATAATAAAAAAATTGGACCATTCTTAATTAAGTTTTATTTGTTTCCAAAATTATGTTCAAGAACAACTTCAAATAGAAAAATGAATCTTAATTTAGATACGTATTGCAAGATAATTTTTAAATGAGTAATCTTTTTGGTTAACAAAGTAAAGGATATATTTTTATTTTGAAACTTTGCAAACAAACATTTAAATGATATATATATATATGTAATTATAAGGAATTCTTTATTTTATTTTAAGTGAATTAACTTTATTAATAGAAAACAAACCAATACAAAACAAATATTTACATATTAACAAAAAGACTTTTATAGTTATTGATACACGGTTTACCGATACGCGTTGTAGGTTTCTATAGAATGGTATGGAAATTAATCAAAACTTTTTAAGCTGGAGAGAATTAAAATAATTTGTAAAAAAAAAAAATGATTTGAAAATTTAAAAAAAAAAACGTTGTTTATTGTCCAACCAAAAAGTATGGTGAACCACTAATAGTACTAAAATATGGGGGGGGGGGGGGGGGTAGTATTAATTACTATAAATTATGTTTATTTAAAGCAAAATATACATAAGTTTTTTTATAATTATGATGTAAAAATATCAATAACAAACACTGGTGGACGAGAGGTTAGCGACAGCTGCTTTACAAGTAGTTGTCCCGGGTTGGCGGGTTCGCTTCCCGGCTGATGCTATGACAAATGAGAAAAAAAAATTAAACGAAATTATGTTTTAATGAGAAAAAAAAATCGGAATAGTTGGAGATAAAAGGTTATAATTTTATTAGATTTTGTTACAAGCACATACACACACCCATGTATTATAATATGGATATTATTTTTTATAAAAAAAAAAATGTTACACATGAGGTTTTATTTAATTTATTCTTTTTATTGGACATTAGTAAAAGCAATAGCAAACCTTTTTCCCATTTAATTTTGCAATCTCATGATGTTATTAATAATACTATTTCAAAATCTTAGACTTATACAGTATAACCAGTATTTTATTTCAAAATTTTGTTTTTTATATCTAAAACGATGAATTTATTCTTTTTTTTTTTTTTTAAATAACTAAACTGAATGTCTACTTGAGAAAGAAATTTCCATCTAGTTTGTAAATTGTATTAGAAAAGTTTCAGGTTTTTATTCAGATAAGCCATACAAAGCTAAAAATACACTAGGCTAAACCATATTTTAAAGTGCTTTAAAACATGTATCTTTCCTATTATATACATCATACCAAGGTTAGATCGACAGAATGATCTAATATTCAGTAGTGTAATCATTTTTGTAATGAATTGTTTCTATACATGCGATTTGGAACATATGAGTTTTAGAAATTTAGATTTTACTGTAGGTATATCTGTGCATTAGTAACCAATTTTCTGTGTACCAAATAAAGAATAATAACTTAACTAAAGACTGAATTAAAGAATACAAAAAAAATACAATGATAATTTAATGAGGTTTAATAATTTTTATACTAAAAATATAACAAAGATTATATATATATATAAACAATGCATATATAAATGATTACTCCTGAAGGCAAACTGAAAAAAAATATTCAAGATCTATTTCATTTGTCCATAGATTATTTGTGAAAGATTGTAGTGGATAGACTATCCTGACTCTTCAATATCTCTCTATTTGCATAAAATATTTGGTTACATTTATAACTACATTTTCAGATTTGTAATAGATGTGCTCTAGATGAACTTAGATTCCATTCTTTGAACAGTGTTTATCCTTTTGTACTTTTGTGTGGCACAATTTGCAATAGCAATACCATTTTTTTTTTCAATTAACCTTTTATTTTATAATTTTTCTTATCCTGTAGGTTTTACACCTTTCTAAAAAGTTATCCTTTCCAGTGGTATAATCTTGAAACTCTCATATCTTTTTTAACACTGTTTTATATAAACAAGGCAAAACTCTCCATATAGTAGTGCCATTCTGTGCCAACCAGAGTAATCAATGGATGCCAAAAGGCATGTGCATAAAATCCCTATCTAATGCTTACTCGTTCAATATCTCCTGACTAGTTTCTGGCTTGTGGCCTTCGTCAGTGAGGAGCCAGAAACTAGTCTGGGGATATTGGATAAGTAGGCATTAGATAGGGATTTTATGCACAAGCCTTCTGGCATCCATTGATTACTCTGGTTGGCACAGGGTGGCATTATTGTATGGGGAGTTTTGCCTTGTTTATAAACAATTATGTGCTAGTATAAGTGTTGGGTTTGGTTAGACTTGCAGGTTTGTTTCCAAACCAACAGATACAAAAATAACAACTACTCAGCAATTAATATGTATAATTTATTAGTACAAAATATATACACACGTTATTTTAACAAATGTACAAATACAGTTGATATGCTTCTATGCTGAGATAGTCATGCGAAGTATGGAACTTACTTCCAGCTAATGATTAACCTGTGTCATGAGTTCTGGTAAGAAGACTCTTCAAGCTGTGTAGTTAGCTTGCCTTGAGTCAGCTCTAGTTAAGATGTAGCAGTTTCCAGTCCATAGGTGGACTTGCCTCACTGCGTGGACATCTCTGTAATAACTAGATAAATACCTTTGCTGATGGCAGAAGGTTTAATGGAGAGCATGTTCTGTTGTTCAGGTTAACAGAAGTAATTGCTCTCTCTGCCTTGCCTCCAAAAGGCTGACTATTTAAAGGCAGATCCTCTACCTTACTGGAAACACACAGATTTGGTGTGTGAACCCCAGTGAAGGTTTTAATCCCTTTGGATAGCAACTGGGTGCTAGCCAATCAGGCAAGGAATCTGGAATAGTCCATTTCTGAAGGCAGGGTCAGATATGACATCCCTCTCCCTGGATGAAATTAGCCCTGGAGGACATAGTCATTGAAATGCACTGGATGATGTTTTGTCTGCTTTCTTGGTTCCTCTGGTTGATTGTTGTTCCTGTCTTTATTCTCTTCACTTGATGAGTTTGTTTCTGGCTATCTGCTGCTGTCTTGATAGCTTCAGATGTATGGTGGAGTCTTAGCTGTTTGTGATGGTGATGATGATGATGGTTATCTTCTGTTTGCACAACAATGTAGAGGCCCTTTACTTGCATCACCACTGCTGGTCGCCATCTTGTGGGCCCATAGTACATATGACATAGTGCTTTTGTTTCTATTTGGAATTTTATTTTGTTTTTTATCTTCTAGTTGAAGTCAGGTTTCAGCTTTTTGTTAAAGACTTTTGATTCATTAGACTTCAACTTTGAATATGTTGTGAGCTGGTTCACTATAGTGACTTTGAACCCTAAGTGATTGAACCAGTCATGGCCTATTAAATCACAATAATTACCTAATGCCACTACCAGTGGTAGGTATATAGTTTTGTTAGGCATAGTAATTTTTCCTGTTGTTTGACCCAACAATTTGATTTTATTCCCTTGGTAGTCTGATATTGACTTACCACAAGGGTGCAGATTATATTTATTCTTTTTATTAATGCTTGTACAAGGCTTTTTTGAAACTATTGACACTGCTAAACCTGTGTCAAGTTCCATATTAATTGGTGTATCATTAATAATGACAGTGTATATAAGCACAGACTTGTCATCTCTGGTATGGTTTACACAGGCAACTTGCTTATATTTTTTATAAGTGCCTTTACTGTTTTAGGAATAGATATTTCTATTTGTCTTTTTAATTTCAGACATGCTGCCTTTATATGTCCTATGTGCTTGCAAAACATGCATGTTGCTTTGCAGTGTGGACATTGTGTATGCATGTGCATGTGGTCATTGCATCTATAACAATGCTGTGGGCTATTTGATGCTGAGTTATTTGAGCTGTTTGAGTGCTTGGATGACCCAGTGTTATGCTCAATTTTTTGCATTTCATATTTTATAAGTTTTTTTAATGGGTTAGCTTGATTAGCTATTGTTTCTGCTAGTTTTGCTTGAGCTACCACTGTCTCAAAATCTAGGTCTGGAATCATTAACATTTTCAGCCTCAAATTGTGGTCATTTATGCCACAAATAAAATGATCATGAAGTCTTTGAACTCACACTTCAAGGCTAATATACGGATTCAGGTTGCAAATTCTCTAGCTGTTTCTCCTTGTTCTTGTATGCTGAGATTAAAATGGTATCTCTGCATTATTGTCAAAGGTTTAGGAGAATAATACTTAGTGAGAATTGTTAACACTCTATCAAAATTTAGCTCAGCTGTGGTTACAGCCATAGATTGAGACTTGAATATTTTGTACATTTGTGGACCTATTGTGGTCATTAGTGTGGCTAACTTTAACTCAGGCTTTTTTATATTGTTAGCCTGTAGATAAAAAAATCAAATGCTCTTTATAATTTGTCCAGTTCCAGATTGAGCCAGATCAAAAGATTCCATAGAGCTGATTGCTTTAGTCATCTTTTTTTTATTTATGCTGAGTAACCACTCATACTTGTTTTTATAGTTACATTATTATAACTAACTCAACGAAGCATTTTAACCAATAGAGCAAGCTTTTACACTGTCTTGCAAACAAAGCTCTTATGATTGGTTGAAGCTTCTAATTGACATGCCTTTATGCCTGCGGTCAATTTTATTCAACAGTTTTACATTGTTATTTTTTCTAGAAAAATAACACGTAATAAAATTACGGCAATGTAAAAAAAATTTCCAAAATGAAAAATAATAAACAAATACACACTCGTGTATTTTATAATATAATTTTCCTGCAGTGAGGGGAAATTTTTTCTCTGTTACTGCGCCAATTTGTTTGTACTGGTGTAGTTTATTCTAATTTTTTCAGCCATGAGGGAAAAATTATTCTAATTTTTTCAGCCATGAGGGAAAAATTTTTTCTGTTCTACTGCACCAAATCTGTTATAACTGGCACAGTTTATTCTATAATTTTTCTAGCCATGAGGGAAAAATTTTTGTTCTGCCCGTACCAACTTTGTTGTAACTGACGCAGTTTATTCTAATTTTTCCAGCTGTGAGGGAAAATTTTTCTGTTCGGCTGTGCCAACTTTAGTTGGCCTGTCGACTGCACCAACTCTGTTATAACAGGAGTGTTGACTTCTGAAGGCAGGGTCAGATATGACAACAAGAGATGATGATCATGTGATGCTTACTGTTTTATATACCAGACACTTTTTCTATAGTTTATCAGATATATTTCACCATAGAGTTACAACTTTAGCATATCATCAGATATACAGTTCATGCTCTATTCAATGAGAGTTTTTATCAAGAAAAACTTTATAGGAATAATATTTTGCAATAATCCTAAGAACTGTCATATTCTTTTCTCCTCTCACCTGATACTTATTATGAAAATAAAGTCATAACTATATGGCTTGCCATCTATAGCCTAAACTAATAGTTAAATGTTTCCTGTACTTCTGGGATTGTGGGTTAATATAATTCATTTCTGATTATTTTAACTTTTTCTGTCTGTAAATATAAAAATGCAAATATTTATTTTATGTTTACTATTGCATTTTGAATTAAAAATCTCCTATGACCAATATATAAAGGGATTTTTGAAAACACCATCAAAATCATATTCTACAATATTATTTGTAATAATAACTTCATCTTTATTTGATTTACCACTGTACTCAATCTTCTGTTATTGTTATGTCTCTCCTTTAGTAATAATGATGCTATCCAATTTATAAGTTATTTTTATATAACTGTGATTGAATAAAAATAATTAAAGATTATTGTGCTGCATATAAAACAAACTGACAGAATTAGAAAAAACTTTTGATGATTAATAATAAAATAATTTAATGAATTATTAGATGAGGAACAAGTTATTATTATATATACAACTCAATTAGTTAAATCTTATAGAAATAGTTGCAATACAATCATATACTTAATCATAATTTAGACCAGGATCTTTTGAGAATTTAGAAACAGAATCTCTAAATGAGGCCTTCTATGATGATATCTAACTGTTATTATAATGTTGAAATAATCTGTTGCATGGGTAAGTTTCTTATTCAAGTTTTGATTGAATACGTTCTAGATTTAAACTGATCCATCAGTCTACGTGGACTGGAGGGCACTAACAATAATCCGGATTGGGGATTCTTTAGTAAACACTGACTTAATTAATCACACCTTTTAATTTACTGCTAATTTGGTTTTTAACAGCTTTTCTAGATTTGGAATAAAAATATTTGTCAAAATGATAATTATTTAACCAATCGTCAGATGTAAATAAAAGTAACACAGAAAAATCTTGCTTTACATCTTTTTCTATATCTATTTTGTTTACCTAGGCACAAGGATTCAAACACACAAATTGACAATATAATCTTATTTCAAAAATCACTTCCCGTTTCTTCCAGATCAATATGTTTTTATTAATTTAAAAAGAATCCCTTCTGTTTCCTGGATTAACATTTTGGCTACCCAAATAGAATATTAATATAAAGCAATATGAGAATATTTTTAGTCAATTGTTAAATCATTATCCTTTTACTCGTCTTTTTGCGAATTCAATATTTTATTACATGGAGGACTGATTTAAATTTAAGTTTGTCTTGCTTTTCAATCTTCAACAATATAATCTAAGAACAATTTTTAAAAAAAAAAAAAACATGAAGTGTTCTTTGTACACTGAAAGGTTTACATTGCATTTAAAACATACGGATTAAAAAAAAGGGGGGAACACATTCTGCACAGTCCTAATATTCATGGTGAGTTATTCATTTGGAAAGTCAATCTTTTCCCAAGTGTCTCTGTGTAACAGCTGAGCTGCAAGGGCTGTCTCTGACTTTAGCCTGTGTGAGTAGCTTGATGTAAATCTGAAGTGGAGTATTTCCAAAATGTCCAAACATTAATTTGCATCTGGTTAGCCATAAGATGAAGGTCAAGAAGATGGACAGTCTGATGGATGCATAGGTTCCTTGTTTGATCGTGTTTTGAATTGATAGGACATCTTTGATGTCTAGTGAAACTTTGTTAATGATGAAGTTCCTGATATGAGAGAAGGTGGAGCACGTGTATAATAGGTGGGCTATGGTCTCATCAGCTGAGTGGCAGAGCTGGCATATATATATATATTAATTTAACAATTCTAAAACTGATATTTTATAATTGAATTATATATGTGGGCACAAGCGTTCTACAAACACATATATACGCTTAATAATCAGCAAATATTAACATCCGTAGAGAGACATAGAACATGCCATCGCTTTAAAGATTGTTTTCATTTTTGTATATCTGCCTAAGCTAAAAATTCTTTTCAAGGCTTTCATTATACTCTGCACAATATCCGTCTGCAATAAATAGTGATACTGTTGGATTCTACGTTATTAATCAATAATTTGAAGATAATAATAGTAAATTAAAAATCAGTAACTTAAAACATTCAATCGAATTTTTTTTTATTCGCTAGAAATGCAAATAGAATATGTTCGTTAAATAATTTATCTACTAATAGTAAACAATGTATAAACATTACATTTCAATAACCACTTTAAATATGTTATTTATAGATTCATCTATAAATTCTTATTAAATAGAATTTGAAAAATAGTAGTCGGTTGTGCGACCTATTATATATAATCAATAAAAGCTTTTGTAAGGCCATTTTAGTTTGGTTTTTTTTTTATTCAAACCCGCATGCATTCATCAATAAGTATATTAGTATTCTATTACTTTTAAAAGTAAACAAACAAGGATTCTATACTCAAATCTAAACACAAAGGGAAAAAAAATGTTACTGCACAAATCTATATTTAAATAATGGAACGATTTTTTTTACTGTTTTAAGAAACACCTGTTTGCGCTGCGATGAAAAAGAAATTTATTTAACTATCCTATATAAATAATTCTACTAACTTTTTATTTTTAATGAAAAAGAAATAAATAGATTTACAAAATGTATTGTTGTAACATTTTAGAAATAGCTTCAATAATTCCTTTGTGGAAAAGCTTATATTCCTCTCTACTTTCAAGAATTTTTAAAAAATTATTGGTGAATTCACATAATCGACATATCAATAAGGTAAAATGTAGTAATAAAAAAAAGTTCACGATGTTTGGGAAGATTATTGCAAATTATCATTTAAATTAGCATTTTTCTTTCATTGTATATTTTTCTTTTTTCTCATGTGTCATAGCATCAGCCGGGAAGCGAACCCGCCAACCCGGAACAACTGCTTGTAAAGCGGCTGTCGCTGACCTCTTGACCACCAATGCTTGACTATATTATCTAAATAACTTGGGCAATTGAAAATTATATGAAATACCGCTATTTAAATGAAAGAAAGCGAACGAGAGAAAGGGAGAGGGTGGATGACGAAGAAAAGGGCAAAATAAAAGATTAATTGCTGATTTAAAATAAATTATTGCAAAAAAAAAAATATTATCCTATTCTAGAGCCATCTACAGTCATTTTGATTAATTAATAAGATCTCCATCTTTGTATCATTTCTAGTTTTTGTCTTCATCCATAATAACTAAAATTCAAAGCTGGAACTAATGCACCTGCACATATAATAGTTACATTTTATTGTATTACATTATTTAACTTAACATTCTAAAATTTACAAAACCAAAACGATTTGAATTCAAGCTAATCTGATATGGAAATCAGTTTCTAAAATCTATAGAATTTAGCCTAATGTATGTAGAAACTGATCTGGTATCAGATTGTTTTAAGTATGGAAGTGAATTAGCTAACCAGTGGTAGTATTAGCATGGGAATCAAACCTGGGTCCTTAGATTCTTAAATATTGAATTTTAATGTAACGCTAGTGCTGTCACTGGTCACGCCAGTGACACCTGAAAAAGAGGGGAGAAAATACTTCTTGAAACATTATGCATATAATAACTTGTATGTTCCTACTAGCAGTTGAATGAATATGTAAATAAAGTTACATTTTTCTAAAGACATTCAATACTTATATTAGATGATGGAAATATTTCAATATATAAATACAACTAAAACACCTTCATCACATACCTTCAGGAAAACAATTTTTTTTTTTTTAATTATTGCTGTAAGAATTGCAATAATATTTTTCTCTGTGAGGTTTTATATTCTTTAACAAGAATACAATTAATAAAAGTATTATAAAACTGCACTTCACCCTTAAAGTTAATGATTTTCTGTAGCTTTTGTTGGTCATACTGATAAAATACTTTGACCCTGTAAACAGCTAGACTTATTAATAATTATAAACCTTAAGAGAAGTGAAGCAAAAATCCATACTTTAAAAAAAACAAGAATGCTTAATTCTAAAGATTTCCTAAGAATTGAGAGATATACATATTTACAATGTTGTATTTTTGTTTAAATACTTTTTCATTAATGCTGAAGCATAAACCAGATCTATTTCTGGACAATGCTCCTGGGATATGTATAATTGTTTGTACAGTAAGACTTAACAGTTAAGTAAATTCATATAGTTTTAGAGGAGAGTATAGAATAACTACATTTTCATCATTAGGGAAGATAGTATATTTTTGGTACTGAAGTTTTGACCCAATGGGAAGAATTCAAGGTTAAATATCCATAGATGATACATTTGGGTAGATCCTTTTAAAAATCAGTAGTATTTCTTAATAATTTAACATGTATCATTCCTATTTATAATTTATATCAAAAAGTAAATAATTACAAGTAATTTATATGCCATTAATTTGAAATCAAAATGCAGATAAAAAAGACGTCCTCCTGGCAATTAGCAAAACAAAATTTAATACTGCTTTTGTTAAAATATATAAATATATTTCTAAATTCTTAACATAAATATATCGAAAATATAAGTTTATAACATATCTTAAAAAATAAAACATATTTTGTGTTACCCAATTTTCTTTTCTGGAGGTTTGAAAACAGCTGAATGTTGCATAGTTCTAGATCCAATGATCAAAATTATTCTGATGATATTTAAAACAGGAATAATGACGTCAAAAAAATCAAGCTGGGATGATAAATGTTCTTCGTATATAAATCTTCATAATTTTTCTTATCTTATTATAAAGAAAATTATTTTTTATGAAATGATTATTTATAGTCCATGAATATTTAATTATTGATCACTTTTTATTATGATATCAATAAATTGAAAACACAAAAAATTGACTTTGAATAAATTAATTTTAAAAGTGAAAAGTAATTCCAAGTACTGGAAATAAAAGTCAATTAATCATATTATTTTTAAAAGTTGGTACTTTTAAAGTTACAGCATCTTTTGATGTCAAACTGCTTGTATTTGAAAACAGAAAGACTGTTACCAGTTGTCAATAACAGTTTGCCATTAATTATAATTCCTAAAATATAAAAGATAGTATAAGCTTGTAACTAAAACAAACCAAAATATGAACATCTATTACCTTATTTAACTATATTATGATATTAGCTGTTTGTACTTCTTCTATAAAGAATGTAACAATTGTAATAAGTGCATTTACATGCAACAATAGAGAAGCTTGTTTCTTTTTAATTAATTATGGTGTCTTAGCACTTTTGACAACTTATGGCACTCTCATATTCATAGCACATTCATCTCTCTATGAATATGAAAATGCCATAAATTCTCCAAAGTGCCAAGTCATAATTAATTTATAGAAGTAACAAGCTTGTGTATAATCGCACTTAACACAGTTAATAACTATATTATATAAATAATTATATTTCACAAGAATTTATAAACAATTTGGTAAATAATATTTCAAAACATTAGTATGCTAGATTGATCCAACATAGAACATCTTCATCAAAACAAGATTACAACTAAGATGTGATATGTTGGACTATTTCCATCATTTATGAGTGAATGTTGAATGTATAGAAAATTTTAAACTTTATTTAAACTTTTCAAATACAAACATTACTAACAAAGTTGTTATTACTAACAAAGTTAACACACAAATAGACAAAAAAAATTGAAGGACTCGGGAGGATTTGAACCAATCCTCATATATAAATATATCAAATTTCTACTATATGTTCCCTTTGACAGAATAGCTCAGTTGGTAGAGCGTTTGTCTTAAATTCAATATTCAAGAATCTAAAGGTGCGAGTTCAACTTCTAAGTGAATATTGTCACTGTGCATATGGGCCAGCAACACCTGAAGAAGAATGAAGAATACTACTACTCGAAACATTGTGTAATTACTAACCTGTATTGTCTATTTGTGTGTTATTACTAACAAAGTTGTTTGTATTTGAAAAGTTTAAATAAAGTTTAAAATTTTCCATAGATTCAACATTCACTCATAAATGATGGAAATAGTCCAACATATCACATCTTATAATATACCATCATTACAAACCTTCAGACAAATACTAAAGATTACAACTAATTTTGGCAAACCTAATATATATAAACCCCAATTATTGAGAAGGGGAAATCTATATAAAAATATATATATATATATATAAACCCCAATTATTGAGAAGTGGAATCCTATTAGCTATTATATATATATATATATATATATATATATATATATATATATATATATATATATATATATCAATAATTGGGGTATATATATATATATATATATATATAAACCCCAATTATTGAGAAGTGGAATCCTATTAGCTCTTATATTAATGAAATTTTCTTGAATTAATTATATATCCACTATAAATTGAAATATCAATTCTTATTAAAAAGAGTGCTATTGATTCTAATATTAATAGAAATTTTTGAATTAATTCTATGCCAAGTTTATTTTATGCTTTATATTTTTTCAGACAAATAATTCAGACAACAGCAGTTCCTTCTGATATTTAAAATATACAGAATTATATGCAATATTATTTAGCTTTATTAAGTTATTCTAGATTTTAAATTTGCTTGTTTCTCTCCACAAGATCTAGGATTATAAATCTGGCAATCCAAAGCATGAATTAACTGTATTTTATAATCATTTTTATATTTATTCTTATAATTATTAATTAGTATATTTAAAATCAAGGATGTAATAAACAATATTAATCTCTTTATTCCTAATTGAATTTTGTTTTTGGAAATTAAGAATATAGAACATGTTAATCCATATTTTTATAGTACATAGTTGTATCATTTTTATGTCATTTATATATAATTTTTTTATTTCCTTATCAAATATAATTATCTAACTCTCATCAAATTATTTTTACAATTTTCTATACTATTATTACTATCAGATTCAAATTTGTAAAGTTTTTAATTTTTAAATAAAAAAGTTTTTAATCCTGCATTATTTTATAAAATAGAATCATTGATAACAGTTATAGATAATCCCTAATCTTAACTCACTTTAGATGCTTGCTATAATCAATAGTATTGCATTATCTTTCTAATTTTAAATGTAAAAATTTAATATATATTTTTAATGCTACATCTATTTTAGAGATTTTATTTAAATTATTAAATATTAACCTGATTAAGTTTCCAAACTCTAAAATTTGGTAATAGAATTTCATCCATAGACATTACTCAGGACCTTTTGAAATGTAGCACAATGGATAGTTTTAATTTACTATGAACATTTTATATTGAACTAGTTGTATGTCTTTGTTTGCATTAGTCAATAAAAGTATGTAGTACAATGACATATATTTATGTATTATTTTATGAAATAATAATACAAGTTATCAACAGCAGTATATCAAAAAATATAATTTTATAATCAATTATACTGCTGATTTTTATCAACTTTTCGAATTTTAATTTATATATATATATATATCACATGATAAACTAATTTTTAAAACGGTTATAAAATTTTTTAACATTGTGATATTTTGTTCATTCTCCATTTGCAAGTGAAAAATTAAATACATGGGTCAAACGAAATTTAATGAATTTAAAATATATTTACATAAACAAATTTTATTTCACTTTAACAAATCGCTAATTTTCTGTATTTCAATAATATACTTACTACCCATTTCAGAAATTTTCCAATTCCTGTAATCTTTTAATCGGTTATCTCCTTTTTTTTAAAGTTTTTACGAAATCATTTGAAAATGGTTGTAATTTTGATGGTGCATTTTGTCGCAAATTGACAAAGTTTTTAAAACGATTAAGTAACAAAAAGCAAAAATTCATAGCTTTTGTAATTTTTCACAAAAGAGGGAGGGTGGGACATGCAAGATTCGTGAAGATTTGTGCAATATTTGTTGAGTTATTATGTAACAAAGAAACAAACACACTTTTATATTTATATAATAATAAGGAATAAGGATAAATAATTCATTTTTACATTTAATGGGCATTCTTTTATAATGGCTACAAGCTGTTTGTTTATTAATGGTGTTATATATATATACTGCTCCCATTGCCTACATTAAAAATAAAGTTAATTAATCCCTTTTAAATATTAATAAGAACATCTTATATGCTAAATATGTTGATGGTGTTTTTGGATGCCCTCCTCATAAGGAGGTTGTTTTGACTACAGATTGAAATTGTTGATAGTTTTTGTTTATATGTCAAAGCATTGACTGGGTAGTGAACTCAGGCCAGCTGCTTGGAAGGCAGCTATGCTAACCACTAGGCCACCAGTGTTGATTGTTATCATCTACATCTAGAAATCTATTAAAGTCATGAGTAATTTGATTTATTGGCTTAGTCAAATAATAGTTAATAATTTAAATAAAATCCCAAAAATTGAATGTCTAAAGGAAAATACAAACATTAATATTTGTATTAATGTTTAAATTTAAAATTAAAAAAATCAATGTAATACAATTGATTACTGAATGTGTGTAAAATTAATTAGTATAAGGGTTATCTCTATCTGTTATCAAAAATTCAATTTAATTTCAAGATGGCAGGATTGTAGAAATTTAAAACATTTCAAATTTTAAAACTGATAGAATAAATAATATTGAGAAATATAAAAATGATTTCAGAATTGGGTGCTTTAAAATCATGCTTGGTAACCAAATAAACAAATTTACATTTAAACAAAATTATCTATTATGAAATCATTCATTGATATGCTCTATATTTTTAATTTGAGTAGAAAAATAATTTCATTTGTGCATAAAATTGGGTTTCTACTAAATCTTTTGTTTTTAAATAGACTAATTAATAATTCTAGAGTTGATGGTGATGATAAAGTTCAGGTAAATTATGCTCTGGAATTCCAGACTTGTAATGCTACATGTTATATGGTAATATGAGCAAATTTGAAATTAGCTCAGTACATTTATATATATAATAGAACTAATATGTAATATAGTGAGTGTACCAATAGTTCAAACAAGCTCTTAATTGATAAGTGTGGTAAGAGAAAAATATTTAAAATCTCTATCTAGAACATCTGTGGATGGGAATGTTCTAAATAGAGATTTTAAATATTTTTCACTTACCGCACTTATCAATTAAGAGCTTGTTTGCGCTAAGGGTACACTCTCTATATATAAAGTTCATAAAAGCAATGTCACACTATATGTGACTCGCTTTATTGATTATTATAAAAGAACTAAAAATATTCTTAGTAAACATGTTCTACACAATATAAATAATGTACTTACTACATATGAGAAAAAACTACCAAACTTTCAAAACAAACAAAATGCTAATGAAGTTATATACAAACCAATGTGAACATAATGCATAATTTAATTTCCTTTAAAAAGTCATATAAATTAATATGAAAATAACTTGAAATTTTAATGCATAATTTTATAAGAAAATGGTAATATTTACTAAGGCTGTAACCTCAAGGGTATGCGTGTAAAAATGTGACAGTAGGGACCTCTACAGGTCTTAACCACAAGCTTACGATGGTATGATTTTATAAAATTTTATATGAAAACAATACAAAATAATTAAAACAAATAATGTAATTATATATATAACAAACAAATAATTTGATTTCAAAGCAAACAATCTTTGATATGAATTAAAATTGATAATTTCTATTCAAAACCAACAATTATTACTATTATTTGGTTGCAACAAAATGGTGGATGTGCACATTAGTTTGTGCTACTTTTTTTTTTAAAGATGTGCATTGCCTTCTAAATTATGTTCAGATTATTTCTTATTACTTTTTATAAAATTTCACATTTCATTATATTTCATCCAAATAAAAATTAGAATTATTTATTATTCATTTTAATACATGTTAAAAAATGTTTGCTTTGAAAACAGATTGTTTGTTTCATAAATTATAATAAATAGTATTTTTCTTATCTGAACTGCTCCCCCCCCCCCGCATCATTAATATAGATTTGGTGGATCTATCTCATATGTAATGCACTATCTGTTATGTAAAAAGTGTATGCTAATAGTTCCATTTTGTCTTTAATTGTAAAATTCTTGGAATTTCACAATCATAATTATTTTTGTGAATCAAGACAATAATTAAAGCAATTAAAATAGAATTTTTACTAAGATTTATATATATGTCAAAGCATTGACTGGGATGCGAACCCGAGCCAGCTGCTTGGAAAACAGCTGTGCTAACCGCTAGGCCACCAACGCTTGACTACTAAGATTTTTATTTAAGATCTTTTATAAAGAAAAATAAATGAAAACATAGTTGAAATGTTTTCATATACATTTTTTTTTCTTCCAGATGTAACAATTATTGTGGCATTTTAAATTAATCCATTGTCTGTCTGCAGCTGAACAATATCAGTGGGATAAATTATTTTCGATCACAACTTGAACTCAATCACAACATAATAATTTTATTACAACATAAAATATGATCAAATATTTAGAAAGTTAAATAAAGTTCAAGCTACAAACCCATATAATGACCATTGAAGTTCTATTTAATTAAGCAACCAGAGATTGTCTTTTTTACATAGTTTTGGAGATGCTGCAAAAACACTAAGCTAATCCATAACAGATAATAATTATTTTCTATTTTTACTTAACAAATAATCCCTAATGGGTCAATGCAAATGTTAAATACTGGTAGCCATTGCCATATTTTTATACTGTGAGTTTAATTCTTTCATACAATTTTGGAACATGCAATGAATTGAAATTGTACTCGTGACATTTCTCATTAAAGCTTTGAGTAATTTTTTAAACCTTACAATAAGGCTTTTTGAGTAATGTAAGAAATAGAAAATTAACATTGGTTCCTTTGTATTGCTTTCAAACAAAAAGAATATGTTCAATAAACATTTATTGGAGATAATATAATTTTAAATAAAACTGAGTTATTGCTTCAAAATTATCTATAACTTGTAATGAGTTAAATATTAATCTTTGCAATAATTAAAAATACTTTTACGATATCATCTTTTTATCTATTCTGAACAGTTCACCATCATAAGAGAGAAATGAATTCTAAATTTAAAGATGTACAAATCATTTTTCAGCTGAATAAATGTTAATTAAGCTATTTAAAAAAAAAAAAAGAGCTCTATATAAAGTAATGCATAAAATGATGTAAAAATGTTCATCTAATATAAAAATTGACTGGAATACTTACATTTAAATTACCACTCAGATGTTAAACATTACAGAATATTTTGAATGTTACTCAAAGCTTTATAGTCATCTAAAAGTTAAAAGGAGGCTGCAGAAGGGTTACTTTAGATCCTAAGATCTAGGTGTAGTGCTTTCAGATCCAAGGCACCTCACTGATGAAAGTCACAAGTTGAAGCCTAGTCTGGGGATATTGGTTGAGTACAAACCTTCCTGCATCCATTGATTACTCTGTCTTGCACTGAGGGGTGCTACTGTAAGAGGAGTTTTACCTTTGTATAAATAGTAATCATATATTATTAAAATATTTTTAAAATAAAATTAATTGAGTTGATGTCAGTATAGTTTGGATGAGTCAAGTCATGTGATTCACTTATCATTGAAACTAAAACTTATCTGCTGAGATTTTTGAAACTTTATATCATAAGTAGAAGCTGAAAATTAATTTTTTTGAGACTTCATTCATTATTTTTTTATTTAAAATATTGGAAAATAATGTACAGTAAAGCCGTGAACTATGTTGTATCAATGTATATAATTTCAATTATATGCTATCAAAATATATATAAACAAATGAAAATGTAAATAAGCAAACAAAAAAAAACATTAAAATTTACAAATTTAATATATTTTATGGTAGTCAAGCAGCCATTTTTAATTTCTAAGCATTGTACATGATCATATTTATAAAAGTAAAATTTCAAAATTCATTTTAAATTATGCAGCCGTTTTTTACCTCGGAGCACTATATATATTATTAAGCTCTTTAATAAAAAATGTTGGTTTATGCTAAAAACACATGTATTTTATTCTTTCTTTATTTACCCTTTATGAATTTCATGTACAACATTTTACATAATAAAATATTTTATAAGAGTAATGCTAAAAGTTTTGCAAAATCTTAGAACATACTTTAAGTTAATACTGACTAAAAAACATTAAAATAAAGAAATAATTTCTTATTAAAGAGACTAATCTATTATGTGACTATAAAAAAAGTTAGTGAAAAAAGGAATACCACCTAAGCATATTTAATTTTAATAAAAATCAGACATTTTATAATTTAAAAAATAAAAATAGTATGCTTTTTTCTCTTTGTTTATTTCTTGATACAATAGATGACTGATTGCACATTCTGTGAAATATATGTAAATGTGTTCTCTCAATTTATTATTAACAATTATAAATTTTTTTAATCTGCTTATAATCTTAATTTATATATGCATACTATACATATATAAATGTGTTTGAATTATATATGCTAGCTTATTAAAAAGTACTGAACACTTTCAGTTCAATAAACAATATGTATTCTATTCTAATCAAAGTTTATCAACAAAATATGAGCTATTACATACTATATACATTTGTACATGAGATCACTCAAAGAAGTATGGAGAGATGCATGTTAGGAGTAACAAGAAGAGATCAAAAATGCAATATATGAATAAGAAGACAACAAGTGTCATTGACATTGCTGAAAGAATTAAGTGACTGAAGTGGAGTTGGACTGACATATTGCTAAAAGAGATGATAATAGATGGACAATTGAAATCTTAAATAATTCCAAGAGATTGTAAAAGACCCATAAAGATATCACACATGAGACAGCTGGATGAAATAAGAAAGTGTGTAGAGTTGATGTGGAGAAGAGAGGCTACAGAAAGGATGATTTGAACTTGGTGACATCTTTATTCTGCAGTGAACAGATAATGGTTGATTCTGATGATGATATGAAAAAAGAGAGACCTACTGTTCACAGTTATACTGTATTCCTGACTAAACTTGCACAATTTTTTAACTATTCTACAATAATAAAATAACTTCACTTTAAAAAAATAATTATACAATTTCAGTTTTTTGACTCTTAATTGTAGGGGTAATTTTTTTAAGTGTTGAATACATTTTTGTATAATTGATAATGATTTTTAAATAATATGGGAATGACTATAATAATGGCATCATCAAGGGATTGAGGCATTCTTATTAGCAGATTTTCAATGCTATGAATGTCTGAAGAATTAGAAAATGAAGTAGATTGAAGCCTGTCCATTAAATTTTGAAAATTTAATCTTAATATAAGCCAACCACCGAATATATATATATATGGGAGAGATGATGATCATATATATATATATGGGAGACATGATGATCAGGACCAACTGATGAGTACTTGTTCAACATGAAATATGTATATTGGAGGGCATTTATCTTTTACACATGTGTGTGTCAGATTAGAATATATAATTCTGATATTATATCTTCTGGGTCATGTGAGGAATTTTCATTTATAGATTGTTGTTTTTTACTATGTGTTTTAATGCTTGCTTAGATTAATTCATTTACACATTTATTTACAGTATCAGTTGTGTTACATATATTGAACATATATAATCTGGATGCTTTATTTGGATATATATTGTAATCTACTACTAATCATCATAATCATCATCAACCATTATCAATCCATTGCAGGATGAATGATTTTTCAAGTTTAATCCATCTTCTCCGATCTTTAGTTTCTCTTATCCACAGCTCCCTGCATTCATTGTTACTTCATTTATCCATCCCAAATGTGGTCTCTTTCTTTTTACAATATTTTGGAATTCGGTTTAAGATTCCAATTATTCATCTATTGTCATCTCTTCTAGAAATATGTCTAGCCCAACTCCACTTCAGTCTTTTAATTTTTTCAATGCAGTCAGTAACACCTGTTTGTTTTCTTACACATATATTGCATTTTCGATCTATTCTTGTTACTCCTAATATGCATCTTTACATACTTCTTTTAGTGTTGTGAAGTCTCTGTATTGCTCTTCTATTAAGTATCCAGGTCTCAGATCCATAAGTAAAAACTGGTAAAACACATTTATTAAAAACCTTCCTTTTCAAACACATAGGTATTTCCTTTTAGTATCAAGTTATTTCTACCAAAAGCACTCCAACCAAGTTTAATTCTATGATTAATTTCATCCATTATGTTTCCATCTGTATTAATAATCTGACCAAGGTATTTGTAGCTGTTAACTTTTTCTAACTCATCATGATCAATCTTTATTTTAATATTTTGAGAAAATCCATTGAACCTTACTTTAGTCTTTTTAACATTTACCTTTAAAGTCCTATTTCATCTGATACATCCTTCAACATTTCCTGCAGCTCTAAAGCACTAATTGCAAAAAACAACTACATCATCTGAAAAATCTAAATGACTTAAATAAACTCCATGTATTTTCACTCCTTTCACTTCCCATTTTAATCCACAAAATATTTCATGCAGCACTGTTGTAAAAAGTTTTGGAGATATGGAGTCACCCTGTCTTAAGCTCTTCTCAATGTTGACTTTCCTAGTATCATTATGTAATCTAATTGTTGCTGTTGCATTTTTATAAATATTTTTTAAAATATGCCAATATCCTGGATCTATACCTTGATGATTGAATGCTTAAATCACTGAAGAAATGTTTATAGAATCAAATACCTTTACATAATCTACAAATTCAAAGCATAATGACAACTCATATTTATTTGTCCTTTCTATAACTTCTCTCAACACCTGGATATGATCTACTGTACTAAAACCACTTTTAAATCCAGCTTGTTCTCTTGGTTGGTGGAAATCCAATGTTCTCTGTAGATGAGTTGTAATTATCTTGATAAAAATTTTGTATAAAACTGATAAAAGGCTGATAGATCTGTAATTTCTAATATCTTCTTTATCACCTTTTTTAAATATTAATATTAATACTGCATTCTTCCAATCATCTGGTACATCTTTATCATTTAGATATTTGGTATATAACTTTTCTAAAAAGAAATCTATTTCTTCACCTGCTTCTTTCAATACATCAATCATAATTCCATCATTACCTGGAGCTTTTTCTTTCTACATAAATTTAATTGCATATCTCACTTCTTCATTTAAAATTCTGGACAATTCAGGAGATATAATAGATATAGGAGGTACTTGTTCTTTATTACTATATAATTCTTGATAGAAGTCTTCTACCCATTTCATGATGTCATCTCTCTTTTTAGTAATAATTCCATCTTTTTTTTTATTGGAGATATAAATTTTCTACCAATACTAAAATTTTGTTTTACACTCTTGAGACTTTTATTCACTTCTATAGCTTTTCTTGTTCGTTCACAGTTATACTTTCTTATATCATTCTCAATTCTTTTCTGCCCCATTTTACAAAATTCGAAATATTCAATTCTTTTTAATGCATCATTTTTGTGTACCTTCATATTCCTTTTTTTCTTCATATATTCTCTAGTTTCAATAGAAATTTTATTGGTCAATTGCTGCTTTTTTCTATCAGCTATCTTTGTTGCAGTTTTTAAAATTGCATCAGTTATTTTCTTATTAATTTCATTCAAATCTGAATCATGTTCAAAATTTACTAATACTTGAAACCAATGTGTAAGTTCTACTTTAAATTCTTTAGAATGTTTCTGAAAATTAGAAATATCAACTGTAATATATTGTTTTTTTAATAGTTTTTGATTCTCTAGTTTTGTATTAACACATATCTTACATCTTATTAATCAGTGATCATTTCCTGTGTTAAATTTATTAAGAACATTACAATTTTAAAATATGTATTTTATTTTAGTCAAAATATAATCCAGCTCTGCTGTACCTTCATTTAGATGCTTCCATATCCATTTCCTTTTAACATTTTTCTAAAAAAAAAAAGAAATTCATAATATAAAGTTTTTTTTTTTGTCTGCAAACTCCACAAGTCTATGTCCTCTCTCATTTCTATTACCATAACCAAAATTACCTTTAACACTTTCATCTTTTATTTGTTTATCAATTCTAGCATTAAAGTCTCCCATAAAAATTTTAAAGTGTTGTTTACTCTGATCAAAAGCCTTTCGTACATCCATATATAAATCTTCTATAACCTCATCACTATGAGAACTTGTTGGGGCATAAACCTGAATTATCTGCATTTGGTATCTTCTATTAAGTTGTAAAACTAATCTTGCCACTCTGTCTGATACACCATCAATCTCCACTTTCACAATATTGTTCTTCCACTTTTTATTTATAATGAATCCTACTCCACTTGTCTTTCCAATATTTGTGCCTTTATAATAGAGTATATGTTCACTTTTTTAATCAATTGTCTCATCACCTTTTCTTCTAACTTCACAAAGTCCAATAATGTCCCATTTAGTATAAGACAGTTCTTCTAATTTTTGCACTATATATCTTCACTTGAGAGTGATCTTCAGTTGTAAGTACCTAAATAAAAAATTGTCATGAAATGGCAACCTGGGTCCACAATCAGGGGAGCATCCTCTACCTTCAACCACCAGCTTCTGCCTTGGTTGGTGACTTTACAGCCTCCTGGGAATAAGGGCCATGATTTATTTTTGTGTCATGATTGTGTATATCTATTGGAAAAATATTTATCATTTACACATACATTCATTCTGCCTTATCAGGCAACTGAGAAGGTAGACCATAGTATTTCCTGTCACCATGCTGACTAATGCGTGTTGGTGAGCAGCCCATCCATGTTCGTCTACTACATGAAGAATTACATAGTAATAACAGCTATAACTAAAAGAATGTATTGAATGGATTTTAGAAATTTGCCCAGCTCAGTTTCTTTAAGGTCTCCAAGAGGAATCAAAGGATCCCCTTTCAGTTAATAGCAAACTTTTTTCTGCATCAGTACCATTAATATACGTATATAATTAATCAGTAAATTATAATAAAATATAGCAACTAATCTGAAATCAATTAATAAAAAAAGAAGTATTTTAAAAGAAAATATTTTTGTAAAAAAAAGTTTTCACTTTATTAATAAGACGCAAATCAAAGTTCTGATTACTTGTAGTCCATTAAGTAATGGTTTTATTTGAAATAAATGAATAAAAATAACATTTAAAAATCAATTTTTTTTTCTTTTAGAGTCTCAACTATACAGTCAAAAGGGTATGCGAAAATAGAATGCTCATAACAACAACCAATTATGTAAAATATTGTTTAACTTTTTAAAAACAAAAATAACTGAAAAATTTATACAAGAAATACATAGTGAGAATAACTTTTGTGTGCAACAATATATCTTAAAGTTCTTAATTTACAGAGATTTATATCATTTGTAAATAAATAATGCAAATGTTAACCTATGTATGTTAATGAAGAATTTACAACTTTTATGCTGAGAACTAAATATACGGATAGTAGAGATTTATGTATAATATACATTTTTAACAAACATATTTATATTGGAAATGCTCATATTTATATATAATTTAATTTACGGGCACATTTTAACACATCATTAAAGTAATTAGTCAAAACTAAAATACTATACACATTTCTAATTTATATAATTGTCATATCTGACCCTGCCTTCAGAAGTGGACTATTTCAGATTCCTTGCCTGATTGGCTAGCACCCAGTTGCTATCCAATGGGATTAAAACCTTCACTGGGGTTCGCGTACTGAATCCCCATGTTTCCAGTAAGGTAATGGATCTGCCTTTAAACAATCAGCCTTTTGGAGGCAAGGCAGTGAGCAATTACTTCTATTGACCTGAATGACAGAACGTGCTCTCCATTAAACCTTCTGCCCTCAGCAAAGATTTTCGTCTAGTCATTATTGAGACATCCATGCAGTGAGGCAAGTCCACCTATGGACTGGAAACTGCTACATCTGAACTAGAGCTGACTCAAGGTAAGCTAACTACATAGCTGGAAGGGTCTTACCAGAACTCACGAAGCAGGCTAATCTTTAGCTGAAAATGAGTTCCCTACTCTGCATGACTATCTCAGCATTGAAGCAGATCAACTGTATTTGTACATTGGTTTAACTAATGTGTGTGTATATATATATATATATATATATATATATATATATATATATATATATATATATATTGTAGTAATAAATTGTACATATTAATTGCTGAATAGTTGTTCTTTTTATATCAGTTGGTTTGGAAACAAACCTGCACGCTTAACCAAACACAACAATAATATGAACATTATAACAAATATATCAACTAAAATAATTGAATGGTTTATTGTTAAGGAATGTCAAAAAAAAATTGGAGCACCGGAAGTAGAATCAGGATGATGACTAAGGAGCCTTGAGCTTCACAATTCATCATTTTCTTCCATTATTCTAAATCATGCACAGCAGAATATATAGTATGTACATATCTGTAGGGTCCTAAGGGGGCCTAAAAACCAGTCAGGGAGCTAAATAAATAAACTATATATTTCAAAATGTATATACAATAAGATTTATTTAATAACAATAATAATGTTGTAAAAGCACCATAAAAAGATAATAGTTCATTAATATTCATATTCTGTTTATTTTCCTTAGGTAAAAATAGATTTCTTCTACACTAAGAATAATTCAGTTATTATATTTATATTTTCAAATCAAATGCCTTTTGAAACATAAATAAACATGGCTAGTTTCATGTATAAAATAAATCTATTAAAGATTGAAATATTAATACTCACATTAGTACGCACAATTTTTACATTATATATTAACAATCTCTATTCCCGATTATGGTTTCGTTAAGTTTTTCACAAAAGTGAGCTTTGGTAGCATCATATTTGGCATTTTAGATGATACAATGGCACTACAATCACTACCTTTCTGCATTGTTTTAAAGCATTGTATTTGCTGAATTACAAAGTGTGACAGGCTGCAGTGATTTTTTCTATGAAGTTGCCATATTTAATATATTTTTTAAAAATTCCAAGAGATGTCAGCAGTATACAGACCTTTCTGGATCTTTAGCTAAGAATGCCAGCACCTTTTATTGTTCTGAGAGGTGTTGATTTGTGATTGGCTGATGGTTTAGATTCTTTGCCCCTGTGGCTAAGTGCCACAAATCATATGATTTTCAGTAATTATTAATTATTATAATGCAATATATTTGTACAAAAACTTATTATTAAACAAAAACTACATCACTGTGTGAGAGGGGGGGTCTTTGAAAACATTTTATTTTCTAATAAACAGCTCTTAAAAAGTATAGAAAGTTCATTATGAGAACCAGAAATTGTCACAGATTCACCATTAGAGGCTAAACAGAAAATCCTTTTTGAAAACTGTAAGTGACATATTTTAATAACAATTAATAATTTATTAATTTTTAGAATTTTTTTGTTTTTTGATGATAACTAATTCTAAATATATCATTTTTCAATAATATACAATTCTAATATCTAATATTTTGTTCTTCTAATTTTTTGAATAGATATTGCAGAGCCAATAATGAGGTGTTCCTTTGTTATCGGTAAGATTTTCAGTAAGATACTTATTTTCACAGTTTTAAAATATTAATTTAAAATATATTTTTATTTTATTTGTTAGAAACCTTAAATATTTTTAATATAATATATAAATTAATTTTGTAATATACATAAAAAAGATTTAATTGCACAAAAAGTCAGACATGGTTTCATATTAAAAATATTAGCCGCTAGAGTCCATTCAAAAAATTTTAGGTGGGATTGACATTGAAATAGTTAAACTTCAGTTAATTACTCTTCACTGGTAATAAAATTTTCAATACACAAATTTACATAAGCTCTCTGTGTGCTCTATAAATTAATTACTACTCTTCAATATTTCCAGCATTAAGATTGTACTATTAACTCACTGTAAATCACAAGATTTCATGTAAGTTAATTTTTAAAGAAAATAGTGGATTTAAACAGTGGAGAAGACAATTATGTCATGCTTCCAAATTAATATGCTTCAGATTTGCCTATATAAATGGACATTTAGGTTAAAGATAAGACAACCACTCTTATCTTTATAAAAGTCACTATCTTGTGTCATGGTTTGGAAGATCCCTCTATCGGCAAAATATGCTTGATTATTGTGAATTTTAAAACCCAGTGATTACAGGTTAGTGCCTGTTCACACTATTTAATAAGCTCTCTGTGCCCTCTATAAATTAATTACTATTCTTCAATATACAAATAAGTAACTACTTCTTGCTTTCCACGGATTTAATCATTGCTAGACCATTTACTAGTCTACCATTGACCTTTTGTTACTGAAGATCTGTTATCATTTCAAATCATCACTAACTTTAATAATCCAGTCTAATCATCTTAGCTGCTTTCTCCCTCTTCATTGGGTAAATAAAATAAAATTAGGAGCGTGTGAAGCACTGGAGAGAGAAACTATGATGAGTACAAATTATAAGACTATAAAATAATCAGCATCTATAAATAATGTAATTTGTATGCAACTAGATTTGTTTGCATACAAATTCTATTCTAATTTAATCTATAATTTTGGGACAATCTCTCTAATGAACATCTAGAATAAATTTCTCTAATGAAGGGAATGGGAATGTTATTAAAGTGAAGAAATGTGTATGGATTTATGAAATAAATAATCTTTTATTTAAAAATACAGTATTATATGTGCGGACATTTCAATATCAATGATAAAATTTAATTTAAAACTTTTATGTGTTAATACATCATTCTTTTTGTATTAATTCTTTTTTGGTCAATTAAATATAAACTAGATCAAGACTCAAATTGTAAACTTAATTTTTTATATGTGTAATCTTAAAACAGATGCAAACTCTCCATGTAATAGTGTCACCCAATGCAAACCAGAGAAATCAATGGATGCAAAAAGGTTTTTGCATAAAATCACTATCTAGTACCTTCTCATCCAATAGTCCCAGATTAATTTAAAGCTTGTGATTTTCATCATTGAGTAGCTTTGGTAATGGTGATCATATTATATGTGGTCTTCAACGTAAATAAAGTTTATGGCAAAATAAAACTATTTTTAACATTATTACTATTAAAATTAATTTCATCATAACTAACAAATTTGTTTTTCAAAATCCATACCTTCTACGATTTAAAATAATGAAATTTTCTTCTTTGTCACAATATAGGTTTATATGTTTAAATCTTTCTAAAAACACAACATATTTATAAAAATAAAATAGTTTTGATATTTGTTAAATAAAAACAATTTCCGCAATAACAAAAATAACGTTGAAATAAAAAAAAAAATTATTATAAATAACATATCTGCTTTATAAGCACCATCATTTTTTGTCTATTTATAATTCTGACATTTAAAAATAAAAATAACATATGAAATAATCATCATTCTATTAAAGTCATTATAAAATTATATAATATCAGCATATAGATCATCAAAACTACTTTAATCACTTCAAGATTGACAAAAATTAAATATATAGTTTCACTCTGAGAGACATGATAATTGACTGAAATAGAATTAAAAAGAGCAAAAGAAAGAAATAAGGCTTACTATTTACACGTCAAACATCTACACATAAATAAATTTTATTTAAGAAATAGAATATACAGTATTCGTTCATATTCTTGGTTTCTTAATTCAATGTTCAATTGTCGATAATTGAGAAAGTAATGAACAAAATATACAAAAAATTGGAAATTATTAAAATACTACAATTTTAATTTCTACATTTTAATTTTAGAGTTTACATGTATATACAAATGTATACACAATAATACATTTTCAAAATACATAAACATATGGGTATTAAATAATATGTCTATGTGAGTTAAAATGCTTATATAATATAGTTTACTATTATTCATAAATTTTAATATTCATGATTTAGCTTGGAATCAAATGTTGTAGATATAAGAGACTATTATATTTAAATACAGTAAAATACTATATTTAAACATTCCGTTGATATCACACTTATGAATATGAATTACTACAACATTCATTATATAAATAAAAATGATAATGAATACATAATGGAATATATAAATAAATAGCTTGGGCTACCTAACAAGACTTTTTCAATCAAACTGCAACCTAGAAATGTTTCTTAATATTTTCACAATATTTTATGCTAGTATATTTAAATTAAATAATGTCAATGGTAGTTTTTTGTCTAAATCTCTAATATATATATATATGAGAGAGAGAGAGATCAATCCGTTCATTTTACATTGAAAACAGTAAATATAACTAAAATGTTTTCTTATTACTAAAAACTGCTAAAATGGGTGTACATATAAATACACTCGGGTCTTTTTTTACGCTGACTTATTTAACATGATTTTGAAGTTACACGATTCGTGTTTCACCGGAAGTCGATTTCCGATAATGCGCTATTACTTTAAATAATAAATTTCGCGCACTTACGTTATATTGAAAGTAATAACACATTATTGGAATTCGACTTTCATCTTAGTAATTTCAATATTTTCAGTGCTTTATAATAGTAAGATTTTATGCAATAATAAAATTAAAATCATGATTTCCACATTTTATGTATACACACATTAAATTTTACAAGATTATAATGTAAATTTGTTCAAACATTGTGCGTGTTAATTTTGCATTTTAAATCACATTCTGTTTTTGCTTTTTAAAAAAGAACGTAATCAATTATTATTTTTTTATTAATGACACTAATCATTAATGTGCTCTTAAATTCCAACAAGAGCTAAATGGTTGTATGTCTGGCTATTGTGAGCTTTGTAAACAATTAATAAAATCATCGTATCAAAGATTAATTACTAATTACATTGTCACCAGGAAATCATAATAATTAAAATGTGTATAAAAAATGTAAATTAATGTACTGTAAATTATGCATAAAAATATATTATTTAGAATAAAATTAAATATTATAGTTAAAAAAAGTTTGTCTTGTATCAATTTTTTTCAAATTTGAAATTTTTTATTAGTCATATTTTATTTTCTTATTTTTTTTTTGCGCGAATTTTAAAGTAATTTTATGTTGGTGCTTTGCTTTTACGCAAATTTTGAAAAATCACAGACCGCATCCCCCTTTTTCAATGTAAGTTATGTCTATTTTTGTGCGATTTCGTTTGCGCATGTTTTCTGAGGAACCTATCTATTGCGTAAAACGAGACCCAGGTGTACTCTCAACTTTTGCTTTTATCAGCTCATCTTTCACTGTAGCTCAATCATATTGCAACTATCATTATATCCAAAAGTAAGATCGCATTTTTTCACTCTGGATAAATTTTAAAACATCCACTTCACTTTTTTCAAATGAATAAAACATATATAACTCAAAATGTAATTTAACTTATTATACACATTTTTAGATACACTTTAACTTCATATATATATATATTGTAAATATCGATAAGTCAATATTATATTTTTTTAAATTGTCATTTGTTATTAAAAAAAAAATCTCTTTAAGTTGATGTTTACATATGAAATATTTAAATTTTTCTTTTATGTTTATTAAATATAATTATTATTTGAAGTTATTATTTTATTTATATATATTGATAGTACATCGTTATAAACATTTAATTATTGAAATAAATAAGGACATATAAATTATTGATTATAAAAAAATTATTTTATTTATAATGATTATTAAATGCAATAAATAATTATTTATGTATATTTTTAAAGATGTCAAATTTTCAATTTAATATTTTATATATATATATACTTGATATTTTATTTTTATTTTAATGTTAATTGTTTTAAAAGAGAACATATATAACATGAGTTTTAAAATAGTATCTGCTGGCGCATGGAACGATAGCAACAACAAAAGAAGCCATTATTATATATTATTATTGGAATAGATATAGAACAAACAACTGAAAAATAAAGATTTTATTGTACTTTAGTTCTATAAAATTTATTATTCTTTAAAATACTGAAATAATATATATATCTTATGGTAAATACATAAATTATGGCAGGTTAATCAAGAATCGCAGCCAGGAGGCTGCATCATCGCTTTCATTTATTCCAAGGCAATTTTCAATGGAACAACTAAATAAAAAAAAATTCAATGTATAAATTTCGTCGCATCTGGAGTTGAAACTTGATATAGCTATCTTAAATGTATAATCGTCAATTTAATCATAATCTGGAAGTAATTGGAATTGACATGCTGGATTTAACATTTTAATTTGTTTATTTATTTTTTTTTAAAAAGGAAGGAAATTTTAAAACGGATAAAATATGCATATATCTAAGGATTAACAATTTTCTTTAATATAATAATTTCTTCGCCTTTCGATAGAATGCATTCTAATAATAAAAGTAAACGGATAAAAGAACTCATGGAATAAATTAACTTTTGACAGGAAAATTATCTAAATGAACTTTAAAAGGTATTTAATAATTTTATATATGTATGAATAATATATAAATATATTTTGAGATTGATATATTTTTTTTTATTTACTTTTATTTTTCATTATAAAATACAACGTTTTATAAGTAGTCAATTTAATCATCTTGTTTTATAATAATATTAGACATATAACAGATGTTAGGATAAATATTTAAATAATTTAAAATCTTAAAATGTAATTTATAAGTTGATATTGTATATGAACTATTATATTTATATTATAATTATTAGGCAGAAATATGTCTTTATATATTTAATCTATATATACTTATTACAAGTATATACACATAGTTATTCTTTGTATTTATATTTAAAACATCAATATTATTTAAAGTTGAACTATAACATAAAATAAAGGATGTACTATTTGTTTTATAAATAATGCCTTTGTAATTATTTAAAGGAGCGATACTATATTATTCTTATTTTCTTTTAATACCAAAGTTATTATGAAATTAATTGAATTTATAAATAATAAAAGATAATTTCATATTTCATTTATTATTTGGTTTGTAGATCACTTACACCTATTATTATTCATTCAAATATTTAGAGATACATAAATTTACATAATTAGATGTGTATATTTGAATTTAGTAGAAGTCCCTTTGTTTCTGATATATATATTTGATTAGTTATTCACATCATCTTTAAAAATAAATTATAAAGATAGATCTCATTGCTTTACATGATTTTAGATTTGTTTTATGTATAGCTAGCTGGAAGGGCATTTAAACAATTTATTTAAATATAACTAGAATAATTTTGTTTTTCTTCATTCTTTAATTTTAATGGAATACCTAATAGACGTTCCATTATATTTAGCTTATCCAATTGTAAGCTACCATATAGTTTCCATTACAATATATATATATATATATATATAATACTATTTCCAGAAGCTTCCATATAATAGAAATATAATAGCTAAATAGTTGATGTTTCAATACAATATCAAGTACTTTCCTCAAAGCTTCTTCTTTCTCAAATCATAACAATGTGTGTGGTAAGATTTAAATAATTTTTTTTTCTCTTTATTCTTAAATTCTATTGGTTGAGAAGTTTTAAAGAATATTTTATCCTCCAATAGTTATTGGAAGATAAAACTATTGGAGGATAAAATATTCTTTAAAACCTCTCAACCAATAGAATTTAAGAATAATGACAAAATAACAAGAAAAAAAGTAATGATTTTAAATCATACTACACACATTCTTATGATTTGAGAAAAAATCCCTGAGGAAAGTATTTGTTATTGTAGTGAAACATCAACTATTTAGCTATGATATTTTTGTTACACAGAAGTTTCCAGAAACAATGCTATGAATTCATTTATCCATGAGAATATATATATAATATATTTCAAATTTCTACTCCATCACACATTTGTAAACATGTGACCACAAACATGGGAAAAACATAAATATTCCCTCAGATGTGCATTTCACACTGAACTAGCAATCATCAGTTGATCCAGATCATAATCTCTCACACATATTCATTTGTTTACATAGTCAGCAATTTACTATAATTTGCTTAAAAGTGTCAAACTTTCTTTACTCACAATTTTAATAGAAACCATTTTATAAAATTATATTAATGACTTTTTTTAATAATTTATTAAATTAGAGAATGTTCTTAGGCCAAATATATTCTTTAATTTTCACTTAAGTAATAACATGTCTGTAATGTGATAGATGTATCAACACCTGAGTTTTCTTCCCCAATGTTAACAATTTCAATAACTTTCATATACCACTGTACTATTCTTGCACAAGGTAGGGACTGGTTTTTATGCCCTTTTAATACTCTGTGAATAAGTATACAATGCATTGCACTGCAAAATACTTTCAAATTTTGTTCTTATCAGTTCATCCTAGCTCATTCATATCACAATTATCCATATAATCAGAAGTGAGGCCAACTTGCCTCACTCTGGATTATTTTTGAAATATTCCCATCATTTTTTTCAAATGAATAAATCATATATAGAGTCATATGGTTATTAAACATCATTTGTGTTATATATCAAACTGTGCAGTATTCATCATCACACACATATATATATTTATATATTTCAATTTCTGTTATGCATTTGCTACTATGTAACCAAAGACGTGAAAAAAAATAAATGATGCTTAAAATGTGCCTTTTATGCTGAACTAGAACTTATCAGTGGATTCAGATCATAATCTCTTACACACATTTTCATCATTTGTTTAGCATATATAGATAACAATTTATTGTAGTTTGATTATAAGTTTCAAATTTTCTGCACTCATAACTTTGATACAAACCCCTTTATAAAAATATAATAATGATTTTTGCTAATCATTTGTTAAACTAGAGATTATCTCTAATCCAAAATACTTTTAATACTCAATTAATAATATATCTGCAGTATAAGTTGGACTACAATTTGCTAAAAATATGCATCATATATATATATATATATATATACACACTGAATTTTGTGTGCTAAATCTTTAAGTCAAAATATATTCATATTATTTTTATCTTGTGAAGTTTAAAGTTGCATCATATTGAAGAAGAATGTGTTTACATTTGAATTTATTTTGAAGTTTGGCTTAAATTATATGAACTTGTTAGAACTGCATTCTTGCTATGTTCTGAAGAATGAATATAAATAGTTGTTTAATATATGAATTTTTTCTACAGTATAGGCTTTTTCATACCTAAACTCCAATATATAATATATAGGAGATTTGAATTCAGACTTTCACACAACCTTCAACTATCCATGCTATCTCATACTGCTGACGCACTTGATCACATACAAGTTAAAAGATAATTAACCACCACTATATGTATTTCATGCTAAACTAGCAGTCATCAATTGGTCCAGATTATCATCTTCGCACATATGTACAATCAATGCTCAGCTTATATTACGATAGCCAATCTAACCCCCTATATATAAATAGTTGTTATATGTTTTTGCATGATCGAACAAGAAGATGCACTGATATTTATATTGTTGGAAAAATTGTCGCTTCATGATGTTTTACATATATACATACAAATTATAACATTTTAAAAAATGCTTTTTTTGTAACTATTTATTAATAAATATTGTCTATGAGATATAGAACAGTCACTAGAATAAATAATAAGCTTTTAAATTTTAATCCTATTAATGTTTGTGTTACAATACACATTTTAAATCAATATGCTGTGAAAAATTGTAATTCAAATTCGTAGTTATATTTAATCCCATGCACTTTTTGGAAAAAGTGATTACATTTTTTAAATATCTTTTGCAATGTTTTAGGACTACCTATTTGTATATACAACTAATATATACTACAGAAAAAGTTGTATACAGCTATCACATTAGTTCTGAAGAATCTACATACTTTTCTGCAAACGGACCATAGTATTCTTTTGTATATATATAAACTTTTATCTATAGTAACATCTCTTTATAACTTTCAGTTCTTTATGATGATCGTAAGAGAGTGAAACATTTAGCCTCGTAATTCAAAACAAAGTTTGAAAATCATTCTTGTGATTTATGAAACTTTATCCACTGTCTTGAACTCATATAGGAAAAATAATATTCTTAAATGGTTTTAATTTGCACATAATTTTAAATATTTATATTTGTCAATTTTTTTTGCAAACTTCTGAAATATTTTCTTATTTTTTTCTTTATATTTTTTATATAGAAATGCCATTCTTTGCACTAAAATTGTAATATTATACAATCAGACAAGAAATTCGGAAAAAGGAAATGTTATTGCTAAAAAGAAAAAGAAGCATATATATTTTAGTGCTCACGCTCTATGAAAAGTAATTTCAATTTGTAAATAACCCTCTATGCCTCATTGCTTATGATAGATTTTATTCATTTCCTTTTGTTACAACTGTTTAAAAACATTTATTTTTTATACTACATTTTTCTATTTATTTTTGAAATTTTAACAATTTTTTTATAATTTTTTTATGCACAAATAGTGTTAATACAGCTTACTTTGAATAAATGGAAGTAATGAAAATATATTTTTTAACATTTTTATATATCTCTGATAAATTTATATGCACAAACATAAACATATCTTGAAGATCCATACATATTTATTATTTACTTAATATTTTAATGCTTATTGTTTAGCTTGTGGTTATTGTTTAGCTTGATTTCATAAATTTAACCAAAGTTTTGAAATTTTAGTAGTTTAATAGATGACCAATTGTATCAACATTTATTATAACCTCTGGAAGTTTTTATAAATGTCAATTTCAAAAGCACATACATAAGATAAAACCAATAAAAAACATTAATTTCAAAGATAGTGATATTAATAACGTTAGAGAAAACGAGGAGAAAAATAGCAAAAATATTAGTGAAGAAATACTTATTGGCAATGAAAAATTACAAACAACACTTGAGAAACATTTTAAAAAGAAAAGAATGAATACTCAAAAAGAATTATTTCTTCAAAATTCTGCTGAAGAAGCAAATATATGCATAGTTTCATATGAGAAAAAATTAATAGACAAAGAAGACTGATTGACACACTTGAATCAATCGCATCCAAACCAAATCCAAAAAAATAAAATAAAGTATCCTCAAATTAATGCCAACACTTTGCAAAAGTAATAAACTGTTAGTGAGAAGCATTTGAAATGCAAGGATGGTTAAAATATTAATATTTTCTATTATTTATTCTATTTATTATATACAGCTTTGGGTGAATTTATTTGTATTTGTATTCAGATTGCACCTAAATAGACTAGGTCTAATTGATAAATTGTAAAAGACCCACAAAGAGACCACATGTGAGATGGATTGATAAAATAAGAAAGTGTGCAGGGGTGTTGTGGAGAAGAGAAGCTAAAGAGCGGAGAAGATGGATTGAACTTGGAGACACCTTCACCCTGCAGTGGATTGATAATGGTTGATGATGATGATGATGAATTGATAAAGTTAACTACATTTTACCTTCAAAAGATTTTTTAATGATTGTACACTTAACAATGAAAAAAAAAATGAAACCAAAAAAAAAACATTATTCAAAAGTTACCTGAAAACAAAATTCATTAGATTTATAAAGACTCAAACTCTTATCATCTCAGAAAAAATAATATATATACCTATGCTTTTTGGCCAACAACTTTTCCCCCAAAACATTAGAAAATATTTTAACTAGCCATAAATTAAAACATGTAGTGATTAAAATTGGGAATACAAACAAATGATTTTTATTTTTATTTAAATATAAAAAAATAAAATAAAACAGCTGAAAATATATCATACACACTAATGATTAATAGATTCCTATGCACAGTACACATATCATGGCCCAAAGAAGTACCAATTCAGAGTTTTGAGAACAATGATGATATATCAAAGTATAGATGAGTTTAAACAATCCAATATTTTGACTTAGTTTTTAACTGGGAATCTAAATGTATAATAAATCAAAAAATCTACTTCCATAATCAAACCAAAACAGGGAAGAAATCATGAGTCATTTTTAGAAGGTCAGGTAAACCACCATCTGAATTATCTTCCAAGAATAGGAAAAATATATCAAAGTAAAGACAAATGAGATTGTATAAATCAAAAAAGAAGACCACGAACAAAAGTAAAAAAAAAAGAAGAAAAGAATTCTACAAACCAGATGAGACAGAACATAAAAATAAAAAATTAAAAGATATAGCAATCCTGATGATGAAACAAAGTAAGGACACAATTTTCAATATACCACATAATTGTTAATAATGATGTGTAATTGTCAACCCTTAATATTAGGGGACAAAATGTCAGTCCAAAAGTGCATAAATTATTCAGTTCTTTAATTTTATATATTTTGATGTCTTACCAATTATTGAAACAAAATTTAGTCACAGTATTAACATAAATATTTTTAAAATATTATCTAATTATTGTTATACCATTTTTTTAAAAAATAATTTTCCTACAAGATGTATTACTAATCTAATCAATAAGGAAAAAACACCCTGATCAGTATCTATAGGTAAAGAAACAGAAACATATTTAATCATATCAAACAGGTTAGTACATGCACAACATTTCAAGAGGTATTTTTCTACCCTCTTCTTCAGGTGTTTCTGGCTTGACCAATGACAGTACTAGCATAGAACTGGAACCTGGACCCTTAGATTCATTAGTATTGAATTTTAATGTAATGTTCTAACCAACTGAGCTATCCTGCATTACCTTAAAATTCAATACTCAAAAATCTAAGAATTCAGGCTCAAGTCCATACTTGCACTGTCACTGGTCAGGCCAGTAACACCTGAAGAAGGGGGAAGAAAAATACCTCTTGAAATATTGTGCATATGATATTTAATTAAATCTTTGGATATTTCAAACATGAACATTTTTATCTATGGTTATTATTCACTCCAGAAAGAAAAATCAATTAAAAAATTAATTAATAAATTACAATACTACCAATCAATAAATTATGTATCATGTATCATAATGGGTGATTTTATCTGCTAGATGAAATACTTCCCACAGGAATTAAATCAATATCTACTACCATATAATATGGATACCTCAATAAAGTACTTGCTAAAAAGATTATATTCATTTCTAAATAGAAATTTATCAACATTGATTGATCATATTACCTTTTCACTTAATCTCTATGTAAACCCTAAATTTACTACCATATCAATACTTTTTACTGGCCATAATATAGTTGAAGTAAGTTTAACATGTAACATCCTGAAAGTAATAAATTTGAGTACTTATGTTAGGAAAAAACATTTAATTTACAATTGAATACTGATAATTTATCAAAAAATATTAATAATAACTTTAGTTTAAGTAGTCAATTAATATACATTCAATAAACAAATTTATGAAATATTTTACAATCCATAAATCAATTCATCTGTGGAAGAACATTAAATCATATTTCATCAAACCATGAAAGGAATTTTGTGAAAGAAATCTCAGAAATATTTTTAAAAAATCTCTTTAATGATTAACAACAGTGAAAAAATTAACAACCTAAACTATATGGCTATAAAATATGTCTGGATAAGATCACATTATCCAGGATTTCATATACTAAAAGAAGAACATGGTAACACTATAGTAGGAAGTCAGGTCAGTCATGCCATTTGGAAATATTTCAAATATCTATGCCATGTTAATAATTGCCCATCTTCATGGGCAGGTTGAAAAAATCCAGATTTATTTCTGCTATCTTAAATTTTTCTTGAAAATAGAATTGAATAAGTAAACAAACTAAAATCTGTAATAATAATAGAATTTTCAAATATTATATCTTGCTTATATAAATCCTTGATGTGTATCAAAGTTAATCACTTGACAAGCTTCTTTAACTCTTTAATTATTGAATATGCAGATAGACAAGATATGACAGTGAAGAACCTTAATACCACATGCCCAATTATATTGTTATATAAGCCCTAGCCCTTTTAAACAAATAAACAATTGCCTGTTCATTAATCAATCTCTGAAAGACATATTTATCATGCCATATGACATACCTTGAGATTGTAACATATGTGAAACAAAATTGTCTGTTACATGCAATAATAGTAAAGATTGGTCTTTAAAATGCTTTTCATCTTAATTTGTTTATTTATTTAGCTAAAACATATATATCATTATTATGGAAAACCCAATGTTCTTGTGTGGATTAATAAATTATATAAAAAACAAATCATCTGCAACAAAATTCTCATAAGATTCTCCCCATTATTTCAGATTCAAAAGGCATTATCCAAAGTTCTCCTCTTAAGGAAGATCAATGATTTCATTCCTGAAGTACTTGTCCCACACCAAGAAAAAAAATAAGTATACTTTTCTATGTCAATGATGCTGAGATTGAGAAATGTTTAAAAAAATTTCAAGAACATTTACAGCAATGGTATCAAGAAACAAATCTTCAAAATGGCAAAGATTAAGTAGAAAAAATTTCCATCAATGTTTCCAGCTATTCCAACTAAATTTCTTTATATTAGAATATATATTTGAATGACCAAAAAACAATTTAATAATGAAAAGTTTTAAAATAAATCAATACTATTGTAAAAACCAAATTTTAAGATGTAATTAAAGAGGATTTGAACACAGACTTTCAAACTTCCTTCAGCTAGCCCCTCCATATTATGTAACTGATACACGTGGCCACACACGTGAAAAAGATAAATTATCTTTTTAATAAGTTTTTGATTAAATTATTAACTTTCACTCCAAATAAATGTCATATGACAACAAAAATTAACATAATTAATTCTATTCTCAAGTCTCTTGGCATACTATGTATCTATGAATGGTATAACTAATACATCGATAGCGCACATTAATAATTAATTAAATAATTATTTATATTGAACAAGATCAAAATTTTTATCACATAATACTTTAATAATGACAACCAAAAACAATAGTATAAAACCACTAAAACATAACATGATCACTATTTCATATGCTTACATAAACTGTTAAAACAGCAGCATACTCTCCAGACTGGAGTGCCACCTAGTGTAAACCATGGTAATCAATGGATGCCAGAAACTAGTTTGGTGATATTCATTGACGAGGCATTAGAAAGGGATTTTGTGCCCAAACCTTCTAAAATTTAGTGATTATTATATCATGCACTGGGTGGCACTGCTGACTGGAAAGGTTGCTACTGTAGAAACAATGGACATGAATTAGTTGAAGTTAAATCATTTTGTCAATTTATAAAATATCTGACATTTGGGAATATATTTAGTGATTCTATATTGTACATCAACTTTTCTAATTATCCACCATCTGATTTGATAAATCTGAATTAAAATTTCATAATTGGTGAGATGGAATTAGCATACTTAATGTAAGAAAACAATAAAGAGTCATAACTCAAATTTCATACAAAGATATATCAATAATATGACACCTCAAACTTTAATCTAGTAGAAATTATAAATTCAATCATCTACAAAAGCATTACAAAATATGTTGCTAGATAAATCATTGACTCATATAGGCATCAAATTTCTGTATAGCATTTTCCCAACTGCATTTTTCACCAAGGAACCTATAGATGTTTAACAAAGTTTGTACTCTATATTGATAAGATGAAGAAACTTGTCTATGTATTATTTATTATTGTTCCTTTTTTGCTTACTTTTAAGAGTGAATTTAATTCTCTCCAATAACTCATTAAGCAACATTATGACATCAAGTTTTTTAATAGGTGACAGAAATAATAATAAAAGCTTTGTTATCACTTCTGGGGTTTATATGACTAATAATAAGTGGGGCAATTTTTCAAAACAAATATTAAATTTAAAACACTGTACAGGTGTTTACACACCTGCACATATATACTGTAATATATAAGGGAATCAAACTCAGACTTTCACATGACCTCAACTCTCCATGCCTTCTCATCTTGTTGAACCATCTGATCACACACATGTTGAAAAAAAAAATCACCAATATATGTATTTCATGCTAAACCAACAATCATCAGTCATTCAAGATTACTATCTCCACACATATATACAATCAGTACTCAAGAATGTTCAATCATCAGATTTTCAATGAAATGGATAGCCCAAAAGTTGTGGGTTGGAGTAGTTAGAGACCTGTCCAATAAAATATGATGATTGGCTATCTTAATATAAAGCTGAACACTGATTGTATGTATGTGTGGAGATAATAATCTTGACCAACTGATGATTGCTGGTTTAGCATGATATATGTAAATTGGTGATTATTTATCTTTTCAACATGTGTGTGACCACTTGGGTTAACAATATGAGATGACATAGTCTTTAATAAGACAAAATCTTATCACATCCTGTGTTGCCCTATCTTTTACAATCCTTTTCTCTGTTGTATATCTTAACCTATTATGACCAGTCAATCATAAGTTTATTCATCTCCCTTAATCCTCACCAATGCTTAAATACATAATGAAACTATAATCTTCTTTTATTTGCTTTTATAGTCAGTGCAACCAATACTCATCTATCAACTGTGATTAATTTGGGATTTTCATTTTGAAATAATAACCAAGTACCTATTCATTGATCAATAGTAGACATTTAATTGGGTTATGACTGGTGAGCCATCTAACCAAAGAAAGAATCTAAGCATGCCTGTTTATACATAAGAATTGCAAAATTTATCAAAGCAGGTTTGAATTTTAGAATTAGATATAGCTGTTGTGTGTTTTTTAACACAAATCAATAATATATTTTTAGTCATTTTAATGCAATCTGTTTTTCTTGTTTCTTATTGTTTTATTTTTTTTTCTCAGTGATGAAAGTTTATTCATAAAAAAAAAAAAAAAGACATATACAGTTAAATAAACGGTTTACAAAGAATGGTAAAAATGAAATTCAGGAGCAACATGGTGAAAGAAGAAGGATACATATGAAAAGGAAAAGGGGTGTGGAAAGGGTATGTATTAACCATTAAAGACAAATGAATGTCACAAGTAGGAATTATTTGTAAAGTCTAGAGTTAAATATGAGTAGCATTTTAGGAGTACAATATTGAGAAATCCAATTTGCAATGGATAAATTGAGAATAGAAAAACACTTGGAGATAACAACATTGGAAATAATAAATTTAAATAGGATGAATCATTTGCAATTAAAATCATTAGGCCAAACTACAGCTTACTTTGCAATAATACTTGGATAAAATGTTTATAACAATAACGCTAAAACCGCTATGAATAGCGTTTTTTTTTCTTCTTGTGAATGAGAAAATCAATGTTGGCAACAATCCCCACAGCATCCTCATCAAGCACTCCCCCTCAAAAGAACCAGGATTTAGGTCTCTGGCCCCCCCCTCCCCCAACAACCAGACTCTCTCATTCAATCAGCAAAGTTGAGTGTAATGAAAATTTTAATTAAAAGGTACAATTAGGAATTATTTGTAAAGTCTAGAATTCAAATATGAATAGTGTTTTAGGAGTACAATATTGGGAAATCCAATTTGTGGTAGATAAGTTGAGAAATAGGAAAACACTTGGAGATAACATAAAATATGGACTAAATCAATCTACTGTTCAGTTCTTCCAAATGGCCTCAAATATCTTCATAAGAGAGCAATCCCAAATATTTTGGAAAAATTATGGAAAAACTATGGAGAACAAGGAAAAAAAATCCAAGCTTCAAAATGTCTCTGCTGAAAACCATTCTAATCATATGAAAATCACATGAACAGCAAAAAGCCAGCCCTATCAATAACAACATTGGAAGTAATAAAATTAAATAAGGTGAATCACTTGCAATTAGAATCATGAGGCCAAACTGCAACTTATTTTGCAATAATACATGGATAAAATCATTCATGATGATAATGTTAAAGAATCGCCATAAATAATGTTATTTTTTCTATCTTGTGAATGAGAAAAACCAACATTGGTAATGATCACCACAGCACCCTCATCCCAGCCCCCTTCCTCAAAAGAACTATGCTTTAGACCCCTGGGAATCCTCCCAACAACCAAACTCTCTCATTCATTCAACAAAATTAAGTGAAATGAAAATTTTCATTAAAAGCTAAAATCTCTAGAAATCTTTTGTAATTTCAATGGCTGCCATATATTTACATAGCATTTTTATAAAAGTTGAAATTATTCTTACTTGTGATTACATTGTTGATATAGCTTGTATATGAAAAGAGAGCTAAGAAACTCCCCTTTTTAATAGGGATAGTTTTAGAGAAATTTAATTCCCTAAACTAGGACAAAGGGAACGAAACAGTGAGCCAGAAACATGTGATGTGATGTGATGTACTGTAGCTTCTTCTTAAACGAAGTCAAGAATCTCTCAGCAATTATACCAAGAGAAACTTGTTAGCTACTTAATTTTACATTCCCCAGCCTAAGTTTTCCCATATTCTGCTCCATCCCATTTCCACAACATAATCTTTGTCAACTCTATAGTCTTTATATCTAAATCCCCCTTATCTTTTTCCAAACCCAGCATAAAAACCAATAATCTACTTTCTGTATAATCACTTTTTTCATATTTATTTTTCCATAACTTCATTATATGTGCCCTTTCTGTTTTCAAGCATTTACATTCAATTAACAAATGCCTAATATTTTCTATTCCTTCCTTACATAATTTACAAACTAAATCACCCATATTTTTCCATTTACATGTATATTCTCTTGTTGCTAAAGATCCTGTTTGAGCCTTAAACAATAAACTACTTTCCTTACTATTATCATATATTAACTCACACCTAATATTCTGTTTATTTCTATATATATTTAAACTCTTTTTACTCTCCATACTAGTTCTCCATCTCTCTAACTCTCTATTCTTTATTAATAAATCTATTCTTTTATCCCATTCCTTACCACTATAACACTCAACAATCCTCCTAACACCTTCATCCCATCTTTTGTACAAATATACTGATATAAATTCTTTATCCAAATCTTTTGCATACTGTATTACCTTTCTCACCCATCTTGTTGCCTGACCTTTACTCATAACCCAATTAAATACTATTTTGGCTATTCTTTTATTATCCATAAACTGCAATCTACCAAACATTTTCATTTTACTTTTTGCATCTCTCATATGAAAACTTGACCATCCCATTTCTCCTTGAATTGCCTCCCTTGCTGTCCATACATCTGTATCCAATGCATGTCTTCCTACTTCCCTTTGAACTTTTTCTAAGTAATTTAATATCCCATTACTAACATATAACTGGAGTCCTTGGCTCCCTCTAGTGTTATTTTTGTTCTTACTGCTTCATTTTGTGATACTATTTTGTCTATCAAATTGTTTTTATTAACATATATTAAAACAAATCTATTTTTTTTTACATAGTTCAAATTATTTTATATTTTTATCGATCTATATTGTTTTTTCGTTTAAGTTTTATTTAAATAATTTTTAAAATTTGATGAATTTCATTTAGAAATTAACTTTCTGTTATCTATACTTTTTTTTAATCCAGATATAGAGTATTTTGCATTTTTATTTCAACCATCGCACTTTGCTCATTATTTTAATTTTTTTTATTATTATTTTAAATTGTAATTTCACTTCTATCATATTCAATTAAGAGTTGAACCTATATCAGTATGAGAATGTGCACATTTATTTTTAATGTCATTTTTAAACCTAATATTTACAATCAGTTAACAAATTTGATCTTTCCTTTCTAACAATCATTCATAAGGAACTGGATCTTGTTATTTTCTTTAATGGTTTTTTTCCTAATTTGTCTTACTAACTTTCTAATTATTTTGTTTATTTATTGTGTGGTATTTTATTACTAATATCTCTTAATAGGCAACAATAATCTGAAATCATTATCAGCAAAATTATAATCAGCAATTGATCACTAACTGCGTACTTTGTGGAAAGTTTTATGACGAGGCAGAATGTCCTTTATATTATTTGCTATTATATAATAATGATGATGATAAAGATGATAATAATAGTAATACAAATGACATCTGTTTTTTATATAAAATTTTCTATTATTAAATCTTAGTAATATTTTAAAACCACACCTAAAAAAATCACATAATTCTAAAAAAAAAAAAAAAAAATGTATTTAAATTACAATGTAAACCAAGTTAAATTGATACTTTTACAATATAAATGAAAATCATCAAAAAATGAAAACAGCATCCTTTGACAAATTTTGGTAAACCAGTTTTGTTCAGGTAGTCAAGATTTTACATCCTCCAGTATTCAAACTTTACTGTTCTTAAATATCGAAAAAAATTTATATCACTGAATAATATTTCTGTAGTATAATTTTTATCATACCACTTTCACGAAAGGTAGGGATTGGTTTCTATTCATTTTTAATACCTTTAGGAGGGGTGTAATCATAAACATATGTCCAAAGATGTGTGAAAAAAATGTATGATCCCCAAGATACACAATTCATGCTTAATCAGCACCATCAGTTGGCCCAGATCTCAATCGCTTTCTTGTGTGAGAGTAGGGTAGTGAAAATTATACTACAGAAATATTATTCTAATAAATAACTAATAAAAATTATTAAATTTATACACATTTTGGTGATATAAAATACAGAGCTTCTGAATAAGACTGTTTCAGTGGAATATGTGAGAACTATAATATTTTTTTATATATATATTTTTCAGTATGTTGTTTGTGAAGCAAAAAAAAACAAGTTGTTCATATCATAATTTAAATGCACTTGATTTAAGAGTATGCATGAGAAAACAAGTATGAGTTTATGCATGCATACAATTTTGATTACATGATATATTTAATCTGTAAAATTAAATTAAAATTTATATCATATGTAAAGAAATTTAATAATTTCAGTTTTCTAAGAGTAATTAGGTAATGTTTATGAATAGTTATAACACCACATTAACATTTACAGTTATTGATGCTTTAAAAATGAAACCGATAATTGAAATTTGCATATAATATTTATTATATAAATTTTATGTCGGTATGTCCTATTTCTAAGCTATACTCTTCTATACACTTTTTTTTAATTCTACAGTAGTTTTAAATTTATTATGGTACAAATATTTTCTATGTTAATTTCTTTTTTTTAAAGCATTCTTTAACAATTACATCATATAAGTAAGTTAAGTTTTTTAGCCTGATGGCAGAAAGGATAACTATGCAATGCAAAACTACAGCTAAGTTATTAAATTTGCTCATCGTCAATGGTAATTTGCCATTTAATTTAATTAGCAACCAGACCATAGATCGTTAAAATCTTATACTATTATGACTTACTTATATTCTGTAAAAGCACTGAAAAAATCTTTCATTTATTATTAATCAATTATACTGTTTACACAAAAATTAATAAGATAAACATACTTTTTAATATGTTTTAAATATTAATTTTTTCAAAAATTTATATTTTTTTTCATAAATATTTTATTTAATTTTTATAAAAGTTTTTAAGTAAAAAAACTAAAAAATGTAGGTGGAAAACAAAAACGTAAAGTATTTATACCTTTTTATTTTATAGTATTGTGGTTACAACTATAATTAATGAAATATTTATTGATAACATATAGGTATATGTGGTTGTGGTATAACAAATAAATTTAATCAGTTAGATTTCTATACTAGTAAGAGTATGTTGTTGATCTTATAAAGTAATTAATTATTCATCTACTTTGCATTCTTGGCTGTTTTATATCAAAACTTCTCAGCAGTTGATATATTTTATTTAGTTATCTGTTTTAGCTTGATATTAAATTATTAAAACAGACAAAACTCTCTATACATATTGCCACTCAGTGCAAGCCAGATAATCAATGGATACCAGAAGGCTTGTGCATAAAATCCCCATCTAGTGCCAATCATCCAGCATCCCCAGACTAGTTTCTGGCTTGTGGCCTTCATCAGTGAGGGGCTTTGCATTTGAGAGCACTGCACCTAGATCTTAGGATCTAATGCAACCCACCAGCATCCTACCTTTTATCTCTACTTAACTACAAAACTATGAGATTTAAATTGAAAACACCATAATATTTTCAATCCAAGCTCATAAGCTTATATCGTCATATAGATCTGAATTCAGTTTAGTACCTATACATTTTGGTGTTTTTGATTCTTTAATAACCATAGTTACCACTATCATATTAGGCAAGATAATCACTATTTCTTATGCTTGCTCTTAACTGTTATTAAAACAAGCAAAACTCTCTCTATATATATATATATATATTATAACGGAAAAGGTTATTCGTACGGTTGATTAATTATTTGTACCTTCAACTATATTTATTTCGATTATTTTATTCTATATTATACTTATTTATTATATCCATTTATTCTTTTCATAACTTTTATTTCTATCCATTTATTGTTTACAACTTAGATTCTTTATTATCTTATTTATTATTTTAACCAACGCCGTTACAATACAAGCAGAGAGCTAATACAGATACAAACTTAATTTCATATCTATACCCTTGATCGAACCCCAAGGCAATATGTACATATTATCTTGGCGTTATTTTTCCCGACCAAGATACCCTCGGCTGCTGAACAACGCAAACTATTTCAAAGAAACTTAACGAATGTCCAGCGCTTGCTATTTATTTTTTAGAATTGGGATTTCGCACGAACAAGCAGCACATGAATATCTTAAACAAATCAGTATGCCCCTTTAATCACTACTTACAGTTTCCCCCCTGTCGTAGCTTGGTGATAGGAGAATAAAGCAAGGATATGAAATTTAATGACAAATATGTTTAATAATAATATTTACACTTTATATAAAAAATTACATTATAATAATAAAAACACACACTTATAAATACATGGCTATAATAAATATCTGCAAATAGATCAGATGGTAGTCCAGTATTTACCTTGCTATGACGTCATTAGCCTGAAGGCATACTACTCTAACCACCCGATTTTTAAGATAACGTCACCTAGTGATTTGCGGACAAATGTAATCGCTAAAATTTTTCGGCATATCACGTGGTGACGTTATGTCAAAGATCGCTAGAGTAGAATAGGATGCCCTCAGGGTAATGTCGTCATAGAAATGAAGAGCGGGGGGAAGGCATGTGGTACAGGGTCATGAGGTCAAAACGAAGAAAAAGACACATGGTACAGAACAATGCCGGCGGCGTCCATCCTGAAAAAAAAAATGGTAAAATTAATAAATAGGACACAAAATAGAGTGATATGCGGCAAAAAAAGATTAAAAATATATACATCATGAATAATTAACTAAAATTGGACGCAAAATATGAAAATGTAAGATAAATATCACTACAAAATTAATAAGTAAAAACTGCGAGTCCACAAATCCTGAAAAAAAAAATTAATAAATAGGACACAAAATAGTGATATGCGGCAAAAAAAGATTAAAAATAATATATACATCATGAATAATTTAAGTCATCTTAAAAGTACTATATAAATTTTAAAAAACTTATCATAAAGTGAAAACTGCGAATCTACAAATAACTGCGAGTCTACAAATATTAATTTTCTTTTTTAAAAAACGTATAAAGTGCGAGTCCTGAATTAATAATTCTGCAAGTATTCAAATAATAATTTTGTCGTCTTAAAAAAAACCTATCATAAAGTGAAAACTGCAAGTCTACAAATATTAATTTTGTCTTTTTTAAAAAACGTATAAAGTGCGAGTCCTGAATTAATAATTCTGCAAGTATTCAAATAATAATTTTGTCGTCTTAAAAAAACCTATCATAAAGTGAAAACTGCGAGTCTACAAATATTAATTTTGTCTTTTTTAAAAAACGTATAAAGTGCGAGTCCTGAATTAATAATTCTGCAAGTATTCAAATAATAATTTTGTCGTCTTAAAAAATCCTATCATAAAGTGAAAACTGCGAGTCTACAAATATTAATTTTGTCTTTTTTAAAAAACATATAAAGTGCGAGTCCTGAATTAATAATTCTGCAAGTATTCAAATAATAATTTTGTCATCTTAAAAAAAAACCTATCATAAAGTGAAAACTGCGAGTCTACAAATATTAATTTTCTTTTTTAAAAAACATATCTTAAAGTGCGAGTCCTGAAGTAATAATTCTGCAAGTATTCAAATACATATTTAATCATAATTCAGTCATCTTAAAAGTACTATATAAATGTATGAATTTTTTTTTAGTGGAAATAACTACGAATAAAAACTACTGTAATTTATAAGGAAAATAAAATATGAATATCACAACAAAATGCGTACTTACCCAAATAACGATTACTGCGGTGGACTGAACTGGCTTATATGTTGTAGAATTGCACCAAAATGACCATCTTTGTAGGTACACCTCCACATAGAGTTTCGTCTATTTCCACAATTGTGTTAGGGTTTCCGATTTTCCGCCTTTCATTATGTAACAGCTTCCATGCACATACTTCACGGAGCTAATTGTTCCAGTCAATCACAGTCTTGTCCGCCATTTCTAACTGGTCAGCACAAAATAGGATAGACGTTAATTCTCTGGACCAACAATATATAAAATGAAGAGCCGTTACGAAGGATATTCTGGAGCTTTCAAAACCACGTGCCTTTTCTTATGAGAGTTTTTTTCAGAAAATCCGGAAAATTAATAAAATATAAAATACATCCACTTAATATCATAGAAGAAATAACATGTAAATTACTTACAATTGTTGAGAAAGTAATGATTTATTTTTAAAAAATGGTAAAAAAATTGCTGAACTATTAAAACACTGAAAATGAAATCACTGAAAAAAAACGCTGCTGCACTGAAAAAAACGATGCAACAAATAGGAAGAAATCCACTTTTAAATCTCGTGGGTCGAAAAAAATCTCGTTGACGAAAAAATCAAATATCTCGAATTAGTCATATCAGTGTCTTCGTTGCCATGACAACATTCATGTGTTCTTCCGACGATGCAAAGATCGGATAATTACAGCTGTATGCCTTCAGGCTTATGATGTCATAGCAAGGTAACAAAAAATCAAATCTCTAGAATTAGTCATGTCAGTCTCTTCGTTGCCATGACAACATTCATGTGTTCTTCCGACGATGCAAATATCAGGTAATTACAGTTGTGTGCCTTCAGGCTAATTACATCATAGCAAGGTAAATACTGGATTACCGATCAGATTAAAGTTCTTAAAGTCCTGTAGATATAGTTCTATTTTATCGAATCATTAATTTTATATTTAGTTATGAATAGTAGATAAATGAAAATGCATGCATGCTTTTACCTAGGCTTTGTTGTAATTGTCCCATGGGTATTTCTTCCGAGCGCTCTTGATTAACTTCCTCAGTTTGTGGGGTTATTTCGTTCCAATTTTGCTTGTTGATTCCTTAGGTTCTCCATGAACTTCTTCAGTCTGTGGGATCATTTTCATCCAGTTTGCTGGTTGATTCTTTAGGTTGAGTTTCAATTGACAGCTACAGAAGTGGCGATCCTTCTAGCAGGTCAGGCAGAGATCTTACATTGCGAGTCAGTGATGAGACGGCTTGAATCCGAACTCACGTCCCTTTAACGCCACTAGCCACGCACTTCTTCCATTTTCTTTTAGCTGTTGCTTCTCTAAAGTCTCTCTAGCAATGACGGACAAAACTTGTAATTTTATTAATCTCTTTCTTTGTTCGTTGTTTTTAAAATTTTTTAATTAAGACTTAGATTTCCAACCAATTCTTATCATTATGTTTCTTTATTTAATTAGTGGCTGGAATGTAAGTCCCAATTAATTTAACAGATCAGGCAAAGATCTTCCATTGATAACATTTCTTTGTCCGTGGAATTTACTTTGTCCAACAGACTTTCACACCTACGGCCATATTGTTTCTTTTTATATATCACATATTACATTTATTTTATTTAAAGTTTACAATTCATTCTTTTTTTTTTCACATTTACGTTTTACATTTATTTTAATTTGTTATAATATATTTTTTTAAAAGAGAGAAGAAACGCATTTTTTTTTATGCATCCACTTCCCCTCTCCCACAATAAACAAAAATAACTTTCTAGCATTTCTTACAAGAGAGAAAGAGTCGCATATCTCTATTTATGCAGCCCCCCCTCCCCTTCTCTTACTATTACAAAAACCACAGTAATTTTGACATTAGAATTTCAATTTCTTTCTTTCCCTTCCTTCTTTTTTTAAAAAAAAATTATTAGCTAATTTATTTCACCTTTATTACTTTCTAATTTTATTAATAACTATATATGTGTGTCGACGACTTTACGTGGTCGTCACATTACACTCCGCCCGTTTTTGAGAATTAAAATCGGGTCGAATCTTATTCTGAGATGAGAGCCTATTTTAATTCTTTGCTTTCAACTCTTACTTCTGCTTTTATTACAGACTTTCCCACTCTGTCATGACGAGTGATAATGATGATGAGGATGACTGCAGAGAGACAGCTAGGTAAAGCTACACAATTCTTTCCGATCGATTTTGGCTGATCAACCAATTTAATCTCTACGCATACGAGACCATGGCATAACTTAACTCTATCAAAACAAAAAAACATAACAGGGTTTAAAGCGTGTGAACAGCAGGATATTTCTACTGCCTGTTCATCTTGCGCAAACAACAAATTCTTATTCTTGATTTATTTATTTATTTTATTCGAGGCACTAATTCTTATTTCTTCATTTATTTATTTTGAGACACTAATTCTTATTATTCATTTACTTATTTTGGGACCCTAATTCTTATTATATTGAGACACTAATTCTTATTATACAATGAGTCCAGGATTCTTACTGGCGCTTCATTTAAAAGTTTAACCACCGAGAGCCATGAGAATCTAAAGTGCGAAGAGACGGCTGAATCAAGCTCAAAATACGACCCAACATAATGCACACACACACACCTATATGCCTCAATCTGCAACCTCATACACCTATCAGTGATATCTATCATTTAAGCATTATCACTGTTGTTCATTTAGTTTATTTTATTAATTATTAAATGGCTCTTTAATGAGCCTAAACGATTCTTATTTTATTTTTACTTTTATTTATTTGTCAATTATATCTGCATTTATAACTGACAGATTGTGATACGAATAAACTATTTATAGATTTCTTTTCTTTTTTTTTTTTTGTTATTACTTTTATTTACATTGTCTTGTTGTGCTTGACTGCACATAAATACTCATTAATTAAGTTCATCATTAATTTCACTCCGTGAACACTACTCTTTTTTTTTGTTTATTAAAGTAACTTTGATTTTTGTCGTGAGACGATTTGCCCCACCTGTCATATATTTTAAAAAAAAATTAACTTTATTTCTCGTGATCCCATGACGTTATCCGTTTCACTGAACCGACATTTCCGTCCGTTTATTTCTTTCGGCTTAGTTTTTGTCTGGAGGTTTCTTATCATTTTTTCTACTATATTTATATCCCCTTGTGCTGGGACCTGGAACACTGTTCCGATGTCCTCTAGGGATGGCTTGCTCATATGGATAATTGAGGTCTGAACTTTTTCCGGTCTGTTCGGACATTTCAGCCCTTTCTGATCTATAAAGAAACGCCTGGTTTCCTTCCCAATAATCGCGATGCGGATTGTATTGCATTCTCCCTACATGTGGATCGTTGGGCTGGGGTTTAAATCCCCGATCCTCCGCCTTGTAATTAGGCCTAGTGCTGTCAAACGCATTTAGCGACTCAGTAACCTGTCCGACAGTCTTTCCTTCTGGGCCTATAAGCATTTGCTCCGCATTGTTACTTTCGCTATTTATTTGCAAGCACTTGCTCGTGCTTTCTTGCTCTTTACTGTCAGCTCTTATTATCTCTGTTATATTTTCTATTTTATTCTCACCCCTTTCTACTCTCACTTCTATCCTCTCAACTGTGTTCGCTAACTGAGTTACCTCTAGTTGTATGCTTTCTATAACCTTTCTGTTTTCATTTTTTATTCCTTCAATTTCCTCCCCTTGCTCTATTTTCTCCAGTAGTACCTCCTGGTGATCCAGCCTTTCATTTGCAACCTTCATTTGGTCTGAGGTTTGTTCACATTTTTCCTTCACTTCTTCAATTTTTTTGCTAAAATCCTTACTGTGTCGTTCGCCCAACTCTTCTATCTTCCTACTATTTCTTTCACCTATTTCCCTCATTTCCATAAACAACCTTTGCTGGCCTTCCATTAATTTCATGAACATATCCCTTATGTTATAGCATTCTATTTTATTTTTATCATCCCCCACTGTCTCCATTCTTTCGCTAATTTCTATTTCCCCTTCATTAGCTATTTCTCCGGACGGTTCCATTAGTTCTTCGGAGGTTTTTCCTATTTCGCCCACTAGAGCGTCCATTGTTATTTTTGATCTGGTGTGCATCAAATTTATTTAACACACACACACTAATTAATTACTTATATTGTATTCTACGGCTTTACTATCTAACCTTATCCTTATAGGATTATATTACTTTACTAACTTTATATTTCACGGACACTAGGTACGTTTGTTCGGCTCTCCCCGTCTCACTCACTAATCATCACTCACCCACGCCTGCCTTCAAGACCCCTCCGCAACTGTCTCCAATTTACAACCTAACTTCCCACGTTATATTACGTTCTCTTTCTCTCCTTTTACACTCTAATATTTATTTTATTTCTTGCTTTGTCTACCACCAAGCTATTTTTTGATTTGTTTATTAATTATTGCATAAACTATTAATTTTGTTATACTCGAATTCAAATGTGCTGAACTTGTAAACGTGACTTATATCCCGGACTGGCCCCCAATTATAACGGAAAATGGTTATTCGTACGGTTGCTTAATTATTTGTACCTTCAACTATATTTATTTCGATTATTTTATTCTATATTATACTTATTTATTATATCCATTTATTCTTTTCATAACTTTTATTTCTATCCATTTATTGTTTACAACTTAGATTCTTTATTATCTTATTTATTATTTTAACCAACGCCATTACAATACAAGCAGAGAGCTAATACAGATACAAACTTAATTTCATATCTATACCCTTGATCGAACCCCAAGGCAATACGTACATATTATCTTGGCATTATTTTTCCCGACCAAGATACCCTCGGCTGCTGAACAACGCAAACTATTTCAAAGAAACTTAACGAATGTCCAGCGCTTGCTATTTATTTTTTAGAATTGGGATTTCGCACGAACAAGCAGCACATGAATATCTTAAACAAATCAGTATGCCCCTTTAATCACTACTTACAGTTTCCCCCCTGTCGTAGCTTGGTGATAGGAGAATAAAGCAAGGATACGAAATTTAATGACAAATATGTTTAATAATAATATTCACACTTTATATAAAAAATTACATTATAATAATAATAATAAACACACACTTATAAATACATGGCTATAATAAATATATGAAAATAGATCAGATATTAAAGTTCTTAAAGTCCTGTTGATAGAGTTCTATTTTATCAAATCATTAATTTTATATTTAGTTATGAATAGTAGATAAATGAAAATGCATGCATGCTTTTACCTAGGCTTTGTTGTAATTGTCCCATGGGTATTTCTTCCGAGCGCTCTTGATTAACTTCCTCAGTTTGTGGGGTTATTTCATTCCAGTTTTTGCTTGTTGATTCCTTAGGTTCTCCATTAACTTCCTCAGTTTGTGGGGTTATTTTCATCCAGTTTGCTGGTTGATTCTTTAGGTTGAGTTTCAATTGACAGCTACAGAAGTGGCGATCCCTCTAGCAGGTCAGGCAAAGATCTTACATTGCGAGTCAGTGATGAGACGGCTTGAATCCGAACCCACGTCCCTTTAACGCCACTAGCCACGCACTTCTTCCATTTTCTTTTAGCTGTTGCTTCTCTAAAGTCTCTACTAGCAATGCCAGACAAAAATTGTAATTTTATTAATCTCTTTCTTTGTTCGTTGTTTTTAAAATTTTTTAATTAAGACTTAGATTTCCAACCAATTCTTATCATTATGTTTCTTTATTTAATTAGTGGCTGGAATGTAAGTCCCAATTAATTTAACAGATCAGGCAAAGATCTTCCGTTGATAACATTTCTTTGTCCGTGGAATTTACTTTGTCCAACAGACTTTCACACCTACGGCCATATTGTTTCTTTTTATATATCACATATTACATTTATTTTATTTAAAGTTTACAATTCATTCATTTTTTCTTTCACATTTACGTTTTACATTTATTTTAATTTGTTATAATATATTTTTTTAAAAGAGAGAAGAAACGCATTTTTTTTTATGCATCCACTTCCCCTCTCCCACAATAAACAAAAATAACTTTCTAGCATTTCTTACAAGAGAGAAAGAGTCGCATATCTCTATTTATGCAGCCCCCCCTCCCCTTCTCTTACTATTACAAAAACCACAGTAATTTTGACATTAGAATTTCAATTTCTTTCTTTCCCTTCCTTCTTTTTTTAAAAAAAATTATTAGCTAATTTATTTCACCTTTATTACTTTCTAATTTTATTAATAACTATATATGTGTGTCGACGACTTTACGTGGTCGTCACAATATATATATATATATATATATAATATACAAATCACTATATATATCAAAATACAGTACAATTTACATAAATTATATTCTTTTAGAGGTACTTTCGACTATACGCTTTGTAGTCTTTATCAACTATATAACATTGAATAATCAAAACGAGACAACCCTTAACAATACCCATAATTCAATTCATATTTTCCACAATTCTGTTCACTTAACATTTGATGACTGGCAATTCGTTAACATTTGATGATTTCTATGTTGATTTCAAGAAATCGTCAAATGTTAATGAATCGCCAGTCATCAAATGTTAAGATAACAGAATTGTGGGAAATCTGAATTGAACTATGGGTATTGTTAAGGGTTGTCTCATTTTGATTATTCAATGTTATATAGTTGATAAAGACTACAAAGCGTATAGTCGAAAGTACTTCTAAAAGAATATAATTTATGTAAATTGTACTGTATTTTGATATATATATTGATTTGTATATTACATATATTGTGAAACGAATACATATATCAAACTTTATTTATTACATATATATATATATTGCCACTTAGTGCAAGCCAAAGTAATCAATGGATGCCAGAAGGCCTGTGCATAAAATTCCCATCTATGACTACTCATCCAATATCCCAAGACTAGAGAGTTTTGCCTGTTTTAATAACAGTTAAAAGCAAGCATAAGAAATAGTGATCAAGTGATCTTTATTGACTTAAAACCAATTCTGCCTAATAGGATAATGGTGCCTAAGATTATTAAAGAACCAAAGACACCAAAACACATAGATACTGAACTGAATTTAGACCTATATGACTATATAAGCTGATGAGCTTGGATTAAAAATATTATAGTGTTTTCAAATTAAGTCTCATAGTTTTGTAGTTAAGTAGAGATAAAAGGTGGCTTCTGGAGTGTTGCATTAGATCCTAAGATCTAGGTGCAGTGCTCTCAGATCCAAGGCTCCTCACTGACAAATGCCACAAGCCAGAAACTAGTCTGGGGATATTGGATGAGTAGGCACTAGATGGGGATTTTATGCACAAGTCTTCTAGCATCCAGTGATTACTCTGGTTTGCACTGAGTGGCAAAACGTATAGAGTTTTACCTGTTTTAATAACAGTTAACAGCAAGCGTAAGAAATAGTGATCATGTGATGTTTATTAGCTTGATATGTTGGCCTTTATTAGATATAAGTGGTGGGGAAAAGATGGATATCAATATTTTTATCTTATATTTGGCTACAGTTGTAGAAGTTAATGAAATATTTATTGGTTATGTATGCATGTGTAGTTGTAGTAAATCTTAGTTACAAATATATAAAGCAAAGTTAAATTGTGAATACAAATCGACCTTTTTTGATCATGAGTTGGCTATGGGACACATCTGTTTTCCTTCCAATGTTAGAACAATATGCGCAAAGAGGGATGGTAAGAAAAATATATATAAAAACGCTTGGGCTTTTGTAAGGGATCCTCTTTCAATCAATAAAAAAGATTCCTATTTTCAATACCAGGCCTCATTTACATATTAGTTTTCACCATTACATATATATTAATGACGTTATATTCAGTCCTATGATTCTGACAGCAATCTGCCAAAAACTAGCTCTGACTTATTTTAATATTATCTTGATCTTTTATTAACTTGAACAGTACAAGTTTTGTAGAATTAAAATATAACAGAAAGAAAAATAAAAGTTCTCTATGTAAATAAACTACATTTAAAACGAAATATTCATTCTAGAACTAAATTGTTTATTGTTAATTAGTAATAATTTTTTATTTTGTGTATGTTTGTATAGATATGTGAATATAAAAAAAGTAGGAATATATATAGTAAATAATTAAAAATAATATATTTATTTATTAAATTTATATATATTATTTGTAATTATAAATTCATTTAAAAGCACATACATTACGTAAGTAATATTTACTAAGGCTGTAACCTCAAAAATATGCGTGTAAAAATGCGATATTAGGGACCTCTACAGTATCGCATTTTTACACGCATATTCTTGAGGTTACAGCCTTAGTATATATATTATTTATTTATTTTTGATGATAATTATGCTAAATATATACACTTGCAATAAAAGATGGTTAACTGAATTTATAATTAAATTAATTTAATAATAAAAAAGTTTTCTAAAAAGTGCGAACAAGAAAAGTATAAAGAAAGTTTTAAATTATTATTTAAAAAATAAAATAAAAATGTTAGATTAACATTATTTTGCAAGAAGAATTCTATGTATTTCCACAATTATTTTAGAATTAAAAAGAATATTGTGGGAAATAAAGGCACTGAAATTTGAATTGAGTTAAAATATTGAATATTTTAATAGTATTAATAATATAATAAATTAATATATGTGTAAACATAAAAGAGAAACCCGGTTTATAAATGAATACGTATATTTTTTTGTGTGTTTGTATATATATATTAAATATTTTTAGATAATATATGAAAATTATTAAATATGTGTATATGTTTAAAAAATTATAAATAATAGTAAATATTTATATATAATGAAGACGTTGTATATTTATTTTTAAAAAAAAAAAATGTAATGTAATAAAATTTTTGTTTTTAAATCTTAAGAAGAATGGTATGCAATTGAAACAGCCATAAAAAATTAAATAAAGCCAAGTGAAATGTTTATTAGAAGGAGTATTGTTTTTTAAGTAGGGGTAAACAATTTGACTTAAAACATATTTGAACCATATATGAAAACTAACAAATTAAATTCCTTATTCTTTATATTCATTTCAGTATAGGCAATATAGTTGTATTTAAATATAATAAATGTTTTCAATATATTATTCTGTACAGAGTTTATGGACAAGAAATTATATGTATTTGAGAAGTCAGTACTTTATGATTTTTCCCCATGCCACTACTTGAGGGCACTTATTTCCAATAGTCAGAGATAATTATACATTTGAGAACACTTATTTCTAATAGTGGAAGATAATTATACTGTTGCAGGGACTAATGGGTAATGAAAGTAAATAAACCACGTAGTTGTGACTTTTGAATTTTTAAATTTATTGTATAAAAATACAACAAAATGATCCGCTATGGGAATCAAAATGCATCTACAAATACATGATTACTTGCTTGCAAAAATTATAAGCTGCATTGATTGTCTTTTCATGCTCAAGATGATGCGAATTTGTGATCTACTGGCCACAGAACATGAGGCAGTGGAATTTTTCCAAAAAAACTGTATCCTGCCTGCTCCAATGACCACTATATGAAATTGTACTTGGCCTGAACCCTGGAATGGCAATGTAATTTAAAAGTGTGCCAATGTTGTGTAGTGCTATGTAAAAATATGTCGTTTGAAAGCTCTAAAATAACATTTCTAAGCCATCCAATTTATTTATTATTGGAGTAGAGATACCATGACAATTGAATGTGTAAAACATGAATTGTATTTGTGAAAAGACACTATCATTTTTTGGAACAGTTATCTAAAAGAAGTATGCAAAGAAAGATTATTGATTCGGCCATTGTGCAAAATTAGTGGACCTGGAAAAATTGGAGCAGTCAATGAAAGTCTCTATACAAAATAAAAAAAACCAAGTGAGAATACTCCTGCAACAGTGTTTGTTTGGTGATTTGTGCAAAAAAAAAACAATGAGTGTTTTATTGTCACTGTTCCATGTCGGACAGCATTCATTCTACTTGATGCTATTCAATAAAATATAGCACAAGGATCAACAATTTATTCTGACTATTGGAAGATCTATAAAACTGATGAATTAAGAAATGCAGGATTTGAACATTTTAAAGTTAATAATAGGTATAATTTTGTGGATCCTTCTACTGGGGTGCATACCCAAAACATAGAAAATCTTTGGGGGCTAGTTAAATGGTGCAATAAAAGACAGAGGAGAACTGCTCACAAACACATGAATTCCTATTTAGCTGAGTTTATGTGGCAGCAATTGTACCAAGAAGGAGGTTTATTTGTCACAATTTTAGAAGCCATTAGCAAAGTGTAACTATTATTTTATTATTACTTTCATTTTGTTTTGTTTTTACTTTAATTAAACATTAGAACACAAAATTGTTTTCATCTTTTTTACTTTCACTAAATACTCCCGATTACCAATTTGTTAATAATTATGTATTTCTTTTGTCTTTTTTTTTATTCTTTGATTAAATACCAAATTATTGTTTATTTAATTATATTAGTTAGTACTTAAGTTTTTTGTTTTGTTTTTTTACTTTAATTAAACATTAGATTACAAAATTGTTGTTCTGTCTTTTTTACTTCAACTTTCATTAAACATTAGAACCTGCAACTGTATAATTATCTCCGACTATTGGAAATAAGTGCCCTCAAATGGTGGCATGGGGCAAAATCAGAAAGTACCCATAAATCTTTATAATTTTATTAATTGTGATCTCAATAATATTATAAATATAGATCTATAATTTGTAGTCTGAATTATCGATTAAGAAAGCATAAAAAATAGGACAGTAAATGTAATTGACTCAAAACACACTGCATCTATGAAATACCATGTGGAAGAACATATATTGGTGATACCAATCATTCATTAAAAAATAATTGCAAGAACATAAACTAATAATGAAAGTAATGGACTATGTATGTACCAATGAACATATGTTAAATTGAGAATATACAAAAATATTGGATAGAGAAGAAAAGGTATTAAGAAGAAAATTTAAAGAAGCTGCTCATATGATAATGGTGGGCAATCTTCATAGGACAACCTAGTGTGACAATATATAACTTTATGGAAATGACTAATCAACTTTGCTCATAGGAAAAAGTGGACAAACCAGGAGCAACATCATAGACATGTATATTAAATTTCTACTGACTGTTGCTTTTGGCAGGATGGTATAGTTAGTTAAATTTTTACCTTAAAATTTAATATCCAAAAAACTAAGGCTCCAGGTTTCATTCCCAAGGTACAAAGAAGAAAATTTAAAGAAGCTGCTCACATGACAATGGCAAAAAATCCCATTAGCCTATCTAGTATAACTATACATAATGTACAAAAAACACTAATCAATTTTTCTCTTAGAAAAAAGTGGAGAAATCAGGAGGAACCTCATAGATAAATATATGAAATTTCTACTAACTGTTACCTTTGGCAGGATGGCTCAGTTGATTAAAGTGTTATCTTAAAATTCAATAATCAAGACTCTAAGGGCCCAGGTTCAATTCCCATGCTAGTACTGTCACTGGTCAGGCCAGCAACAACTAAAGAAAAGGGAAGAATAATACCTCTCAAAACATTATGCATATACTAACCTGTTTGATGTGCTATTACTAACAGTTGAATGTATTTGAAATATTTAAATAAAGTTAATATTTTTTAAAAACATTCAATATGCATATTAGATGATGGAAATAGTCCAATATAAAAATACAAGTAAAACACCATCATCACAAACCTTCCAGGATAATACAAGGAGAATAATACCTCTTGAAACATTGTACTTATGCTAAATCTGTGTGTTATTACTAACAGTTGACAATATTTGGAATATTTAAGTAAAGTTAAATTTTTGTAAAGATATTCATTACTTATATCAGATGATGGAAATAGTCCAATATATAAATACAGCTAAAATACCATCATCTCAAACGTTCAGGTAAACAATAATGAGTATATTTATTAAAATTTTTATTTACAGGATTTTTATCTGTAGTTTATCTTAATAGTTTTCATCATTGTTTTTAGATAATATATGTTTGTTACGTAATTCTTACATTATTGTACAGTGATAAATAGGATTAAAATTACTTATTCTAAATGATATATATTATTTTGATGCTATTTCAAGGGTAAACATTACATGATCACCATTTCTTATGCTTGTTTATAACTGTTATTAAAACAGGCAAAACTCTCCATATGTAGTGCAAGCCAGAGTAATCAATGGATACCAGAAGGCTTGTGCATAAAATCCCCATCTAGTACCTATTCATCCAATATCCCTAGACTAGTTTCTGGTTTGTGGCCTTCATCAGTGAAAAGCCTTGGATCCAAGAGCACTGCACCTAGATCTTAGGATTTAATGCAACCCTCTAGCAGCCACCTTTTATCTCTACTTAACTACAAAACCATGAGTCTTAAATTGAAAACACTATAATATTTTCAATCCAGGTATCCATTGATTACTCTGGCTTGTACTGAGTGGCAATATGTATGGAGAGTTTTTCCTGTTTTAATTTCAAGGATACTGTAAAAAAAAATTAAAATACAATAATAAGTTCATAACACCAATCAATTCACTGGATGTGATATTATAATTTCCATTATCGTAGAGTTATAATTATTTATTAAGTGCTCAGGGAGTATATGTAAATACTTTTAAGACAGGCTATTACCTGTATCAAATGTGCCTTAAAATTTATAATAGTCAAGCAATATCTTTATTTTGCTGATAGAACCATGTATTGTGGTTTGAGAGGTCCGTTTATTGGCAAAATAAAGATATTGTTTGACTATTATAAATTTCAAGGCACATTTAATACAGATTATAGTCTGTCTTAAAAGTATTTACATATACTTTCTGTGTGCTTAATAAATATTTATAGCTCTACAATAGTTTATATATTTCCAGTATAAAGATCATAATATTAACTCAATGTAAATTGCAAGACTTCACAAATGTTAATTTGTATAGGAAATAGTGGACTTTACACTCCCAGATCAAGATGCTTCAGATTGGCCTATATAAGTGGAAAGTTAGGTTAAAGATAAGATGGCCGCTCTTATCTTTATAAAAGTTGCTATTTTGTGTCATGGTTTGAGACACTCCTCTTTTGGCAAAATAAATATATTGCATGACTATTATAAACTTCAATGTGCATTTGATACAGGTTATAGCCTGTCTTAAAAAACTTCTATTATCATAAAATCCCATTTTTATTGAATTGAACATGTAAAATAAATAATTTCCTAAAAAAGTGTTTTAAAATGAAACTGAACACAGTATTTGTAGATTCTGTCTATGATAAAATGATTATCTCAAAGTCATTCTAAAGAAATGTAATGCCAATTGTTTCCAATGGTAAAATATGGAAGAGAATAAAATAAATTAGATAGTTATGGAAATGATGTTGAAATATTTCAGAAAAAAACGGTTTATGCTAAAGCATTCCATCAACAGATTTTCAATTGGGTGGATGGTTGAAGAGTTGGAGTGTGAAGTAGAATGAAGCCTGTCCATTAAAGTATGAAGATTGGCTATCTTAATATATATCTGAACACTTATAGCATATAGAGATGGTAATCTGGACCAACTGATGATTGCTGGTTTAGCATGAAATAGGTATATTGGTGATTATTTATCTTTTTGACATATAGGTGCTCAAGTGTATCAGTGTTATGAGATGGAGTGGAGAGTGGTGGGTGGTGTGAAAGTCTGTGCTCATATACTCTATATATTAAAAGATATTATTGTAAATTAACACAAGCAGTATGTTCTATATGTGGATATAGTTGTAATTCACAAGTTTATAATCTCATTGCAAAACTCATTTCTAGAATAATTTTTTTGCTCTTTCCCTTTTTTTGTTTTTGTTTGTGTGTGTGTGTGTGTGTGTGTTAGAATGGCATACTCATTTATGAGTATATTTGTACTTCAATCGGATTTTATCATTTATGACATGTGCAATAAGTGGGCAGTCTATAAAATGTTTTCTTGGGGAGAGAGGTTATATTGTTTACCATTGACTATTTTAATTACTATTGACAGGTAATTTGTTGTATTGATGATGTTGGATTTTTCTTCTATAATGTAAAAGTCAGATAAGGTTATCAAGATATTTTATATTGTGGAAGCTATAATTACACTTTTTTTTAAAAAAGGGCCATTCAAATTGAAAGTTATTTCTATCTTATATTATTTATCTTTTGAAATTGTGTTTTATTTATGTATTTTTTTGATTCAAATAAATTCAGTAAATATAATTTCAAAGAAATTCAACAAATATAATTTAGTAAAAAAAAAAAAAGGCTGCAGTACTTTATTTTAATAATAACTATCCATTAGGTCTGTATAGAGATGTCAGATATAAGGCTAAGTATTTATGAATCTTTAAATATTACATTTTTTCATAAAAAAATTTAATCTCATGTCTTTATATATCTTTCAATTCTGCCATTGCATGCATCATTGTTTATCCATAAACTATTCGCAGTTCATAATTTTTGTTTGTCATGGCGTATAATTCAGAATCTTATAAACTCCATTTATAAATAAGCATCTATTTTATAGTGCTATGTTTTATAAATTGTAATACATTAAAGATCAGCCTTTTCACACTATTGTGCATGCGCTTTTACGAGTGTTAATAATAAATATAGCACTATAAAATAAATGCTTATTTACATATGTTTAAGTTTCATTTGAGAGTGACGTTTAGTAAATTCTAGATAATTTCGTTGACATCATTCATTCAGACATCGTAAACATAATTTAAAGTGAGTGGTCTATCCTCATGCTTTCATTGCCTGTACTTAAGATTTGCCCATATATAAGCATTTGGGTTGGAAAGAATAAGTGGATTCATTTTATTCTTTCATAAATACTATATCTTGTGTTGGGAGTGAAAGTATTCATTTATTATTAACACTCGTAAAAGCGCATGCACAATAGCTTGAAAAGGCTTATCTTTAAACTCCATTTATTTAAAAATAATAAGCACAAGACTACCAATAGTTAAATCTATTTTTTTTATTGTTGAATATAAAAAATGAGCAATACTCTATTTAAGTGGAACAAATAATGGTTTCTCTCTAATTAACAGTTGTACTTTCTGTAACCCGTTAGAAGTCAATAATAATAAGTATGCATTAGCCTGGCATATTAGACTTTATGACCATTACAAGTTTTTATATAAATGTAATCATTAATCATAAATCATACTAACTTGCAGTGAATATATATATATATATATATATCATTGCCAAAAAGTACCCAAACTTTTATTTTATAAAGACAAACTTACATTTGCTATATATTGTTTATATTAAAATCTTTAAAATGAATATTTTATTATACAACAAATTATAATAATGTATAACTTTATAATTGTTTCGGAAATCTATTCACACATGTAATCTTCCGGAATGTTCGGTATGATTTGATGAGCCGTAGAATGGTAAAATCTGACTTCAAAGTCCCTCTTAGATTGCGGTTCCATCTATCACTTTGTTTTCAAACTTTTTATGAACTGAGCGATTAATCATTCGATTATTTATTTTATTTTCTAAACTTTTTTTTAAAAAAAAAAGTTGACTAAATATGTTAAGGGAAAAAATTCTTTACTAAAAGTTACATTTTAGAAACAAATATAAGTTTTTAATATTTAAATACATGTACAGTATTTATATTTTAAGCTTGATATAATTAGAGGAGATTTGAACACAGTCTTTCAAGTTTCTTTCAGTCATCCACTCCATCTTATATAAATGATGCACATGACCACATACATGCGAAAAATATAAACGATCTCCAATATACGTATTTCATGCTGAACCTGCATTCATCAGTTGGATGATCCGGACCAACTGATGAGTGCTGGTTTATCATGAAATATGTATATTGAGGGTCATATATCTTTTTCGCATTTTTACGGTCTTGTGTATCGGTTGTATAAGATGGAGTGGAGAACTAAAGGTAGTTTAAAAGTCTGGGTTCAAATCCTCTCTAATTAAATATACGTTTTTGTTGTTGTTGTTTTTTAAATAAAAACATCAAATATTTAAAATTTCTAGGAAAAATGAATAGCAAGTTATCAACTAGATTTCGAGCTGAATACGAGTAAAATAAATCAGAATCGTTCTGTTATTTGCAAACCACTAATGGATAAATAAAAGGATTGAAATTTTAAACAATTCTAAGTTTAAAAAAGAATATAAAACTGAAGCTTCAAAAATATTTATAATCACCAAAAATAAACGAAAAACAAAACAAAAAGCCTTTTATCGATATAAGTATATATTTTTTCTCTCTTTTCTACCTTACAGTCTTATTGCATAGATACAAATAAATGCAGACATATATATATATAGAGAGAGAACCAACTTAATAGTTAAGAATTTCGCCATTTTAGTATCACACCCAACTGCCATGATCATGGGCAAGAATTTAAATCTGAATAGAGCATACATTTATGAAGATTTCAAAGAATTTCCAAACAAGCTTATCATTTCTTTTAGATAGTTACTAGCTAGTCTTTCTAAATGTTAACCGATAAATACTACCAAAGACTCTTGGTGAAAAAGTATAACTAAAATAAAACTGTTTTAAACATTTCTGCAGTAAAAATATAATCAATTTATATTGAACATTGATCAATAAAATTTAACAATTATTAATAAAACAAAATGTTTTAACTAACCAGCAGCATAATAAAATTCTCTCCGCTTTATCTTCACCAAGGAAGAGCAAATGAAAAACTTATTATTCAATGGTTATTAAATCGTCTGTAGGCCAAGACTATTATATATTTTTACTTTGTTTTATTTATCAGTTAAGAATATTAATTATTATTTTTTTTTTTACCAAGCACTGCTTAGCAGACTAAATAAACTGCCTATGGGCAAGCTGAATCCTCAATCAAATGAAATACATTTTTAAATTTTGCCACATTTGAGCCGGCGAACTAGGGATATGAAAGTGGATGCAATGAAGAATCATTACACCATTAGTAATTAGTGGTTGCTTATAATTTTAAATATTATCACCTATATTCTAATCATATGAAGAAAAAAACATCTGAAAAGGATGAATAACTCCCCAAGATATTTTATGCACAACAGGTCTCACATGTGATTGTTTGTATGTAAATGGATTATGTCCTGAACATAAGGGATCAGAGTGACTTATGGTCAACATGGGTAGGATGAGAAGGTTGGCAGCAAAATGGGCTTTGAGTGTTCCATCATCAGATTTTCGATGAAATGGATGGCTGAAAACTTGTTGGGTGGTGTGGAATGAAACCTGTCCATTAAAGTATGAAGATTGGCTATCTTAATATAAGCTGAACATTGATTGTATATATGTGTGGAAATGATAATCTGGACCAATAGACGAGTGCTGGTTTAGCACAAAATACTGATATTGGTGATTGTTTATCTTATCAACATGTGTGTGATCAAGTGTGTCAGCAGTATGAGATAGTGCAGATAGTTGAGGATCATGTGAATGTCTGCGTTCAAACCTCCTATATATTACATATTGAAGTGCAGGTCTGAAAAAGCCTGTACTAGAGAAAAACATTCATATATTAAAATAATAATAGATATTATTCTTTTTTAATTAAAGTTTAAAGTATACATTTGGGTTAAAATGATATGATAAATTGATGATTAGTAATAATCATTAAAATATTTATCTAGGGTGTATGGTGTCATAGTTATGTTTGCAGTAAATTTGACACCTTCACAATAAATTGTAATAATTAAATTTCAATGTATAAAATACTTAATTGCTATGAGTTATCAATAGTTAATATTTAAAATAATCTGGGTGCATTTTTAAATGATAAAATATATTTAGAGCACTATTTAAGTTAAGTATTTTATATATTAAATCTTTAATTATATATTTTTTGTTTTTTAAACATTAACATTACATAATATATTATATTTAAATTCTTTTCTCCAGAATTACTTCTAAATCAATTAAACTGCCCTTCATGATTAATATACTTTTCTTTGTTCTTGTTTAAAATTTTTGAAAACCAACTTGGCTGCAGTTTTTGTTATGAACAATATTAAAGATATCCAGAGAGATACAATTATTTTTGTAAAACAAAGTTATATAGTTAATGTCATATATAAAATTTAGCACGTTATATAAGTTTTAAAATTTTTGCTAATAACAAAAAGAACTAAATATTTGCTACAGATCATTTTTATCAAAAAATATACTGTTACTCTTTTCTTACATTAAATATGTCATGCACACAATAATAAATCTAAAGGTTTCAATCAATTTTCAATTGAGTAAAGAAAAAAACACCCAACTAATGTATTCAACTAGCATTTGGCTACGGTAATAACACCAAATGTTGACTTTTTAGATCATCTTAAACTTCTATTTCATCATATGAAAGATAAAATTAAAACTTCAGAAAAGCATAAATGTCCACTTCAGCAAATTTCATGCTAAACTAGCATTTTCCATCTTGCATTGGTGGTCGAGAGGTCAGCACAACTGTCTTGCACTTGCAGGCAGTTGCCCAGGTTGCGGGTTCATGTCCCGGCCAATGCTATGACACTTAAAAAAAAACGACCATTTTCTGGTTAACCTAGATCACAATCTCTCACACGTGCCATATTTCTTCAGTTTTATTAATATGAGATTGTTACAATTTGAGTTACAAATGTTAAATTTCTTGCATGCACATCTTTAATACAAACCATTTTAAATAAATACATTAAAGATTATTACTAACTACTCATTAGATTAGAGATTATCACATGTCATTTTTAGCTTATATTTAAACATTAAATTTAGTTAAAGATGAGTATTAAAGGTTAATTATAAATCATTGCAGGAAAGTGTAATTGAAAAATAAAATAGCTTTGATAATGCCTTTCAAAAAGTCTCACCTTACCGTAAAGATAACATTTCAATCAATAAATTATTTATAATAAAATAATTTGTAAAAGATAGTGTTGCTTAATTGTATATATATATATATAATGCTTTATTTATTTATAAAATAGATTTAATTATATATGTTAAATAACCTGATGGAAGTTATGTTTTATAAATTCATACAATATATGTGATTAAGCAATAATATTTTTTAATTGTCACTGATAAAATCATCATTACTTTTCTCTAAAAACTGTTATAGTATCTAATATTCAAAATTGATATTAAGATAATGATTTGAATATTATAAGATAAAAACATTATTCTACTGTCTAAGTTATCACAAAGTTTAATATTTTATACGATTTTCCTTTAAAATTAATAATCAATAATGGAAACATATTTATTGGATTAGGTATCTGCTAGATGTAATATCATCACAATCAGTAGTGAGTTACTTTAAAATTAAAATTAAATCAGATATATTCTTTGGAAAATGATGTTTGCTTGGACAATCTTATTGAGGGATTTCTATTCTTCTATATATCTAAAAATACCCTGAAAAGATGGTGGTATAAAGGGACTACCTTATAAAAGACAAGCACATTAAGCCTAATAGATTGTTTTTTAAGTGATAAAAATAGTTGCAATAAATGTTATTTTAAGCTAGCAAAGATACAATAAAAGTAAGTATTTCAGGATTTTCAGATATAGAAATTCTGGTATATGGATACTGCATGATATGGACTATCTGTAGATAAAACAATGTTAAGAATTATTAATATTTCTACATTTATTAAAATTAATCCTTCTGGAAAAAAAAAGTTGGGAAACAACAAATAAATAAGTTTTTTTGATAGTTGGTAAACATTAAAAAGACTAAAAAAATGGTCAATGGACTTTTCCTAAAAATGAAAATAAAGATTGATAATGAAAAGTTAACAACTAAGATATCTTGATCAGATTATTAACACAGATGGAAACACAATGAGAGAAATTAATCATAGAGTTAAACTTGATTGGAGTTTGGTAGAAATAACTTAATATTAAAAGGAAATATGCCTATGTGTTTGAAAAGAAAGTTTTTAATAAATGTGTTTTACCAGTTCTTACATATGGATCTGAGATTTGAATACTTAACAGAAGAGCAATACAAAGACTTCAAACTACTCAAAAAGTATGGAGAGATGCATCTTAGGAGTAACAAGAAGATGCAATACTTGGGCAAGAGAACAAACAGGTATTACTGACACCATTGAAATAATTAAGAGACTGAAGTAGAGTTGGGCTGGATATATTGCTAGAAGAGATGATAATAGATGGATAGTTGAAATATTAAACTGGATTCCAACAGATTGTAAAGAACTTAGAAAGAAACAACATGTGAGATGGATGGATGGATGAAAAAAGAAAATGTGTAAGAGTGTTGTGGAGAAAAGAGGTTAAAATCAGAGGATTGATAATGGTTGACAATGATGATGATGATGATATTACTTAAGTAGTTGTCCTCTATATTCACCAGTCAACTTTATTGAGTTATAGCATCCTATTAAACATAGCTGATAATTATAATTAAAACAATTAGGCCTTGGCACTATCATAGTTGAAGTTGCAAATCGACTGCAAAATGATCTGATTCTTTTTGATAATACACTTATTTAATTTCCCCATTGATTTCTGACATAAAGCCTCACTATTAGCATCAACATTACCTATCATGTGACTTTATTGATGATATTTTGAAACACAAGTCTAGCTTTGATTAGATATGCTTCATCAATTATCATATCACATATATTTCTATTACAATATTATATATCATTAAAAACCAGTCAACACTTGACAATCCCAATATCAATAACAATCAACAATTTCAAACTGTTGTCAAGGCAACATCCTTTTAACAATATAGATGGAATCCCTTTGTATATATATATAAATAAACCAAATATGTTAACAGTAAATTTAAAACAATGTAAATAAACAAACTACACAACAACTTACATTTGATTAGTGTTGTGTTTTATTGACTGAAAAATAATTTGTTTAGAAAATACCGTTACTGTTGCAATGCTAGTTTCTAATTGGTCCTTTGCTTAGTTGCATCATATTGAAGTTTATCTATAAAAGAAATAGAGAATTTCCATTAACGTTAGGTCTGCTAATCCTCTAATAATTATTTTTATAATATATATAAAATTATATTTGAATTTTATGAATTAGTTGCATAATTAATTTTATTTTTTTGTTTTCAGTGTCTTTGTTTCTTTTATTTAAATCTGGATTTAAAATCGGCAATACTAATTTTATGAATGCTTCTAATACTCAGTTTGTATATCCTATTTTTCATGTTTTATAAACATTGTTATTCTTCTCTATTTTTAAAAGAACGATAATAAATTATTATTTTTTTCACACGTTAATTTATGCGAATTTAAAATTTACTTCAAGATAAAAACTTTTTTATGCATTTGATTCACAAGATTTATCTATCTGTTTTACTTATTCCCATTGTTTTCATCTTAATTTTATAAAATTATATAACGAGAATTATATTTTAATTACAATTTAAATAAAGATATTGTTAATTAAGGTAATTATGTAAATGGAAAGCAAACTCTTAATTGCTTTATTAAATTTTAATTTTTAGTAAATAAAGAAAAAAATTTTTTTTTAAGAAAAGGTATATATATATATAAATTAACTACTCAAGCAAAGTTTAAACTAAGAAGCCAATTAAATCACCAACAATATATATATACTTTCTTTCACATTATGCTAAAATAACTAATCAATCTCCTCTTCCAGTATATTTATTTTAACACTCCTAATTAACTCACTGTGATCTCATAACTGGTATTCTGACATAATGTATATAATTAAAAGATTGATATAATAACTTTTAAACTTCTCATAGCAGGGGAAAAGCATTACAAGTAGATTCTAGTTGAGAAACAATGAAAAAAGATCGTATTCACCAAACTTGCTGATAATTAGATAATGAAGCGTTGGATGTTTTTCCATTCTTGTTTTATACTTTGTCTAAGAATTTGTAGATAATTACTATTTTATATTGGGTGATTTACTGGCTTAAATATAGATTGGCTACATAAAATAAAAATAAAAACCTGTTGAAAAAAAAATCAAGTTTACTCAGTTAAATTCAAATTCGGGTCATAGAAATGGCAAGTAGATGTTTTAGCATTGAGCTATGAGGGCATTCACATTTATATATATATATTAAACAATGTATATTACTTCTCAGTTAATATCATCAATAGTATTCTGTTTTATGGACAGGTCCAGAGGGCAGTCACATCAATTCTTCCATTTTTCCTTTTCATTCTCTTAGAAATCAATTCTCAGTTATTATCATCAATAGTATTCTGTTTCATAGACAGGTCCACAGGGCGGTCACATTAATTCTTTCATTTCTCCCCTCCATTCTCTTAGAAAGTACGGATAAGATTGATATTGTTGGATGATATAAGAAATAGAGAGTTATGTGGAATTGAATAGCTGGACAATGCTCTCCACATCTTTCATTAAACTATACTTTAATATATGTCCAATCCAGTTTCTTTCTCATTCTATTTCTAATTTTCTCAATCAATCTTCTTTTTCATTTACTCTATTCAAAACTTCTTCATTTATTTTATTCATAGCAAGAATTAATGACAAATTTAATACCAGTGGATTTTCTGACAAATCGAATTATTTAATTATGTATTAATCAACTTTGTTTATTATTATCAATTAGTTTAGCTTTTAATATTTGCTATAAACTGAAAGGAGACCCTTTGATTCCTCTTGGAGGCCTTAAAGGAACCGAGCAGGGCAAATTCCTAATGTCCACTCCATACGTTCTTGTCGTTGCAGCTGTTATTACTATGTGATTATTCATATAGTATACAAACATGGATGGGCTGCTCACCAACATGCATTAGCCAGTGTGGTGAGTTTATTGGCTTTTTACCTCTGAGTTTAAGATCAAGAAACACCATGGTCTTTCTTCTCAGTGCCTGATAAGGCAGAATGAATGTTTGTGTAAATGATAAATATTTTTCCAATACATATATACAATTATGACAGACAAAAATAAAGCATGGCCCTTATTCCCAGGAGGCTGTAAAGTCACCAACCAAGGCAGCGGTTGGTGGCTGAAGGCAGAGGGTGCTAAGAATCCCCTGATTGTGGACCCAGGCTGCCATTTGATGATGACTTTTTATTTAGGTACTTACAACTGCAGATCACTTTCAAGTGAAGGAAGATTGCAAGAATTAGAAGAAGAATTGTCTTATATTAAATGGGACATTATTGGACTTTGTGAAGTTAGAAGAAAAGGTGAAGAAACAATTGATTTAAAAAGTGGACATATACTCTATTATAAAGGCACACATATTGGAAATACAAGTGGAGTAGGATTCATTATAAATAAAAAGTGGAAGAACAATATTGTGGAGATTGATGGTGTATCGGACAGAGTTGCAAGATTAGTTATACAACTTAATAGCAGATACCAAATGCAGATAATTCAGGTTTATGCCCCAACAAGTTCTCATAGTGATGAAGTAGTAGAAGATTTTTATATGGATGTACAAAAGGCTTTTGATCAGAGTAAACAACATTTTAAAATTGTTATGGGAGACTTTAATGCTAGAATTGGTAGACAAATGAAAGATGAAATTGCTGTAGGTAATTTTGGTTATGGTAATAGAAATGAGAGAGGACATAGACTTGTGGAGTTTGCAGAAAAAGAAAAACTTTATATTATGAATTCATTTTTTGAGAAAAATGTTAAAAGGAAATGGACATGGAAGCATCCAAATGAAGGTACAGCAGAATTGGATTATATTTTGACTAACAGGAAATACATATTTCAAGATTGTAATGTTCTTAATAAATTTAACACAGGAAGTGATCATCGATTAGTAAGGTGTAAGTTACGTGTTAATGTAAAACTAGAGAGACAAAAATTATTGAGAAAAACAATATTTACAGTTGATATTCCTAATCTTCAGAAACATTCTAATGAATTTAAATTAGAACTTACAAATAGGTTTCAAGTGTTAGGAGATTTTGAACATGATTCAGATTTGAATGAAATTAATATGAAAATAACTGATACACTTTTAAAAACTGCAACAAAGATAGCTGGTAGAAAAAAGCAGCAATTGACTAATAAAATTTCTACTGAGACTAGAGAATTTATGAAGAAAAGAAGGAATATGAAGATATACAAAAATGATGTATTAAAAAGAATTGAATATCTCGAATTTTGTAAAATGGTACGGAAAAGAGTTGAAAATGATATAAGAAAGTATAACTGTGAAATAGCAAGGAAAGCTGTAGAAGAAAATAAAAGTCTCAAGAATGTTAAACAACATTTTGGTATTGGTAGGAAATTTATATCTGCAATAAGAAAAAAAGATGGAATTATTACTAAAAAGAGAGATGACATCATGAAATTGGTAGAAGATTTTTATCAAGAATTATATAGTAATAAAGAACAAGTACCTCCTATATCTATTACATCTTCCGAATTGCCCAGAATTTTAAATGAAGAAGTGAGACATGCAATTAAATGTATGAAGAAAGGAAAGGCTCCAGGAAATGATGGAATTATAATTGATATATTAAAAGAAGGAGGTGAAGAAATAGAAACAATTTTAGCAAAGTTATATACCAAATGTCTAAATGATAAAGATGTACCGGAAGATTGGAAGAATGCAGTAATAATATTAATATTTAAAAAAGGTGATAAAGAAGATATTAGAAATTACAGACCTATCAGCCTTTTATCAGTTTTATATAAAATTTTTACCAAGATAATTACAACTCGTCTACAGAGAACTTTGGATTTCCACCAACCAAGAGAACAAGCTGGATTTAAAAGTGGTTTTAGTACAATAGATCATATCCAGGTATTGAGAGAAGTCATAGAAAGGACAAATGAATATGAGTTGTCATTATGTTTTGGATTTGTAGATTATGAAAAGGCATTTGATTCTATACACATTTCTTCAGTGATTAAAGCATTGGATCATCAAGGTATAGATCCAGGATATTGTCATATTTTAAAGAATATTTATAAAAATGCAACAGCAACAATTAGATTACATAATGATACTGGAAAAATCAACATTGAGAAAGGTGTAAGGCAAGGTGACTCCATATCTCCAAAACTTTTTACAGCAGTGCTGCAAGAAGTATTTTGTGGATTAAAATGGGAAACTAAAGGAATGAAAGTAAATGGAGAGTATTTAAGTCATTTAGATTTTGCAGATGATGTAGTTGTTTTTGCAAATAATGCTTCAGAGCTGCAGGAAATGTTGCAGGAGTTAGCAGATGAAAGTAGAAAAGTAGGACTAAAGATAAATGTTAAAAAGACTAAAGTAATGTTTAATCGATTTGCTCAAAATATGAAAATAAAGATTGATTATGAAGAATTAGAAGAAGTTAACAGTTACAAATACCTAGGTCAGATTATTAATACAGATGGAAACATAATGGAGGAAATTAATCATAGAATTAAACTTGGTTGGAGTGCTTTTGGTAGAAATAACTTGATACTAAAAGGAAATATGCCTATGTGTTTGAAAAGAATGGTTTTTAACAAATGTGTTTTACCAGTTCTTACTTATGGATCTGAGACTTGGACACTTAATAGAAGAGCAATACAGAGACTTCAGACCACTCAAAGGAGTATGGAGAGATGTATGTTGGGAGTAACAAGAAGAGATCGAAAACGCAATGTATGGGTAAGACAACAAACAGGTGTTACTGACCTTATTGAAAAAATTAAAAGATTGAAATGGAGTTGGGTTGGACATATTGCTAGAAGAAATGATAATAGATGGACAATTGAAATTTTAAACTGGATTCCAAGAGATTGTAAAAGACCCAGAAAGAGACCACATGTGAGATGGATGGATGAAATAAGAAAATGTGCAGGGGTGTTGTGGAAAAGAGAAGCTAAAGATCGGAGAAGATGGATTAAACTTGGAGAGACCTTCATCCTGCAGTGGATTGATAATGGTTGATGATGATGATATAAAAATTATAACTAATTTTTATCAAATATTTTTTAGAAAATATTATTTTATACACATGCATATATATATATATGCGTGTGCTAATATTTAGCAGACAAAATAATTTAAATTAATATCATTTTAATATTTTTTTTTACACGATATTTGTGTTTTCTTTTAGACGTACATTTCAATAATCGAAACAGGCAACAGTTTCAGAAACTGTTTAATTATTCAAGTTTATTTAAGATGACGTTTATCATTTATTTACTGAAACTAATGAACATTGGAATTTATTTCCACTAAAACTTTTTGTGAACTCCCAAACAGTAAACTATAACGTGATAGACTATGGAGCTCAAAATCTGTGAACCGCAACTCAGCTGTGTTAGACATTTGAATTTTTATGAAATCCCAAGAAATAAAGCCATTCGACTTTGTGGGTTTTAAAGAAATAGAAATTTTAATTGAAAATAGGAAAAAATTACATGCTTTCAGATAAAGATCAATAACAACTGCTTTTTTTGTCTCATGTGTCATAACATCAGCCGGGAAGTGAACCCAACAACCCAGGACAACTGCTTGCAAACAGCTGTCGCTGACCTCTTGGCCACCAATGCTTGACAATAACAACTGTTTTATTTCAGCTTTTTTTATTTGACTTTAAAAATACTAAAATATTAACAGGTTTATTGCTGTGACAGAATCTAGCCCAAGCTTTACTCACTTGGTATTCATTGGCAACCCATTTCCATAATTGTTTTAATTAATATCATCATTATCATCAACCATTATCACTCCATTGTAAAATAAAGGTCTCTCCAAGTTTAATCCATCTCCAATATTTAGCCTCTCTTCTTCTTAACACCCTACACACATCCTTATTTATCCATCCATCTTGCATGTGGTCTTTTTCTGGATCTTTAATAATATCTTGGAATCCCATTTAAGATTTCAACTGTTTACCTATTATAATCTCTTCTAGCAATATGTCCAGCCCAGATCCACTTCAGTCTTTTAATTCTTGCCATGATGCCAATAACATCTGTTTGTTTTTTTACCCATGTATTTCATTTTTGATATTTTCTTGTTACACAATAAAATAACCAATGCAAATAAGTTATCTATACATAGAGCTGTTATTTTACCTACTGTTTCTATGAGACCTGAACATCTTATCAGCATAATATGAACTTGTTAAAAAAATTTCATTCAAGGATGGTCCATACACTATTACAAATATAATATCAAGATCATAAAACCTTTTTCAGATCTTGGTTAATGTGATATTGTAGAATCCATTATTATAAGGTCACATCTTCATTGGAATTTAACATGTGAAATGAATGATCTATGCAAAACTCTTTAGACAACTGATGTTTTCTAAAAAACTTGAGCAATGCTTTCATGAGAGATGAAGGTCCCATAATGAAGTTCAATGTTGATTATTTTATATATGATAGAGGATATAATATATAGGAAAGCAATTGTTAGACATATTAAGTTATTGCAGAAAAAAGTTTGCTATAATACAATTTTTTCTGTAATACAAGTTAAAATATAATATCACAAATTATCAAATACATAATGGACTAATATGTTCTATATTTGGTTGTATTTGTAGCTCACAGATTGTTTTATCATTTTGTCTTATTATCTTTGTTTGATTATTTTATTTGGAATTAGAATAATCATACTCAGTTGCATATCATTGCTACTACTGATATTCTTATAAGTTTTGTTCAATTACAAAAATAATTGCTAGATATATATTTCTAAACACATGGAAGTATTGGTGAAATTTGTAATTTACAGTCAAATTAATTATCACAACTCAATTATCATCACTCATAATATAAAATAGATTACAAATGTAAAAGCATTTATTTTAATTTGTGTAGAGATTAAGTTATTGCAAAATATTGTTGGAAAATATTTTTTGTTTATAAAAACAATGAAAAAAATCAGCAATATTTTTGACAAATGTCCTGTACAGGTAAGAAGATTTAGATCTAAGCTGTGGCAAACATGTTTTGGTGAGGTAGCCAGTCTGATAGAAAGTTATAAAAGATACTATAAAGGTAAATCAGAAGTCAGAGCAGAATAGCTATCACAAATATCAAGTGGTAGAATGCAATATTTATTTTATATAGTGCTATGTTTATAAACTATAATATTAATAATCAGCCATAAAGCTAATGCACATGTGCTTTGTAGATTTTTAACTAAACACAAGATAAAGTCTTTTTGAAAATATAGAATGAATCCATCTATCTTTTTGTCCTAAACATTTATGTATGGGCAAATCTTAAGCATTTGGAAATGAGAGCATGAAGATGATAAATGATCACTTTAAATTACTTTAACTATACTTGAATGAATGATGCTTAAAGTAATTTAAAGTGATTTTTTAACATCTTCACACTCTCATTTCCAAATGCTTAAGATTTTCCCATACATAAATGTTTGGGTTGAAACGATAGATGGATTCATTCTATCTTTTCACAAAGACTTTATCTTGTGTTTGAAAGTGAGAGTATTCATTTATAGTTAAAAATCTACAAAGTGTATGTGCATTAGCTTTATAGCTGCTTATTAATATTAGTTTATAAACATAGTGCTATATAAAATAAATATTTCATTTATATATATTTAATTTCAAATAAGAAATATGTATCGTAAATTTTAGAAAATTTTGCAAGTGTCATTCATTCAAGTATAATTAAAGGACTTTAAAGTGATCATTTAACATCTTCATGTTCTCATTTCCAAATGCTTAAGATTTGCCCATACATAAATGTTTGTGTCAAAAAGATAGATGGATTCATTGTATCTTTTCACAAAGACTTTATCTTGTATTTGAAAGTGAGAGTATTCATTTAAGTGGTAGAATGTAATCCAATCTTTAACTTTCAATCATCTAGATAGTGAAGTTAAAAAGTAGATCATTCACTGTTTATTTGTAGTTGCAAACTTCTATTATTAAAAAAACAAGAAATGTTTTCATTTGTATATTTCCATTCACAATAGTGAGATGTTACATCTATGCTTATAGCTGTGTCAAAAGGATGGGCTAAGGGTCACCAAACTTGCATTGTACCATCATCTCTAATGACATTGTCTGAAAGAGAAAAATATCCTGTGCAAACCTAGTATAAAGTTTCAAATATATCATGCTACCTGTCATATTAATGAAAGTATTGGCATAGTACTAAAACAATTTACTACATTTCCTAAATACTTGCCTATGGTAACCAATTCTAATATCTACTACAAAAATCATAAAACCAACTTGCAATTTAACCAATATCTAAATCATCTATGTAAGGAAAGATGTTCATATATATAGAAGCCAATTGAATGGAAAACCCATAGTAGATCCTTACAGTAGAAAATAACTGACTACACAAAATGTAGGGAAGACTTTCAAACTTATATTTAAAATATCAGATAAAATACAAATTAAATATTTACCTACCAGTAAGAAATACAAATATTTGAGTTTAAAAATTCTTCACTATGAAAGATTAATTGTTAGTAAATTTTGAAGCATATTTTAGTGTGATATAAACAAAATATAGTTTCCTACTATTAAGATTTACTTAATTTCCTTTCCATGTTAAAATTACGAAAGAGTATTTTGACTATTTATAAAAATGAATCATGAAATTGTTCATAAAAAAGAAACCTGAACTTTTAAAACTAAAATTTAAACTGCAATGCAAGAAAATTTGGTCCATCGATTATATATTGGCAAGACAGTATTGTAATAGACAAGCATTACATTCTTTTATAAATGAGTATGGCCACTGTAACTCCAAAAAAAGAAAGAAAACAGGAGCGAAAAAATACTTTCCTAGAAATGAATTTTGTGATGAGAATATAAACCAATCTGTAAACCACAAATATGTTCACATATAGAAATTCTGGCTCTTCCTTCCATTTATTTAAAATTTTATATTGTTGTCTTTTAATGTCTTCTACAGAAAACTTGTTTTCAAAAAGACTTTAACACCATGTCCAATTTTAGATCTCAAATTGTATTGTATTCTCTGACATACTTTTTCAATGTGGACAATTGACATTACATTTCTTTAGAATGTCTTAAAGTTACTGTTTATAATATTGATGGAGTCAACTTCTTTTAAGAAAACCAGGTTCAAATTCATTATAGAATATTTGTTTAAGAAGTCTTGGATTGTTCATTCACTTTACATGTATAGTTCAATGGAGGTATAATTCTACAGTACGAAATTCTGTAGGATCACAGCCAATAAGTTGAACATACTGACTGGGTTTGATCTCATCATTATATTTTTTATTTTTTTAAAACATCCTTAAATAAAACTTTTATAATGATTTTTATTATACTGATGAGTATTCAGGTCTCATTTTTATATAAAAAATTAGGTAAAACAATAGCTGTATATATTGTTAACTTAAATGCAGTAATTATTTCCCTGTAATAAAATATTCTATTTTTTAAATTCTTAAAAACAGCAACAACACAGACTGCATTGCACCTCAACATTTAAATTTACCTTTCTATTTATAAAACTACCAAGATATTCAAACTAGTTTACATTCTTTCCTTGATAACTGCCCAAACTAAAAGTTGCTGAAGATATCACTGACTGCTGAAAAAACCTGAATTTGTCATAACACTAATAAATAAACTGATCCCATTATATGTTGAATTCAAAACATTTAGTATATGTTGTAAACTGTCTTTTGAACTAGCGAAAATAACTTAATAATCATCTTATTATAAATCCACAATTCAAACAAATAACATTTCGTCTATAATTGGTTCAAATTAAAAATTCCACCATCTAACCTATATCCTATCTTGATCTCTGTTTGATTAAGTTTCCTATAAAAAATTTCAAAAACTGTCATAAAAAATTGAAATCTGTGTTGCAACAGGTACATATCCTTGTTTAACAACAGTTTAGATTTCAAGTGCTCCAAATTTTTATTTCTAATAATGACACTTCTTACTCTATCATGTAAAAATTATATAATATGAATAAATTTTGGCAGTCAATCCCTAAACCTAACCTATTAACTAAATAAATTTTTTTAACTAAATCAGTAAAAGTAATATATAAGACTCTTCTTTGTTTTCAACAGTTTTTTTTTTTGCATTTACCTGGCAACAAAAACTATGTCTATAGATCTTGTTTTTTTTAAACAACACATTGGGTTTCTGGTAATCATTTGTATATGACTGGAAATAATCCTTTCAATAGAATTCTTGAAAGGATTTTTATTATGGTGAATAGTAATGATATTCTATGATAATTATTACAATCTTGTCTATTCTCTTTATTTTTAAAAATTGGAATGAAAAAAGAATCTTTAATATCAAGTGTAACAACTTTATGGATCTATATATTCCTAAAATTACAATATCACCACTTTATTTTGAAACTTCTCCAGGTGATTTCATCAGGAGTTACAGCCGTTCCATTTTTAAGATTATAAAGAACTGCTTTGACTTCACTAAACTGGATGTCTTTGTCCAAATCTAAATGAATAAATAAAATGGATATACCATTAAATGTCATTATCTCAATTCTTGTAACATTATTCAAAAGATAATCACTTACCTATTCAAATGTATTATTAATTTTTTTCCTTTGTTGTGTATGCAAGTCTTTTGCATATATATATATATATATATATATATATATATATATATATATATATATATATATATATATATATATATATATATATATATATATATATATATGCTTTGCAAATTAGTTTGTATTTCTTTTCTTAATTTAGATGAGTGTACTTTCAGTGATGAGCACCGTGAACAGAGATTTAGCTGAGGCAATTTTAATACAAGAGCCATATTCAAAGCTATGATTATGGTCCTTATCACTGAAAGTGCTCTCAGATAAGATAAGAAAAGAAATAAAATTGCTTTGTAAATGTATATATGTCCCCAAAAGAATTATATATATAAGTGAAGAAAAAAATTAATATTACATTTGCATTATAATTCTTTGGCATATATATGTGTATATGATTTTATGAAATTATTTTCTTTTTCTTTTCTTAATTTAGCTGAATGTAATTTCACTGAAAGTAGACTCATCCAAATTATGGAAAAAAATTGCTTCATAAAGCATATGCACATATGTATGCAAAAGAATTACCAAGTCACAATATCATGGTCATCATATAAGAGAATGCCATTGCTGGATCCATTAGGATTGTAATATCATTTCTCATATCCACATTAAGCTTTCAGTGCTTCAAAAATATATGACCAACAATCAGCAAATATCTATCATGGTTACTTTTAGTCTATCAATCATTTTAAAGTCTTTTTTTAAATTGTTAAATTTTGGTTTTAGATGTTTATATTTATTATGAAGTTCTAATATAAATTTAATATATTAATCCTCTGAGCAAAAAAAAATGTCATAGTTTACTTTTAATCAATCGCTAATAATAATATCACTGTCAAAAAAATCAGCCAGGATGTATTTAGTGAATCCAGAAATAGATCTTACTTATATCTATCACTCACCCCTTAAGAGAATTTCATGCTTTAGAAAATATGACAATATTAACTCTAATATCTATTGAAATTAGTTTAAATATAGTAGATTCTTTTGAAAACAAATTTCAATTTTCTTGTGAATATGAATGTAATAATATCTATTTTTAATGCAATTATTATTTTACTTTTGAAGCATACTAATGTATGATCTACCCAACAATCTACATTTATAAGTGATCATGTAATGTGGGCTTCTCTTTTATGATTATTAATGATAATATAATCTTAAATGCCATTGTTTTGAGTATGGGTGCACCCATGTTCTTTATAAAGATTTTCTGCTTAAACAAAGTATTTAGAAATAACCAATATATGTGTTGTGCAAAAATTAAATAATGACAAATCATTTGAATTTATGGCATCAATACTATTATTTCCAATAACTTTTCACCACTGCCTACTATTTGTGTCAACATATGCATTACAAATTCCAAGAAGAAAATTTTGATTTTTATGAGTAATTCTGTAATATTATCTACAAGAAAAAAACAGCTTTCCTTCTATGGATTCTCTGAACTGAAAGTTGGAATATTGACACTAATAAAATGAGTATTTATACAATTGTGCATGATATGCTTTAATAGCATTAGTAAAGAATTCAACAATTGAAGACCCTAAATTAGACATTATAGCAAATCTAATACCATGTATTCTCCTTTAACTAACTGACCTATTTTTCCAAAAAAAAAAACGAGGATCCATCCACCTATTCTATTAAATTTCTTTTCTCTAGGAGATTAATTTCATTAATAGCAGCTCTATGGATTTTAATTATTTATGATTTTATTTAAATAAATAATTTTTGATTAGTCAAGTTAACGTATTCTTATTTTATCCTCATTTGCATGTAGGAATGTTTTTTTTTTTTTTTTTTACAAGCTAATTAATTAGGTAATAGTAATTTAATCTGTAATTTTATTATTTTCAAAATTTCTTCCTCGTGTGAGATACAAGTTAAAGCAATAAGAAGGAAAGTAGAGATATAGAATAAGAGTGTGTGCAAGCAGAGAAAATCTATTAAATGAGTGATCAATCTCCTTGGTCCTTGATAGAAAATCATTGGATGTAACATAATGGCTAATAGCACTCAATTGGAAAAAAAAAAGATAAATTGTTAAGTCTGCTAATATATTTTAGTATATAAATAAAATAGCATATAAAAAAAAACGTTATGAAGAGAAATTGCACCAATTAAAATATATTAAATATTAAAAAAAACACGTTTTCTGCCAATAAGACTGGATATGAGAAAAGCCTTATTTGGAATTTTGTTTGTCGTAAAATATTTTTGATTCCGAAATATAAACAATTTTGAGAATGACGCAAAATGCTACTGAGAAGAGGAACCTAAAGCAATTAAATAATCAAAAACATGTTAAAAATAATTAAGTAATGCCTAGTATGTATATATGCAAAAAGCAAAGCTTTGTTTTAAAAATGTAAAATTAAAAATGTATTAAAATATTATTAGAAGATATAGAAAGAGTAGTTTAAAAGAGTGAGTCAACAGTTATATAAAGAAATAATAATTAAATACATGTATAGTACTTATATTTGAACTAGTTGAAATTAGAGGGGATTCGAACCTAAACTTTCAACTCCCTTTAGTCAACATAAATATGACACAACAAAAATTGGCGAACGATATCTTTAAACACACCACTATCAGATTTTCAATAATATGGATGGCGGAAGAGTTGGAGAGTGAAGAATATTGAAGCTTGTCAATTAAAGTTTGAAGATTTGCTATCTTAATATAAACTGAGCATTGATTATATATATATGAGAGATGATGATCCGGATTAATTGATGATTTCTGGTTCAGCATAATATATATATATATTAAATATCATTTAACTTTTTTGCATGTATGTGGTCATGATTGTATAAGATGGAGTCAATGATTAAAGGGATTTTAAAAGTCTGAGTTTAAATCCCCTCTAATTACACAAAGAAGGAAATAAAGAAAATACATTAATAATAAACTTTTGAAAGACATGTTTCGAAGAATGTTAATCCGAGTTAATTTGTGAATTTCCTTTTTATTTGGTGATTTTAATAAACATATACTAGTCTACATTTATAGATCAAATTTATTACTCTGCTAAAGTGAGTATCAGATATGAGAATTATTTTTATTTTCATGGAAAAAGCATTAACTCTGAGATAATTGTTTTTATGATGATTTGTCTCACAACAGCAACAAAAAAAATAACAATCATAAAAATCTGTCAAAACAAAACCAAATAACATAAATTTTCGCCGACAACTAAAACTTTCACAATTTTATTGCATTTCATTAATCACACAAAAAATAATTAAAGTAAAATTCAAGTAATAAGTATTTCTAAAAATAAAACCCTTAATTTATTGCTTTTTCAAAACAAATTTCTAATGATTGATATTTTATAAACCGTCTTGTGAAAAATAAGCACACACCACATGTTTATATATGTGGGGTCCAATCCTGTAGGATTGATTCTTTATTCAAGATAATTTTCGATTGTGAAGGTTATCTTTTTTAATAATATGTAATGTATTTCTCATTATTTTCTGTATACCATCAAATACATTCTGATATTCTATTATAATAAAAATAGACAGTATAATAATAAATATTTTTCCAATACATATATACAATTATGACAGACAAAAATAAATCATGGCCTTTGTTCCCAGGAGGTTATAAAGTCACCAACCAAGGTAGAGGTTAGAGGCGGAAGGCGGAGGGTGCTAAGAATCTCCTGATTGCGGACCCAGGCTAACATTTGTTGACAACTTTTTATTTAGGTGCTTACAACTGCAGATCACTTTCAAGTGAAGGAAGATTGCGAGAATTAGAAGAAGAACTATCCTATATTAAATGGGACATGGACTTTGTGAAGTTAGAAAAAAAGGTGAAGAGAAAATTGATTTAAAAAGTTGACATGTACTGTATTATAAAGGCACATATATTGGAAATACAAATGGAGTAGGATTTATTATAAATAAAAAGTGGAAGAACAGAATTGTGAAGATTGTTGGTGTATTGGACAGAGTGGCAAGATTAGTTATAGAACTTAATAGCAGATACCAAATGCAGGTTATTCAGGTTTATGCCCCAACAAGTTCTCATAGTGATGAAGTAGTAGAAGATTTTTATATGGATGTACAAAAGGCTTTTAATCAGAGTAAACAACATTTTAAAATTGTTATGGGAGCCTTTAATGCTAGAATTGGTAAACAAATGAAAGATGAAAGTGCTGTAGGTAATTTTGGTTATGGTAATAGAAATGAGAGAGGACATAGACTTGTGGAGTTTGCAGAAAAAAAAAACTTTATATTATGAATTCTTTTTTGAGAAAAATGTTAAAAGGAAATGGACATGGAAGCATCCAAATGAAGGTACAGCAGAATTGGATTATATTTTGACTAACAGAAAATACATATTTCAAGATTGTAATGTTCTTAGTAAATTTAACACAGGAAGTGATCATCGATTAGTAAGATGTAAGATACGTGTTAATGCAAAACTAGAGAGACAAAAATTATTAAGAAAAACAATATTTACAGTTGATATTTCTAATCTTCAGAAACATTCTAATGAATTTAAATTAGAACTTACAAATCGGTTTCAAGTATTAGTAGATTTTGAACATGATTCAGATTTGAATGAAATTAATATGAAAATAACTGATACACTTTTAAAAACTGCAACAAAGATAGCTGGTAAAAAAAGCAGCAATTGACCAATAAAATTTCTACTGAGACTAGAGAATTTATGAAGAAAAGAAGGAATATGAAGATATACAAAAATGATGCATTAAAAAGGATTGAATATCTCGAATTTTGTAAAATGGTGAGGAAAAGAGTTGAAAATGATATAAGAAAGTATAACTGTGAACTAGCAAGGAAAGCTGTAGAAGAGAATAAAAGTCTCAAGAGTGTAAAACAACATTTTGGTATTGGTAGGAAATTTATATCTGCAATAAGAAAAAAAGATGGAATTATTACTAAAAAGAGAGATGACATCATGAAATGGGTAGAAGACTTTTATCAAGAATTATATAGTAATAAAGAACAAGTACCTCCTATATCTATTATATCTTCTGAATTGCCCAGAATTTTAAATGAAGAAGTGAGACATGCAATTAAATGTATGAAGAAAGAAAGGCTCCAGATAATGATGGAATTATAATTGATATATTAAAAGAAGCAGGTGAAGAAATAGAATTTTTTTTTAGCAAAGTTATATACCAAATGTCTAAATGATAAAGATGTACCAGATGATTGGAAGAATGCAGTAATAATATTAATATTTAAAAAAGGTGATAAAAGATATTAGAAATTAAGACCTATCAGCCTTTTATCAGTTTTATACAAATTTTTACCAAGATAATTACAACTCATCTACAGAGAACATTGGATTTCCACCAACCAAGAGAACAAGCTGGATTTAAAAGTGGTTTAGTACAGTAGATCATATCCAGGTATTGAGAGAAGTTATAGAAAGGACAAATGAATATGAGTTGCCATTATGCTTTGGATTTGTAGATTATGAAAAGGCATTTGATTCTATAAACATTTCTTCAGTGATTAAAGCATTGGATCATCAAGGTATAGATCCAGGATATTGTCATATTTTAAAGAATATTTATAAAAATGCAACAGCAACAATTAGATTACATAATGATACTGGGAAAGTCAACATTGAGAAGGGTGTAAGACAGGGTGACTCCATATCTCCAAAACTTTTTACAGCAGTGCTGCAAGAAGTATTTTGTGGATTAAAATGGGAAGCTAAAGGAGTGAAAGTAAATGGAGATTATTTAAGTCATTTAGATTTTGCAGATGATGTAGTTGTTTTTGCAAATAATGCTTTAGAGCTGCAGGAAATGTTGCAGGAGTTATCAGATGAAAGTAGGAAAGTAGGACTAAAGATAAATGTTAAAAGCTAAAGTAATGTTTAATGGATTTCTCAAAAATGAAAATAAGTTGATTATGATGAAAAGAAGTTAACAGTTACAAATACCTTGGTCAGATTATTAATACAGATGGAAACATAATGGATGAAATTAATTGTAGAATTAAATTGGTTGGAGTGCTTTTGGTAGAAATAACTTGATACTAAAAGGAAATATGCCTATGTGTTTGAAAAGGAGGTTTTTAAAAAGGTTTACCAGTTCTTACTTATGGATCTGAGACTTGGACACTAATAGAGGATACAGGTCAGAACTCAGAGTATGAGGGGTTGGGAGTACCAGAGGTAAGCAGTAGGGTAGAGAAGGTATGAAAAATTAAAAGTGAGTGGAGTTGGGCGGACATATTGCTAGGGTGATAATAGATGGACTTGAAATCTTAAACTGGATTCCAAGGTGTAAAAGACCCAGAAAGGACCACAGTGAGTGGATGGATGAAATAGAAGTGTGCAGGGGTGATGTGGAAGAGAAGCTAAAGTCGAGTGGATTGAACTTGGAGGACTTCATCCTGCAGTGGATTGATAATGGTTGATGATGATTTCGGGGGGGGGGGGGGGGGGGGGGGCGGGGGTGGGGGGGGGTTATGAGCCACAAATTAATTTTACTCTTTCTGTTATTCTTTTATTTTATCTAGTTTATTATTGTTTTAACTTTATTTTTAGGGAAACACGTTTATAAATATTAACCCGAAGTAAGGTTACAAGCCGGTTTAAAGACTTAAGGGGGGGAAAATATTTACTAAAAAAAAAAAAAAAAAAAAAAAAAAATAAAAAATAATAAAATAAAATAATAATAATAATAATAATAATAATAATAATAATAATAATAATAATAATAATAAAAAAAATAATAATAATAATAATAATAATAATAATAATAAAAAAATATTAAAATATAAAATGAAGAGATATTATATTTAAAAATATATTATGGTTCTATTAATAAATTTTACTTTTAATACAGTATTTAAATTTTAAGTTTTATAATATAATAATAAGTTAAGTAAAGTTTCTGGTTTATTTGGTTAAAATCTCTGTTCGTGAGTTTAATATCTGGTTTCCATAAGTGGTTAAATACTCTCTGTTTTAAGTGGTTAAATTTTTTTTTGTATGTGGGCCCTTTTTAGTTCATTCTTAGTGTTAAATTTGGTTCTTTTTTCTTATTTGGGGGTTTAAAAGAAGGTGATAGAAATATTGCATAAAGAAAGAGAGGAAAAAAGATTCAGATCTACCACTCATTTTTCTTTAAAATAAATACTAATATATATAAAAACAATAATAATAATATATGAATAGAAATGTCAGTTTTTATATACTCGACCACCTTGTAGGTGTTATTCATATTTTTTTTAATTAAAATTTATTCTTTATTTTTTTATTTTAATTAATGAAATTAGATATTTTCACAATAGTTGAATTTACTCTCCAGAGTGATTAGTTTTGTATGTTATAAATTAAAATTTTTTTTAATTAAATATTTTTACAAAGAGTATTTTTGACGAATTATAAAAAAAAAAATAAAATACTAAAAGAAAGATAAGTTATAATATAACTAATTTCTAACTTATTAAATTTTTTTCATTTACTTACTTTTTAAATATTAATTTTGATATTATTTTTTATTTAAATTTTAAATTTTTATTATTTTTAAAAAAATAATAAGTATTACTCATTATTGAGAATTTTAAGTGATTGCTTTAAATTTTATTTTTAATACTTTATTTTTAAAAAGATGTTAGTTTTGTTTTATTATTAAAAATAAATGTATATAAGAGAGGTAGACATAAAGTATTAGAATTCAACCATCTTTTGTGTGATTAAAATTTTATTTTTGAAAATTATTAATATGCATTTTGTGATGATAGAAATGAATTTAAGGTTGAGAATAGATTACTTTACTGCCATTTGATTAAAAAATATTTATTTATTAGTTACTGGGAATTTTTAGATTTATTATTCATTATATGAGACTTTCTACTGGTGTCATCATCAATATTATTTAATCTACATCATCTGTAAAAATCAAAAAAAATTAAAAAAATTGGACCTGAAATTTATATCTTTGCCCAAATACTCACACAATATTTAATTTTACACCTCAATCTTAATTTAACACATTTTTTTTACATTTGATAAGGATTTATTTTCATTTTTATTTTCATCATTAGTTTCACATTTCTTTATTCGATTTTTATTTTGAACAAGTCGTTTTAATTTATTTTATCTTTTCAAAGAAAAAACTTTTTAGTTTTACATATTTATTTAATTCACGCTCTGCTGTTTGTTGGTTTTTTAGACTTATGAATTGAGTTTGCCACAACAATAAAGTAGACATAATTGAGGGGTTACATTGACTATAACTTGATTTAACATTTTCAAACTAAGTTCTTTAAGAATTTATTTTTATCATTTTTTTATTTTATTAAAACTAACTTTAATCATTTTTTCCATTATTCATAATCCATGGTCGTTATTAACTAGGTCAAACCAGTGAATCCATCAGATTTTATTTTTAGTTCTTATCTGGTGGTTCTTTATTATTTTTTTCTTTTGGCATATACCACTCATTCTTGGGAATTGGGAATCACCCCTGGGACTTTTCTTATGACTACTACAAGAGATGTCAGGACTGCTCTCGGTTCTTTGAAAAATTATTGTTCTTTCAGGGCTATTAGAATAGTATCTCATTCAGTCTACATCCCTGAATTCATTTTATGCCTATATCTTATGGCCTTTACAAGCAGCTCTCTAGGTTGGGGTTTAAATTCCCTATCTCATATCAAAAGTTGGTCTAGTGCTGTCAAAAGTGCTCAACAATTCCGCCATTTGCTGTACTGTTTTCTCCTCGGTTCCCATGAGCATTTGCTCAACATTGTGAGGAAAACTATCATGGATGTTCAGATAGTGGGTCAGCTGTTAAGAAGCATAATTTCATCACTTGCCTTCTAATAAAGGAAACAAAAGGTTCACCAAGTTGTCATTTATCTTGCAACACCTGGTGATGAATAATTTTCTGATAATCTTTGTTCCAATAACTAGCTAATAGAGCAATATTGTATTCAGCAAAGGTGATGGGGTTTTTTTATATAAAGAATCCCACCAAAATTTGAAACCCCCTTGTAAATGGCTGCATTCAATTGCAACCATGGCTTCTTCATTTAGTTGATTCAAGATGGAATATTGTTCCAAGCTATTTAAATGTTCCATAGGAGCTTCATCTTGGTGGCCAAAAAATATCTGGATTTTTAAAAATTGGTTAACAATTGCAAAATTATTTAAAATGTGCATGTTTGCACTCATCTGGTCAGGTTTTTTTATTTCTGTCTGCATGCTATCTTTGTTACTATTCATTTGATTCACTTCTAAAGTTAAAATAGTAATTTTGATTTTTAGATGCTCAATTATTATTCTGTCTTCTATCTTATTTTTCTCTATTATTTGGTTCTCTATTTGTATTTTATTCTTATTTTTTTCTTTCCTAATTTCTTTTTTAACTTTGTTATTACCTAACAAGATTTGTTTTTTTAATGCTTTCATCATTTTCCTATTTTGTTTTCTAAGCTCTTCAGCTAATTTTTTATTTTTTTCAACCACTTCTTTTTGTTTTTCAAGCATGCTGGTTATTAATATTATAATTTCACTATTCTCTTTTTTGTTCCTAACTTCATTTTTGTTTTTATTTAGTTGTTCCTAAATGGGAACATTTTCTACTTTACTAATCTCTGTTTTATTTTTTTCTTTGCTGGGAATGTTTTCTATTTCTTTACCTTAAGCCTCCATTTTGGCTCTATTTCTTGTCATCATTTAATGTTCTCAATACTTTTTATATTATTATTTTTAATACTGTAATTTATTCACACCAATATGTTTACTAATTTATTTATTACTTAATAATTTTAATCACTTTACTAGTTTCTTATTTATTTTAATTTATAATTAAACATGAGTGTTCAGTCAATTTTCTCCACTACATTCCTCCCAATACTTTTTGCATGCTCATTTCTAATCTAATGCTAATGTCCACCTGCATGTATTTACTTATATCTACAACATATATATTTTTCTTTTTTTCAATACCAACTATATTTCAATAACTAAATCCACTTATCTTTTTTTTTTATAACATAGAAGTATCAGTGTCATTTATTCTTTTTCATCTCTCATAAATTCATTCACTTTAATTATATATTTATGTATTTGATTTTTATATACTATGCATTTTTTATGAACTAATGTTGGAGCCTTTATGTTGGACAACATTTGTAATGGGAAACTCCCAATGTAAAAATATAAAAACCTTTTTACTACTCATACTAAGTCTAATTACTTATTATTTTAAATCTAACTCTAGTTAAATTGTATTTAAACATATTAATTTTTAATATGACCTGTTAAGAGGACCCCATTACTCAAGCAGACGAGTAAATATAATGAATATTTACATATCAATCATACCCCCAGTCAGACTGAGATTTAATAAAATATTAAACCAACAGTTATCTTTCCAGACCAAGGTAACTCTCTCTAACTGCATGAAACATGAAACACCTCATGGGGATTATTTATAAAGGATTTAAACCCAGGGTGCCATCCAATACTTACACTGGAACCTATGAAATCTCACTAACACATTTCAAGCACTTGACTTATGGCTAATTCTTAAACATGAGGCCAGCAACATATTTACTTGGATAAATGGAAAGAAAGAGAGAGACATAAACAACACTAATAATTTACATCAATTTATTTACAAACAATAATAATAAAAAAATAATAAAATATAAAACATATAAGAGATATTATACATTTAACAAATATGCATGTTTATGAGTTCTATTCAGGGCAAGATTTCAACTTTTAATACTAGTATTTAAATTTTAAGCTTTAATAATGACATCAATGATAATAGTTACCAAGGTCTAAGTACAGCACAGTTTCAGGTTTATATATGCAGTTTAAACCCAATCTCTGGTTTCCATGAGCAGTTTAGCTTCCTGATTACTTGTCCTATGGCATGTCTAGTTTTCTTAATTTGTCAGAGTGGGTTTAAACATTGACAGAAAGTGAGTCAGAGTAAACTACCACAGCATTTGGCTAATGGCACACAGAAGATGTGCAGAGAAAAATGGCCAAACATAGCATTCGGATCTAGCCACTCATTTTTTTAAAACAATAACAGTACTAATAATCTATTAAAAACTAATCCAATAATAATAATCTAGTAATAAATGACAATAGAGAATGTGAACTTTTTATACTACTCTGATCCCACCTTTGCTCGAGTGTTATCTACACTATCAATACATTCAATTTTTTAATTCAAAAGTACATTTCTTTATTTTTTTCTAATTTAATTAATCTGAAATTAGCTATATTGTTCAACTAATCAGTCTGGAATCTTAATCTCCAGAGTCTGATTAGTTTTGTATAACTTATTTTAATTAATCATAAGAATTTTTCTCTTAATTACAAGTACTTTTTTTACAAAGAGTATTTTTGACAGAATTATACAAAAAAAAAGTACATAAAAGAAAGATAAGTTATAATTAATAACTAATTTCTAACTTATTCCTAAATTTTCTTTCTATTTTAACTTATACTTTTTCAAATTATTAATTCTTGATATTATTTTTTCATTTCATAATCTTAAATTTTTATTATTTTTAAAAAAATAATAAGTACATTATGTAACCCATATATACACACACACTTATGCAATGTGTGTATATACAAACTGTTACAATATATAATTACATCTGTTTATGTATTTATTATAATGTAAACAATAGAAATTAAAGAATTACATTCATGTAAAGAATCAGAAATAACTTTATCTTTGAAGTTTTTAGAAAGCTATCAATTCCTAATTGATAGTCCTAAGGCTAAACAAGTTTTCTCTACTAATCTATTATCTATATTTAATCCAAGAGGAAGAAAATTGGTTTGGCCTTAAGGCTTCAATTTGTAGTTCATAGTCATCTAGAAATCACACTGGTAAAGTTTCTCTGTTGTTTACATGGATATATTTCCTTAACTGCTATTGCTTATATATATATGGAGGGGAAATTTATTATTAAATAAAAATAAACTGTGAACGCTTTTTAAAATAATAATATTTTTTTTGTTTAAAAGAGGGAAAAAAGGCTTGTAATAAAAATGATTTTAATATTCTTTAAATGAATTTATAATAAAATAAATGAAGAGATTTTCTTTTATCTTATAATAAAATAATTAAACATATGTGCGTGTGTGTATGTGATTTTTAATAAAAAATAGAATCAAAAGCTGATTTATTTCACGAGATCAGAGATGCTGCTGTTAATAAAGTTTTCCATTGTTTAAAATAGTATAAATAGCTCAACATTTTATTATTCTGGGGCTTGTGTGTATGTGGTGCTTATTTCTTGAAGTAATATCTCCAAAAAAAATGTTGCATTGTTAAAACCAATGTAATGTGCAGTCAACCAAAGCCACTCTATGCATTTAAGATCTGCAATTAGTTCAGAAAGTGATCATGTTTAAATAGACTAAATGAACAGCAGAGTGTGTGTATACCAAACCAGCCACGAAAGTCATAATATGTCACTGGATCTATGGAGAAGTCATTTACTGGTCATCAATGAGTTAAAAATAATTCCATTATGCTGTTTCCATCGTATAAAAAAAATCCTAGCTAATTATTTGACTTTGATATCTTAATATTCCCAATTTTTTCTTAAAATAAAAGATAGACTTTATTAAAAGAACTTTGAACTTTATGAATTAATCTTAAAAATAAAACTTTAAACTTCAAAAGATAATATTTGCAATAATAAAATAAGTAAAATCAGCTTCTATTATTAAATAATATTTTTGAAACAATTGCATGCATGTATGTGTGATTTGATTTTTTTTTTTAAAAAAAAAAAGAGAAATAAAATATAATGTAATGTGTATACTTTATTTGCTAAAGTAATGTATTAAAATGCTTTATTTAAATTTTTAAAAAAGAAATGTGTGTGTTTCATTATAAGATAAAACGATTAATTTATTTTAAATGAAAAAAATACTTAAATTATTTTTCTTAAAATATTTATGTTTATTTTGATACGTGCGGGTAAGTATAAATATTTATTTTTCTTAATAAAAGTAGGAGGGGAAAAAAATCTAATTATTGATAATATTATTTCATAAAAGATTCGCTAAGTTAAAGATTTAAATGTTTTGGCAGTCAGTATAATATTAGTATTATGGTTTTAAAGGATTGAAGTATTATTTTGAATGGTTCGGAAAATTATTTTAGTTTTTTAAAAAAGTAGTAGTAGCTTTGAGAGGAGATTTAAGATACCTTTTGTTTGTCTATTAGTGGGTGGCTGGAAACTGATTGAGCTAGCAGGGATTTCAGGTACCAGATTATGCTGATCAGATAGACATGCTAATTCTAATGTAATTAGCTGGTGCCTAAGGGATTTTCTTTCTTGTTTTAAAAATAAAATAAAGTGTTTATTTGGTTGGTGTATATTTGGTAGTTGAGTGTTGGATGTTATTGGTAGTTTGCTACTGATGATAGTTGACACTTTACCTGAAAACCAACCACTTTCTGGAAGGGAAGTTTAGATGGACAAAGTATAATAAAATATTAATTGATATTTTTTGTCGATAGTTGTTGTTGTTTCCCGTGTTTAATTGGTAATTTTAGTTGTAGTTCAGAGGCAGTTGGTTCAATATATATATATTTTTTATATATATATATATATATATATATATATATATATATTATATATATATATATATATAAAATACAACATTTGTAATAGATGTTTAAATGTAAATCTTGAATGTGTGGTTTTGGATGCATCAGTCTGTCAGTTTACTTTGACTCCTGGCCTGGGGCAGTTGTTCTAAGTTAAGTGCTTTCTATTTAAATTGATTTAAGTGGATAACTCCAGACATTCAAGATTTTTATCTAAACATCCATTAAAAATATTGTTTCACAATATATAACCTACCTATAGAGGAGTTTATTATATAGTAAGAAAATTGAAAAGTTTGTTATATTTTGATTTTTTACAGCTATAAATAAAAGATTATCCTTCCATCCTCCTTTGGATGCATCAGTCTGTTTGTTTACTTTGACTCCTGGCCTGGGCAGTTGTTCTAGGTTAAATGCTTTGTAATTAAGTTGATTTAAATGGATAACTCTGACCATTAAAGATTTCCATATATATATATAATTCTATGTCTGTATTTCTTCAAATCAATATATGTAATCTTATAATTGAATTGAATATTTATGAATATAGTAATTACATAAATGAAAAATATAACTTTAAAAATTTTATCCACTGAGGAGCACTTTTGACTATCCTCGTAGTCTTTGTCAACTAGCACTTTGAAAGGCTAACCTTCCCACAATTCTGTAATCTTAATGTTTGCTGCCTGTCTGTTAATTAGATCTTGTTTGTATTTGTATATTAACCCTTTTCCCGCCTCTTACGAGGCCTCTCGTCGACATCTGACATCACTCTAACTCTGCCAGTTCTTATGCTAAAATATTCGTTTGACAGGTATTGATTAGGTTTTTAAAAGTTCTGTAAGATGGTGCCCTCTTCCGAATTATTTTACAAGTAAAAAATCAAAAAAACCGCATTTAAACCTAAACAAAAAAAGAACATTGTCAGTGATTGGTTGTTAGCGAGCTCTCAGCCGAAAAAGACATTCTGATTGGCTGGAAAGAACAAAGAAACCGCCTGATCAAAGAAAATAAAGAAAAACGCTGAGATTTTCATTTCGAATGTGATTTAAGTATTTAAAAAAGTATAATTTGAGAAATTAAAATAATTTTTAAAAAATAAACTAAAAAAACAAAATTATTTTCGAAAAATATTGAAGATTTTAGTAAAAATATTTAAGATTTAGCAAAAAGAAATCTTTACTTTTTGATATCGTAACATTGAAAAAAAGCGTTTGCGTCAGCACTTTTTGTTTAGACATTCGCTTTATATTTGCCGAAATTGAATATATTTTATAATAAATAAATAACAATTTATTTTTGAAAGAACTTTCGTTCTCTTTCATAACCTGAAAAATTAGTAATATACTTTTTATAAACGTATCTGAGTTGAATTTAATATTATAGATGAATATGTTTTAACAATAGGCTTTGTCTTCAGTTTGTGAGTTGGCCAATTAAAAGATTTGATTTTTACCTCATACAACCAATAATATAATTAGCGGTTTAAGGGTTAACATAGCTTCCTTTATTTTCCTTGTTGTTATTAGAAAAATAAAGAAAGCTATGTTATATACAAATGCAAACAAGTCTTAATTAACAGACATGCAGCAAACGTTAAGATCACAGAATTGTGGGAAGGTTAGTTTTTCAAAGTGTTGGTTGACAAAGACTATGAGGATAGTTGAAAGCACTCCTAAATGGATAAAAATTTTAAGTTATACTTTACATATATCTAATTACTGTATTTATAAATATTCAATTATAAGATTGCATATATATATAATATGTGTGTGTGTGTTTGTGTGTATAAGCAAGGAAATAATTTCAGTCTGTTTGATATATATATATATATATATATATATATATATATATATATATATATATAAATATATATATATCAAACTAAGCTCTTCCACTATATGTGTATTTCTCAGAATGATGCTGATCATCAGGTAAACAAGAGGTTTAAACATTTTATCCCTATTACCATAAATGATTGTCATTCAATTAAAATATTAGATAAGAGATGTTTACAATATTGTACATATATGTAATTGCCTACAAATTTATTCAAGCTTTAAAAGCAATATGTTTATAATCATGATTTTTTTAATAAACTGTTAAACTGATATTACTGATGGTGAGCGTTCAGGTCACTAAACCTCTAGCATAACTGATGGTCAGATATTAGTTTTAAAAATGCATATATAAGAAGAGAAGTCAACTTGGTTTTTTTTTCCATTATTGATAACCTGTGAGAGTGTGAAGTTCATATCAAGAATGATATGAACTCATTTGATTCATTATACAAGTTTCTCCAACATAATGCATAAATAAATATATCATAACAGAATGAAATGGCATAATTGTGTATTCACTGATCATTAACAATCCATATAGAGCAGATGTTTAAATCAATTAATCAAAAGTTAGCTTGGAGCACCATTTTGTAACATCTTAATATATTTATCATTGGAAAAATAGTTTAATAGATGTTCTAGTGTCAACTATGATGATGATGATAATTAATCAACTAAAGCATCAACAAAAACATTGAATTCATTTTAATCTAAATAAATGCAAAAAGGATATGTGTTAGCTATCTAGCTAGATTACTATGATCAAATTGTGAAATTTTATATTTCTATGGTATGAGCTTACTTTGCACTATATATCTACCATATGTTTAGTGATATAATATTGTTTGGCCATCATAACATCAATGAGATATATAAAGATAATAGTAGCTACTTCTTGATTAAGTGAACAAAGATACCAATATACTATATTTCTTAACATCGTGTATTCTTTTTAAATGTATTGAACAAATAAGGATGGATAAAACAAAGATTCAAACATTAATATAAATTATATAGTTTGATATTTTATCAACAAATCAAAAAGTCCTTAAAATTTAGTTAATTAACAAACAAACAAACAAACAGAAGTAATAGAAATATTTAATAGTTCACAAAATGTAACTACTGCATTCAAATAATGATACTAGTCAAGCATTGGTAAACCTTGTGGTTAGCATAGCTGCCTTCCAAGCAGCCGATTCGGGTTCGCTTTCCGGTCAACGCTTTGACATATGAAAGGAATAATGATATTAACAATTTTGAAAAAAGAGCGGAATAATATAAATCTTTCGATTTTGTCTTTTGCAAATTCAGAATTATTTATATAATTTGAAATATAAACAGTGAAAAGTAAAATCGCTTTAAAACATTTAAAATTATTTTTTTTGAGATTACACTCATATGGTTTATTTACAATTATATATAATAATTATTATATTATCTGTCTTTTAAACTAAATTAACTTAATTTGTGAAAAATTATATATTCATGTATTTTTGTATTCGTGTATTTGTATTGCGTTTGTTATAGTTCTGAAGAAGATCGCTGGGGCAATCATAACTGTCAATAGTGAGTTGTAAAAAAGCATAGTAAACAACATAGATGATTTAATATTATAGGTACTTGACATAAGGAAATCATCATCATCATTTTCAACCATTTTAATCCAATGCAGAATTAAGGTCTCTCCAAATTTAATCCATGTTCTTCGGTATCTAATCTCTTTTCTAGCACACTTTTTTCATTTCATACATCCATCTCTCTTGATATTGTATAATGATAAACAACAAGAAAAACATTAAAACTGTTGTTTAATTAAAGAAAGTTAAATGCTGTTTATTTCAAATGTTTGAATTAGTATGTTTAAATAAACTGAAAGATTTAAGTGCTATTAATGCAAATTTACTTGTCCAGAATAAAATGTCCTATTTAAAATATCTGTCCAATATAGTATTTTTCACAGCATTCAATCTCTATATATTTATCAGAGTTATGTGCTGGTATGCATTTATACCGTTTCCAAGTGGCTAAGGCCTTAATGAAGCTGGAAGATCTCATTATAAATGTAATCCAATCAGTTTTTCATAAAAACATAACAATGGCAAATATCTATATTTTAAAAAATATATGGTTGACCCTCTTTACATCTCCTTAGTCTATCATGACTTTGAAGTAGAATCTATTCAAATGCAAGTTAGTTTATGCTAAATACGCGTATTTTAAAAAAAAAATCTGATCAAGCGCGTACTTTTAATGAAACAGAAAAAGACGTGAAAATGTTACAGTTTAAATTAAGTGTGTGCGTGTATAAACGCAATGGACATATAAATATGCTATTAACTAATTAGGCGAAATTAATTGTAAAATCAGCAACTCTGATTAAATATCAAATAGCCCAAATAGCAAATTTAATTAAATGCCATTGGAAAATACGGATTGGATTCCAGATAACAATTATCTGAAAAAAGAAAAACTTTAATTAGTTAAATATATAAGAACTTGTATATATATTTATTAAATAAAAATGCAGGTTGGAATGTAATAACGTTGGAACTACCACGTGGTACCGTGGGACTCCAGCCAATTAAATTATTAAAATGAAAACTGAGAGCCGCGATCTTCACCAGAAAAAGAAGAGAAAATTATTAGCTAGTTGAAGCCCTTGAAGAACAGACGCGTTCCTTCCTCTGGCAATTACTGTCAGCCTTGCCAATCTGGCCTCTCCGAGAATTATTCTCCGGACTTTAAGTAATATTCTGGGACCGCAGTACCAGGTCGCAGAACCCCTATAAATCAACTGCCTTCAACTCGTTGTAAATATATATGTATCACTTCGTATGTTGAAGAGGGAAGAAAATTTCTAATAAACTATTTAAATATTATAGGTATCAATAATTTAAATTGCCGTGCCGCCTGTGATCACATTAATGTCATTATTTTTAAATTGCAATCCAGCAGTGCTGTAACTTGGTCACCGCTGGACATAGCAGTTTACTTGAATTGTTTTTAATAGCAACTGGAGAGTATATTATTAATTTTGCAACTTGATAACTCTTTTTATGAATTTCTAAATGCCATTCAATTGAACTCTGACTAAATTTTTTTCAGTCTTTTTCAAAAATGTATGCTTTTAAAAATAACCTTGTTTTTTTTTTTTTATATATATAAATATTTGCCATAGTTGTTTTACATTGTTCTACCTCCTTAATTAGTTCTTATGTCTATATATTATAACTATCTTTATTTCTGCACTTATTTTTTTTATATATTTAACAAAATAAAAATTCTGTAACTTTATTTTGTAATTTTTTGAACTTGTTTTACAGAATTCCTTTACCTCTTTTTTTAATTCTATGCATAAAAAGCAGAATGAATTGTCACATTTCCCATCGAGTAAAAAAACAATTAAGTAATAGTTTTAATTATGATTCATATATTTTGTGTATTATATTAGCCTTGACAATATTTCTTGCATTGAATTTTATAAAAAATCCAGACAGTACTCTACAGACTCTCATAGATTTGGGAAACAGTTGTTTTCAGTTGTGAACAAATATTTTTTCATTACATAGGAAATATTGTCAGTGATTGCTGGATACTTTGTAATAATTATTATATTTCCTTCTATGGTATGTCCTCAAGATAATATATTAAATCTTTATTAATATCCTGGAGTTCGCGAGTGCACATGTGACTCGCGTAACTGTTTAATGTGGCTCGAATTGCACTCTTCAAAAAAGTAAACATTTTTACAATACAAACAATAACGATATGCAGTGTCAGGTTTCACATTAAATAAAATATATTTTTCCTGTAATTGTAATTTATATGTATGTTACCAAATTTTTAATAAATAAAATGTATTTACATTTTTTTTTCTTTTTAACATATTACACCATTTTTTTTTTTTTTGCTGTACACGTTTGGTTTGGTGCTATATATATATATTGTGTTTAGTGCTCTTGTATATATTGTTGTTTTTATCGAGAAAGATCCTTGTAGACGTTTGGTTTGGTGCTGTATATATATTGTGTTTAGTGCTGGAAATAGTTTTTATCGAGATAGATCCATGTACACGTATATATTTTGCTGTATATATCGATGTTTAGTGCTGTAAACAGTTGTTTTTATCCGTGTACACGTATATATTTTGCTGTATATATATATATTGATGTTTAGTGCTGTAAATAGTTGTTTTTATCGAGATAGATTCGTGTACACATATATATTTTGCTGTATATATTGATGTTTTCATCGAGAAAGATCCGTGTACACGTTATTTTGGCCACATTAGAAACGGCGGATTGATACCAATGTGAATAGGCCGTCGTCCCCCCCACCTATCTCCCTACATTGCAGGTTTAGTACCCAAGTACCATGTTTATAAATGTAATATGAAAAATGTAATATATAATTGTGGCTCCCCAAATTTTTTTAAATTCTCAACTGGCTCGCGTCAAGTTAAAGGTTGGGCACCACTGTATTAAATCTTTATTAATATCAAAAATTCTCCTTTCCTGTTTAATAAAGTCACAAATAATGTGAATAAATAAGTTCCCTTATAAGATTTTGTACTTGATTACATACTTATTAGTTTATTGGCACATTCTGTCTTTATTTTTAAGTCTTTTACATTTTCTATATTATATTATTTTTATCTGTGATGTCTGCATCCATCGATGTTAGGTAATTTAAAGCTTTAACATCAACATCTGACTTATCTCTATATTTTGTATTTGTTTTATCTTCATTACTATAATTCTATTTTTTTTCTTGCACATCACTAAATTAATATCCTTGAATAATCTGACAATTGTTTGTAATATATTTGTCTCATTTAACATGGACTTACTTTCTTCATCTGAGAATTCACTACCATCTCACTTAAGAACTTCTTTATCATCTCATTTATTAATGACTTTTATATAATTGTCTGTGTTTCAAGAATGATTGAACTTGAGTGTTTTTATTATTGCAGTATTTATTTCACTTTCAGTGCATCTCCTTTTAGCTCTTCAATAAAATTTAGTTGCACTTATTCTTTACATTACTATAAACAGGCTGTTCTATTGCAATTACATTTTGCATTATATTCTACAAAATTTTAATATCCATTATGACCTCTTTATCATTTTGGGATTTTTTTATAATATTTCCATCAGATTTAGGATCTCCTATTACCAATAAACATCACATCATCACCATTTTTTATGCTTGCTTATAACTGTTATTAAAACAGGCAAAACTCTCCATACATATTGCCACCCTGTGCAAGCCAGGGTGAACAATGTATGCCAGAAGGCTTGTGCAATAAAATCCCCATCTAGTGCCTACTCATCAATATCCCCAGACTAGTTTCTGTCTTGTGACCTTTGTCAGTGAGTGCTTTGGATCTGAGAGCACTGCACCTAGATCTTAGGATCTAATGTAGCCCTCCAGCAGCCACCTTTTATCTCTACTTAACTACAAAACAATGAATCTTAAACTGAAAACACTATAATATTTTCAATCCAGGCTCATTAGCTTATATAGTCATACATTTTGGTGTCTTTTGGTTCTTTAATAACCATATCCACCATTATCCTATTAGGCAGAATTGGTTTTAAACCACTAAACATCACATGATCATCATTTCTTATGCTCTTATAACTGTTATTAAAACAGGCAAAACTCTCCATGCCACTCTGTGCAAGCCCAAGTAATCAATGGATGCTAGAAGGCTTGTGTATAAAATCCAGTACTGAACTGAGTTCAGACCTATATGACTATATAAGCTAATGAGCTTGGATTAAAAATATTATAGTATTTTTCCAATTTAAGACATATAGTTTTGTAGTTAAATAGAGATAAAAGGTGGCTGCTGGAAGGTTGCATTAGATCCTAAGATCTAGGTGCAGTGCTCTCAAATCCAAGACTCCTCACTGATGAAGGCCACAAGCTAGAAACTAGTCTGGGGATATTGAATGAGTATGCACTAGATGGGTATTTTATGCACAAGCCTTCTGAAATCCCATGATTACTCTAGCTTGCAGAGTGGAAATACATATGGAGAGTTTTGCCTGTTTTATAAGCAAGCATAAAAAATGGTGATCATGTGATGTTTATTGACTTAAAATCAATCCTGCCTAATAGGATAGTGGTGGCTTTGGTTATTAAAGAACCAAAGACCCCAAAATGTATAGGTACTGAATTGAGTTTAGACCTATATGACTATATAAGCTAATGAACTTGGATTGGAAAATATTATAGTGTTTTCAATTTAAGACTCATAATTTTGTAGTTAAGTAGAGATAAAAGGTGGCTGATGGAGGGTTGTATTAAGTCCTAAAATCTAGATACAGTGCTCTTAGATCCAATGTTCCTCACTGATAAAGGCCACAAGCCAAAACTAATCTGGGATATTGGATGAGTAGGCACTAGATGGGGATTTTATATAAAAACCTTCTGGCATCCATTGATTACTCTGACTTGCACAGAGTGGCAATATGTATGGAGAGTTTTGCCTGTTTTAATCTCTTATTACCACTTCTTTATAACTATTTTATTCCAAAATTTCCTCCAGTCTTCAAGGTTTTTGTCCCATTCTTTATCACTATCTTGTAATAACAACTGACATGTCTGAAACATCTTTATATCAGATTTGAAAATTCCCTTCCCTTTTATTTATATCAGTGTAGTTTGTGGTTTCAGTATTTCCATGTTTATTGATTATAATAATCTAGGGCTTTAAATTCTAAACATACTTTGAAAACCAGCCCTCTCAAACCCAATTCAAATGCTGTTCAATGTTACTTTATTTGATCTCACGCTTTGCCCATTAATATTCTTGTTGTCTGTCTTATGAGTTTGACTATTTTTTTTAAAATCTGCTTTTTCTTGTTAATATTTATTTTTGTTTTAAAATCTATTTAACTATTGCTCTCCATTCAATATATGGAGTTTTTATACATCAGTTTGGATTTTAAATATATAAATATTTTATAAAACATATTGGATTATAAATATCTTAGTCTATTTTGGTTTCAGGACATATTACATTCAATTTGTCAGTTGGACCACCAAATAGAATGCAATGAATTAAGAAAAATAAAGTATCTAATAAGATCAGCATGTTTTATATTGGGCAGTCAAATGTAACAGAAAGAACTGAGATAAAAAGATCATCTACTGGTGATATTTGTTTTTATATTCCTAGATATTTGTTAGTATACCAAATTCATCTGAATAAGTAAAAGCATCCACGTAATACACTAATGATGATAAAATGAAGAGTACATTGTATCTGCAATTTGAACTATATTTTGGTGAAAGAATAATATATTATATAAAGAGCATGCAAATAAGCTCTTAACAAACTTTGAAGAATATCCCTAACCCCAGACTGATAGTGATCTGCTAACTTAACAAGCTTTGCATAATATCCCTAACCCCAGACAAGTTACTGCTACTGGCTTCCTCAATGATCTGCTAGGATATCCAAGCACCTCACTGAGGGGTCTAGTAGCAAAAACTGGTCTGGGGGTTAGGGATATTCTGCAAAACTTGTTAAGAGGTTATGTGTCGGCTTTTTATATAACATTTGGAATACAAGCTTGTTTAAATTGGGTCATGTGACATCTGAATTGCTTTTTTTTTATAATGGAGATATCTGTGTTTGACTGAAGTTGGTAGTGTCAAGTATGATGAGAGTGAATTAAATATCCAATGTCATAATAAAACTATTGATTTTAGTAATACAAATGAAATCAAAAAGGAAGTGGTGTCAGCTATCTAGCTAGATTACTGTAATTAAATGGCAAATATTTTTATTTTTTAGACAATCTGTTTATTTTGTATTGTCACATAATATTGTGCAGTTGTTACAGGATCAATTAAAACCCGTATATATATATATATATATATATATATATATATATATATATATATATATATATATATATATATATATATATATATATATATATATATATATATGAATTATTCCTAAATTAAACTAAAATAAACATCAAATTAAAAAAATCTAAGATTTATTTTCTTCCATAGTATATTTATGACTAAATCATACTAAAACAGATCAATTATACAGTTTAATAAATTAACAATAAAGCAAAAATTCTTTAAATTTAATTAATTAACAAACAAACACATATACCAACAATCATCATATTTCATATTAACTAAATCCTTTTGAAATTGTAAGAAACAACATCAAGAGATATATTATAATATTTTTTCAATAATGAAAAAAAAAATTTCCTAAAAATCTTTTTTTTCAGAATACACTCATGAAATGTTAGAAATATAATGTACCATTTTTAATTAGATTTGAAATAGGCATTTTCATATTTAAAAAAATATTGTTATGACTTTATGTATTATTAGGGGGTTAAGATCATCAAATGATGTTTGATCTAATTTTGGAGTTATGTAAATATATCCAAATATAAAGTAATTTTTATTCTTATTTTTTACATAATAAGATAAGCAATTTACTGCATTAAATTTTCTATCTGACTAAAAAAAGATATTATATAAATTTGAACCTATACTTCATAGGGTTTTACATTAACATTTTATTACATAATTTAACAACACAACAAAGGCAAAACTCTTGATACAGTAGTGCCACCCTGTGCCAAACAGAGTAATCAATGGATGCCAGAAGGCTTGTGCATAAAATCCCTATTTAGAGTCTACTCATCCAATATCCCCAGACTAGTTTCTGGCTTGTGGCCATCATCAGTGAGGAGCCTTGGATGAGTAGGCTCTAGATAGGAATTTTATGTACAAGCCTTCTGGCATCCATTGATTACTCTGTTTGGCACAGGGTGGCACTACTGTATTGAGGGTTTTGCCTTTGTTTACAACAATTATGTGCTAGTATAGAGATGGTGATCATGTGATGTTTAGTAATTTAACAACATGAAGTTTTGATAAATAAATAAATTATATTTTCATGTGTGTGTACAAATATATATGTGTGTGTTTAGATTGTGGCTATTTTTAAAATCAATATTTTAATACAGTGTTATTGAAGATATAATAATTGACCTTATTGTTAAACAAACAAATGTTGTTTTTTTTATTTTAAAAAGAAAATGGTAAAATTACAGTGTTATTTTTATTTTAAAATAATATTCTTCTTTTTAAAATTTAAAAAAAAAAATACATTTAATTTGGGCACCAGGTTTGTATTTGAATGAGCTCTAATTAAAGTGCAATAATTTCTCAATAAATTTAAAGAGATAAATTTTGAGTTGATCATTAGCTACCATATCTATGTCAATGACCTAAATATAATGCACTAAGACAAAGTCCATGGCTTAACCTAAAACATTCTATATATATACATATCACTTTAGTTTGTGTACTGTGCTCAGAAATAAGTATATTTTTTTAAAAAATGAATATATTTGTAAAGAAATGTTTAATGTAAATCACACAATGGAAAGTTAAATAGGAAATTAATATTTTCTCTGAAGAACAATTTGTTTTTTTTTTGAGAGAAGAGCTAACATAACAACTAAGAAATGGAATTTGTTTTAAGTGCATTCTGAAAAATTATAAAAGCCTGTAAAATTTTATTGTTTGAATTAACATATGTATACATGCATAATATTTATGTGTTAAGAAATAAATAATTTGCCAAAGTTTATAATCAAATGAATAATAATTTTGGATTTAATAAATAATCATTTAACCATTATAAAAAAGATAAAACAATTATTGTTACTCAATGTCAACTAACATGTAAATATTTATAACCTATTAAGAATAATTCATTTAATAAGTTTTGAATATTTTAAAAAGAAAATAAGCTCTTGGGTTTACTTTTTTTAAAAAAAAAATTATTTGATGAATTATCTTCATGTAAATTTAATAAAGGATAAGATAAGTGAACTCTGCATACATGGACTTAGTTTAATATTCATTATTCAAGTGCATGTTGAATATCTTGTTTCATTTTTATTTGTATTATTGTTTTCAAGGCCATTTAATGTATATAACTCTAAATTGAAATTTAAGCAATTATAATAAAATTTATCTAATGACTTGTTTGTATTTAACTATAAGTGATCACTAAGCAAACTAAAACAGATTAGCATTTTTTTGGAATATTGAACATATATATATATATTGTAACATATATATATATATATATATATATATATATATATAGGAGGCAACAAAAACATATTTCTGTGGTCAAAGTGTGAAATGTCTTAGCATCCTAATATAGTTAAAATAAGAATAATATTTTATAATAAACTGATTTAAGCTATTAAACATATTAATTCAATATGTTGTTTATTTGTAAATAAAATTATTGTTTTTATTTATTAAATTTGAGTTAATAGTCTTGTGTGATTTAGTAAGTATACAATATAATAATAATAATTAAAGATCTCTATGCAATCACAAACATATAAAATTTAATTATTCAAAAGAATATAGACGTTCTACTCCTGGGTCCCCAAGCCTAAACCCGTGGGCACCATGTGCCCGCAGACCATTTTACATGTGCCCACCGCTATTCAAACATGATAAAAAATTATTTATCTGATACAAATAAACGTAATTTTTAAGCTTTCTTATAAATTATTGTATTATATTATAATCAAATTGTAGGTCACACTATACTTTTACAGCATAAAGGGGTCTATCATTAACAATATCCAACTATAAATTTACATTGAAAAAATAAATGGTGCATGCCACCTGGCCAGTATTATAGAATGTGCTCTTAAGTGCAAAAAAGCTGGGGACTGCTGTTCTACTCTATTAGAATTCACTAATTAACAAAGTTAATGCTAATGTTTTCACTGACATTAATTGGTATTATTCAACCATAAAGAGCTAGCCAATAAATTATTGATCCAAACTTTATATATAATCACTGTTTAAATCATTTTATTCATCTTTTAACACTGTTATAAATTTTAGTATATAAAAATAAAAAGGTTATTTCATAAATTAATCCTGATACAAACTACTGAGTAATATATTTGTTATAAATTTTCAAGAGGATTATTTTTATTTTGTGTATTATAATTTTGACATTCAGTTGAGTTATCATTTGTTTAATATATAAATATTATTAATAGAGTGTATCTTTATTATAATAAAGATTTTAGATTATTTTATTAATAAGGCTTAAATAAAAGTATTGCTTAAATTTATCTCATTGCTGATATGGTATATTCAATTTGTGGAGCTTTATTAATTTCAACTAGCCCACATATATTGTTACAGATTTTATGTATCCAAAATACTTGGAGCATCTAATTTTAAATAGGCATTGTACAATTTATACCATTACTGATTATGGCTTACCCAATTTATGGGGCATACAAAAATAAGCATCCCCAATTGTCCTAAGTACTGAGGATACTCTCAAACAGAAGATAGGGACTTTTGGAAAGATAAGAGCGACTATCTTATCTTTTAATCTAGATTCTAATTATATAGAGCAATCTGAAGTGTCTCAGCTTGAGAGTGTGAAGATGTTTCTCTATTCACTTTTATATCCATTATTTTCTTCCACATATTAATCTTCACAAATTTTTTCAATATACTACATGTTAATATTATGAAATATTAGAAATTATGTAATATTAAAATTTATTTACTAAGTACAAAGATTATATGTAATTAAAGAGAAAGGATTTCCACTTTTAATAAATTCAAATATTACATAAAATATAATAATTCATAATATTAACACATAGGAAATTGAAAAAAAAAACCAATTTGGTGAGCGTTAACATGTGAAAGAGAATGATGGTTATAAAAGTGACCAGAGCAACATTTTCACATTCTCAAGCTGAGATGCTTTACATTAACCTATATAATTAGAATCTAGGGATTAAGAATAAGATGGCCACTCTTATCTTTTCAAAGTCTCTATCTTGTGTTTGAGTTTGAGAATAACCTCAGTATTCAACATGATATCGTTGAGCTATTATAAGATCAGTATCAATCAATAGTAGTCTGTCCAATAGACAGGTCCAGAGAGTAGTCACTAAATCAGTTCATCCATTCTTCCATTCCATTCTCTTCCTTGCCCACTTCCTCAATTCCACATAACCCCTTCCATCTCATATATCATCCAATAATGTCAATCTCTTCCGTCCTTTCTTTTTATTTCCACTCACCATTCCTTCCAAAACATCTTTCATTAAACTATAATCTTTTCTTAGTATATGTCCAATCCAGTTTCTCTTTCTCTCTTTGATACTTTCAATCAATCTTTCTCTTTAATTATATATATTCTCCACACTTAGTAAATAAATTTGTATATATATATATATTGTGCCAAGGCCAAATTGGCACATGTATATAAAATAATTTTGTCGTAAAAAAATTATTAAAACAAAAAAAATCTTTCGCAAAAGAGTTTGAAATAAAAGTTGAAAAATCATTGATTTAAAGTGGGAAGGGGGTTTTCTTAAAGTTAAACTGAAGGTTTTATAAAAAGGAAGTAAAGAGTTTATTATTATTAGTGAAATACAATTTAAAAGCTTTAAAAAAATATATAAATCTCTTCATTTAAATTAAAGAAGAAAAATAATCTTAAAACTAGTTTTGATGTGTAGAGTAAAATTATATATGTGCATGCAAATGTAAAATAAATGTATCAGTATTAAATATTATAAATAAATGAAAAATGTATTTAAAAAAAAAAACACAGCGGTGCGCTACTAATTAAAGATATGAAAACAACACGTTTTGGAATAGCTACTACTAATTAAACAATCAATCAAAAAACATGTGGTCATAGGATTAATTGCTAAAGAATTTTGACAACAGATATTTGCCAGAGAATATCAAAAGGAAAACACTTCGTTGGTATAAATATGAAATATTTTATCGGACAGTTAGTTAAGAGTTTTATTCAGTCTAGTTTGCAGTGACAGTCTTGATAACAGTGCCTTTCTATTATGAATCCAGAAACAAACATGCACTGTTTAGCAGCTTTTGGAAATATACACTCATGCTTCAGCCTTTTTAGTCCAACAAGATCATCAAAACCTGCCTGTGAAATAATGTCTGCATAACAACTCAGAAATCCTCCGTCAAACGTTCAACTATTTTCAAGAACCAATGGATTCGCACAAAATCTCTTCAAGAAATGTCCAAATCTAACCAGTTAGATATAATCCATCAGAATCAGTCAACAACAAGCAATATCCCCATTCCAAAAATCCTAGGTAAACATTTATTTATTATCATTTATATGTAGTAGCCACCGCTGTAATTCGTAAATATTCAAGATTCAAATTATATGAACTCTATCATACATAAAATGAACTATTGATATGTGTGTTTAAGTTTCAAATGCTATTAATGCTTTATTATTATTATATTTGTGAATGCTATATGAGTTAATATGTGCATGATCATTATATCAGTGTATTAGATAAATTAGATAAATACCAATGTTTTACTATTAAAATCTACAAGAATATTTAAACTAGTTCAGAAATGTTAATTTAAAATGTGTGTGTGTATTATATTAAAGTTATAGAATATTTAAAATTATTTAATGTTAGTTAATAAATTGTCTTTAAAACTTAAACTTTATTTGTCGGTCAGTCTTTTTACCAACCTTTTATTAATTCTTTCCACCACCAATTTTGTATAATTTGTAGACAGCTAGTTTTAGGGAATATTTCGAGCACTGGATTATGAACCTACTGCCCGAATACATTAGTCTTCAGACTAGCTGGCACCCCAGGGTTTACCCCGAAACAAATAAAGTATTTGGATAGTAGGGGTTTGAATCTAGCAGCGGAGATGGGCCATTGTTTATAGTTAAAGCTATCAATAAGATCTCCCATTTTGCTTGAACGTGCCGGTTCATTCACGTAACCTTTATAAGATTATAAATGTATTATGAAGGAGTTTGAAACTGGCCAAAACTTATATATGTATAAGTAGGTGGTTTTAGCGGTTTGACTTGGAATTAACAGGACAACATATAAGATGATTTGAATAGCCCCACAGCTAGGCAGTCAAATGTAATAGGATGATCAACATGGCACACATTGCAGCACCATATATATCAGTATGTAACTGCTATATGTATGTTGATGTGAACACTTGCCACCCTTGTTGACTCAATCATAATTTATGATGAGCATACTGATGGGCATTATCGGGTTTTTTAAAAAAAAACAATTGCTGGTAATGTTTAATAACATCAATATTTTATGCCTGTCATATGGATATAACTTGTGATACTTAAGATTATTAGAATATTTATTAATTTGGATTGGTCATAGTATTTAATACCCACAATGATGCCACTAGTAACAGGTTTGAACTTATATCCATTTAGTAGTCATCACATCAACACTGGACCATAGTTTTGGGTTCATGAAACTTTTTATGATACTGCACTACTTGAATTAAACTTTTGCTAAATTGGTGAAATGCATAAATGAAAAGCAACCAAAGACAAAAATATATATCATTCAACAACAGTTTTATTCCATATAATGGCCACTGTGAAATGTAGTATACACCCTCCCAAACAATGTACTTTAAAATAGCCCCAAATGAATAATAAACCCTTGCTAAGGCATGGGCATTATCTGTCTGGTAATAATCTTCAATAAATTACATTAATACTTGATAATGTTTATATCCTATAAATGAACAGTAATACATAATACTAATATATATATATATCAACTATTTTTATTTAGAAACTATATAATATAAATTTAAAAAATAAACAAATGTTCATATTACTCTATGAAAACATATATTATTTTACCGTTAATTTTTTTTTATAAAAAAACAAACAAACATATATTTAAATTTTAGAGTAAGTAGGTTAGTGTAAACAAAGTGGTTAAATAAATATTAATTGTTAACCAAAATAATCATATGTGACATATACAGAAAAAATATATAAATACAAAAATTTCTTACTTCAGTGTGTTCATCTTTTGCCAGAAAAAGTATATACATAAAAAAATAACACTTTACATATTTCGATGTTTGTTCAGCTATAATAATCCTTGAGATTCTTTATTCGTTTTTTTTTGTCAATGAAGAATTTAGCACACAGATTAATCTTATTTACTTATTGATTTTAGTAGAAATATATATGTTAATCCATTAAATTATTTAGACAGTTGTAGAATAAAGTAAACTTACCTTATTTCATAAAATAATCCATGATAGCTTTCCACTAGTAGCTGAAATGAATAAGTCAGTTTATCAGCTGTAGTTGTGGATTGTTTAATTGGCAGGCATTAATAGCTATTCTCCTCTTTGTTGTTGTGGAGTAGATAGATAGATAAATTCAGGGTATATTGATGGTTATTTTTCATTTATAAACCAGACAAATGAAATAATACAAATTTTCAATTATGATGATCATTTTCCTTTTTATCTTAAGACTATTATTTAAACTCATAATATGAAGATTGGCTATCTTAATATAAAGCTGAGCACTGATTGTATATATGTGTGAGGATAGTAATCTAGACCAACTGACGATTGCTGGTTTAGCATGAAATACGTATCTTGGTGATTATTTATCTTTTCAACATGTGTGTGATCAGGTAAGTCAGAAATATGAGATGGCACTGAGAGTAGTGCATCGTGTGAAAGTCTGAGTTCGAATCCCACATATATTACATATACAAATGTAGGTTTAAGCCTGTACAATGTATTAATAATGGATAAATGTTAACTTATCCCCTATGAAACAACCATTTCAGCTAAGAGATGCACCATTTGGAGCTTTCCACTAGTCATCCTGATGAGATTTAAATTACACCCTTATGAAGCCATCACATACTTAGAAGACAAGACAATAATAGAAATATTAACAATATACCTCTATTTTTAACATATATTTGGAGATCGCAATCTAACAATGGCTTTCGTGTTAAATGTTTTTAGTCCACTCTCTATTAGAAAAATGTATTCTCATAATTAAAATTACTGTTGCAGCCTTTTTACAACAATTAATAACATAATTGAGTTAATTAATTAAATAATATTTTGTTTAATTTTTGTACTTTTTTTGTTTTCTGTGCTCTCATTCAGGGCTGGATTTTCCTATAGGCTAACTAAGCTTCAGCCTAGGGCCTCAAGATCAAGAGGGGCCTACCAACAACAACATGTTTCATTTAACATATATATATATATCACAGTAATGATGTATATGGGAGGTGAAAGGCCCTCATACGTGGAATAGCCTAGGGCCTCTTTTCATCTAAATCCGGCCCTGCTCTCATTATATAATCACTGTGATTTTGTGCTTTTATGCTGAGTTAGTTAATAGAATATTGTTGTAATCTCTGTGTCATACGTAATTGGTTAATTTTCACGTGTTAACAATCAATGTCCCACCACTATAGCATTTTATAAAACAGATATCATTTTTGTATTATAAAATAAAAAGAATTAATCCACTTAGAGCAGTAATAGTAATAATATAAAAATAAATCTATAATAGGTTAAATAACTAAAAACGAATTATTTTTTAAAGACTATATTAAAAATTTGATCGATTTTAGTTGCTCTTTTGAATTGACTATATGAGCATATGAATCCCTTTTTTCTCTTTATACATAATAATCAGTATTGATATTTTCTAATCATATCCTTCAAAATTATCCATGCCTAAGAAAAGTTTAATTAAATCAATTTTTTCAGTAATTTGCATTCCTATATAACATCCATGCTAACTGGAGACAAATATAAAAAATTTAAGGCACATAGTGATATCAATATTCCAATACATTTTATGCCATCTGATTACAATTGATTAACTAGGACTAAAAAATGTGATATCATTTCTTGAAGCTTGTCTAAGATTATTTAAAATTATATACATTTATATAAAGAAGAGTAAAATTTAAATTAACAAGGATGTTATTAAAACTGCATTTTATTTCATCTAAATTTAAATTAGCAAAGCAGTGCAAACAACTGATCCTTTTAACTTTTTGTAATACAAATGCACCAATAATCATCACACACACACATACACACACACAACGTCTACACTAACATTAACAGAATTATAAAAACCATAACAGTAGCAACAATTCAATATATTTGATACCATCTGAATAGAATTGCTTAACAATGTTGAATAATAAAGCAAGATCACTCATTCCAACTTGTCTATAATTATAAAGATGTCTTTAATATACACTCTAAAGTTACTACTTTTGCTCTGCATCCTTTATTGAAGAAAGCAGACTAGTTTTGTCTCTTCAAGTAGATAAGCTTTTTATAAACATCTGAGCAATAAATCATTTGATGATTGCTAGCTTTCATGGTATTACATTTTTTACTTTTAATTGCAATAAAAAAAATTAAAAAGTAAACATAATTTCAAATAAAATTCAACTTTTATTGCTTTTTTTAAATCAACTATGACTTCAAGAATAAAGTTAGTTTGGATTTAGCTCATGTAATATAAGTTTTAAGTATCCTTTTTTGATTTAGTGGTATCTTATACTTCTTGCAGTCTAAACAGAACTCAATTTTCTTCATCATTTGTAAATTAGCATAATTTTTTCATACTTTTTACACAAATATAATACTTATTGTTATTAATGCTTACAATAATAAAAAGCAAATTTATTTTATTATAATAACTGATTGTAATAAAACAATCAAGAGATTTTAGTTAAAAGCTATTCTAAATTAAATTATTTTTATTTCTCAATTTTTACACTTTTATAATTATATATTTTTAATTTTTTATATAAACATTATAATACTTACTGTAAATAATGCTTATAGCAAAAATATAATGATAATTACTTAAAACAAATACTTTTCTTATAAGCAGCATAAAATATTACTTGTAGAATTGCCAATCAACATATTGCTTTAAATAGAATCTATGATAAAGTAAAATTTTGGATTGTTTTCAATTTTGAAAATCAGATGTGTTTATTTATTACCTCTGATGAGTCAAATTACTTACCAATAATGATGGAATAGAATTTAACTTTTATTCTACTTCCATTTTGACCTTTACTGGTCTATGATTTGTCCAGTAACTGCAACTTAGAAGCATTTGCATAATATCAGATTCTTTTAACTTGTGGTTCTGAACAACTTTATAATTTATGACAAACCATTAATTTAATTCTAAATGCATCCAATGTTTTTGTAATAATTTTTCTAATTATTCAAAATAATTGTTATGTCTATGTATATATTATGAAAAATTTATTGAATTTAAAATTACAATTTACTGTTTCTAAAAACATATAAATTAAAATTTCCCAAAAATGGATATGGATGCAAAAATGATTTCCAACAAAAAATAGAAACTTTCTTTTTAACAATTTTTATATCTAACACTGAAGCATTATTGCTGATAAAATAAGTTCATAATCCAATATATAAAACAATAAAATGCTGTTTTAGTAGAGACACTCTATGTGATTTTTGACACTAAGGGGAACCACAGAGGACTAGTAACATGATCAAATGATAACTTAAATTTCAACATTACGTCCACTATTCTGTCAGTCTACATAAAACAATTCAAAATTCATCAAAAATAAAAAATACAATTATAGAAATAACATATAAAACTCTTTCTGATATTTTATCCCCAAAATAAATTACTAAACTGAGATAAAACATGGCTTCATAATGAATTCATATAAGAAAAAAATTAATTTCACCTCCAAAAAAGAAGTTATTAAAGTAATGTAAAAACAGCATGGTGGGGATTGTCAAAAAATATTCTAAAGTGTCTACTAAAACATTATTTAGCATGGTCAAAATAAGAGTCATAGATCCCATGACCCAATTCTCTTAAGCTTGTAAGATTTAGTGCCTGAAGCTAATCTAGTGCCTCTCTGAGGAGTGCCAAGGCATGAAATTATGGTCAGAGGTTAGGGGGATTTCCTGAGAGAGATATTTAAAATGCTTTCTCTGGCTAAGCATTTATCACAAAGCTTGTTGAGCAATTGGCAAATGCTCATTTTTTTACTAATTAGCATACATTTAGGACATATTAATATTTTACAAAAACATTAAAAAAATTAATTACTGGGTTAATGTAAAAATTAATAAAAAATATTTTTACATATGTTAAATTTTATTAAAAGAATAAATCACCAACTCTGTTCTCAATGTAAATATCCTAAAATTTATATATGTGCTGGATAATTCATTAAAAGGTAAAATGTTTATGTGAGTTTTGACAAAAAAATACAAAATATTAAACTATTGTAAGAATCAACAAAAACATGCTGAAATGAAAGTATTTTAATTTTACATCTTAAATTTCCTCAAAATTGAAAAAAATTACATGAGAAATATTGATTTTATGCTGTACTAAAGTATTCATAAACTGTTATGGATTTCAAATTTCAATGAAACTTTAAAAAAAATTATATGGCAGCAGAATACATTTCAAAATTCTTTCAACATAAAAAATTATGCATTAAATATTATTTTGTTCATTTTGGAATAGTGAATATAAATAATATTATCTGTAATAATAGGGATATTTTTTTTATACTAAATGCTGTTATTGCCTGTGCACTAAAAAGAAAATAAATATTTGTTTCTTTAACTGCAATCAAAGTTTTTAGATTTAACTTGAAATAAAAGCATGGGAGGAGGGGTCTAGAAATTAATTATATCTATGTTTTCACTTAATTAATTCCTGGAACCTCTCCCCATGCTTTTATTTCAAATTAAGTCTAAAAACTCCAATTGTGGTCGAAGAAATAATTATTCTATTTATTTTTCATACACAGTCAATAAAAGCATTTAATATATATAAAAAATTATCTCTATTATTTTTAAGTTTTTAGTATTGGCACATTTGTTGAAAATATAAAACTATATCATACTTTAAATTGGCTGGATACTTATAGTTAATATATATCAGTAGATCTTTCTGCTATAAGTTGAAATGTATACTCCTTTTATATATATATATATATATTGTAACGAGCACAGACGTTCGTTACATTATTTTTTTTATATATTTATTAAACATGAAAGTAAATTAAAAAGTTCGCATTTAAAAATTTTCTTTAAGAATTAAAAATTGAAATTAAATATCATCTTAAACTCGTATATATTAAATCGCACAGATAATGAAAAATTATTAAAATAAAACTTTATTAGAGAAAAAGTATTTTAAAACTAAATTTTAAAAAGATTTGGAGATAGAATTATTTCTTTAAATTTATCTTTAAATATATCTTTGATTTGGAAAACAGGTTAATTAATCAGAAATGGAAATGATAAATTTAATTAGTCAAATGTAAACCAGCCTTGGGCATTTAAATGTAAAAACATCGGTCAGATAGGAAAACAATAGAAACTTTTAGCAAATGAAATAAATCCATTGGGAAATCGGACCTCAACGAAAAGGATCATCGCATCGATGACGTAATGTAAATGCAATCCTTCAAATGAATATAAAAGGACAAGGTTGAAAATTATTAGGGATTATGATTATTACGATGTGACAGATAGGTGTTAGTGCGGAGGTGCGGGAGAAGGAATTGAAGAGACGCACGATTCAATCCCTTCAGTTTTGCCAAAGAAAGAAAGAGAAATGAACTATCGTTTTCTACATTGAGGACCAACTAAATTAAAAAACCTCCGAATGAATAAATAAAACATCGGCTAAATGCATACCAATATCTTCAGGACGGCGTGGGAATTCCCGTTCAAACTTACTAACGACAGATAAAGATGAACTGTTTAAAACCGTAAGAACTTTACAATTAATGAACATTAAATTAAAAACTTTTCGTATTTAAAATAATTGCATTAGTTTCCTATCTGACTAAAGTAGTTAAAATGTTATTTGATGTATTTTTTATTTATTTGTTTAAAATCATTTCCATTTATTTAATTTTGTTCTTTAAGTTTATTTATAATTTCTGTTTTCCGTTAAGTTAAATTATATAAATGTTAAACTTAAGTCGGGCGTGAATGGCTGTATAGATTTGTAAAGTTATATTAAGGGAGGGTAATCTTAGGTTATTTGTTTCGTGGTTAAATTGGGTCAATGGATTGGATATATTGGTGTGATTAGTAGATGTAATATTGATTCGCTACGGGCAGAATCGCTTCATACGCCGCACACTTCCGTTTGCCTATGGAAGGAATTATAAGTCGGATACCGCAGTTCCTTTCTATGGAGTTTTTTGTTTTATTGCTCTTCTTTGCAGATAGATGTAATATTCCTATCTCATAAGAGGCAATTTCTTCTCTTAACCTTTTGTGCTGCCGTATTTTATTACATTGAATACATCGATATATCAGATGGATTGATGCCAGTTTGACTATGAATTTTAGCCTAAGGTTAAATAGGGATAGAATGTTTATTTTCAAAAGCAAATTTATGTGGTCTATTCATACTCGACCCTAAATAAAAATGCATTAAATTTAAGTTGTTTATAGACGCTTGCATGGATTGTTTATTGGTTAACTATGTTTTGCGTTTCCATATTTGATCAAAATATATAGACATTCGATAAATAATGATACCTTACGGTGAGTATCTAAAATGTATTTATTCGGATGTCTTTTAAGTTATTGGTGACAATGCAAGTATCTTATGGTGAATACTATTGGGTTACGTATAAATTTCCCTCCGCAATTGTCAGTAATCAATGATTTTATATTTTGATCGTTTATGTTTACTTTGAAATGTTTTTAACCGTGTAATCTATGTAACCGATCTATAGCAACATATTAAAACAAGCTTTTATAATCCCATCTGTGCGAACTTAATTAAAATGTAAACTTATAATATAATAGAAATTAAAATGTAAATTAAAATCTAAGGTAAAGTTAAAAATAATGTTAAATGTTAAAATGTAAAACTAATACTAAAATAGTTTTAAATCTTATATATATGTGCATAAATAAATGTTTGTATGTTAATTACTGGCAGTGGCTTATTTTATTCTTTTTTATATATATACTCTTAGATTATCTTATTAAATCTCTGCTATTCCACTGAGCTAGTGACATGGGCTAACGACCGGAATCAAATTTAAAAAAAAAAAAATTTTTTTTTTTTTTTGACTGACGTATCTGCCTACTTTATAAATTTTTCTAGGTTCAAATGCCTAGATAGCGCCCTGTAGTGCAGTTTACGTAAGTCATATTCTCCGGATCATTACAATATATATATATCATATTTACTATGAGTACATAATAATATATACATTAATAGTTTAAAATAGTTTACAAAATGTTATTGAATTAAAAGGAAAAAATGTAATCAGCCTTCTTGTGATCATTATTCAAACCAAATGAAAATTCTAAGGATAATTATTAACTGCAAAACATGAGTGAATATTTTTTTATTTTTCAAACTAGTTGACATTCTAAAAAACAAGTAATTCAAATGGATTATGATGTTATAACTTAGTCATATATCAATTTTCAAGCAATTCTATTGAATTTAAATATATTAAACCTTGATTTTAAAATGTCATTCTAATTTGAAAAAGATCAGAAGTTAACAAATGAACAAACAGATTTTCCAAAATCAATTAAAGCATTTAATAAACTCAAAATTATTTTAAACATTTTATCCATAATGCAGTTATTGTGGAAAAATTTGCATCTTTCTTCTCTTTATGACTTAAGATGAGAGTAGAAAAAATAACCTAATTTTATCTCATGACATAGGAGTAGGAAAAAATAAAAAGTTTTGGCCAAACTTGAACTCACAATTTTAAATTAATAGTGAAAAACAAAACAATGCAACTATCATTCATGATAAATAGAATAATAATAGACATAATAATAGTACTGCTTTTAAATTTTAAAAAAGTAAAGTGGAAAAAACAAATATCCCAAAAATTTAATTAATAAAAGTTTGATTGTCTAATAAATTTATTTGTCTTGCTGCCGATTCCTCCCACTGATCTATCAATTTATATAAATATCCATTGATTCATCCACTTATCCATTCATCTATTAGCAATCTTGCCTATATATTGTACTCATATATTTTTATATCTATTTATTCATTCAACCATTCTATCTATATATAACACTGTCTATCCATCTATCCAACCAAACATCTATTCAACTATCAACCCATTCAACTCTTTATTCAACTACCCAATTATCTAGCTATTCATCTATATATATATATATAACTTTTTATTTATCTGACTATATGTTTATCTGTTATCTATTCATTCATTTATCTAAATATTTATTTAATTTATCTATCTTTGCACCTATTTGTCTATTTTTATTTATTTATTCATACAACCATCCATTTATTTAAACATCTATTGTATAATAGTCAGGTGATTTGGAAGTTTTGTAGTCTTACCATATCTGCCATACAGGTCACCACCAGGCCACTTGAATCTGGAAAATTTATATAGTAGGCAGATACACACTGTTAAAGACCCAATTTTTATTTTTATTTTATTATGACCATGAGCCCTAGTCACTAGCTCATGGAGCAGCAGAGATTTATAATATATAATTTATTTAAAATATATTTTCAATATTAAAAAAATAAAAGGCACTGCCAGTAATAACACACAAAAACATTTATTAACGCATATATATATATATAAATATTTAAAATTGAGGAAAGAAATTTATTATTTTAGATTGATTATTAGTTTTTAAATTTAAATTATTATTTTAAACAGTCCACAGAAATGGACATTTTATAAAAGTTTGTTTTAAAATGTTGAGTATAGATAGGCTGCATAGATTAGTCAGTTAAAAAAATTTTTCAAGACAATCGTTCAACTCAGACTAAAAGTTCGTAACCAGACCAATGCTTGCTTCCTGCTATACAAAATGCAACCAATGCAATATGAAGGTTCTAGCATAAAACTATGCAGTCAGGAATGTGTGTCTTCTGCATGATATTATTTGAAGGACATTATCTTCATCCAGTACAGGAATGTGCATCTGTCTGGCAAAGGAATCATGCATATAAAATAATTAAAGAGAAATACTACATATGGGGGGAGAGTGGTCTTACTGCCAACTTATAGTCCCCATCCATAGAGCTAAAAAGGGGTCAATGGTGCAGGAAATATGTCTGCATCCATTGCAACACAATGACTACATCATTAGGTCATGCATTCAATTGGGCTTTGCCCTGCATGCTAAATACACTTCACATTACATTGATATAAACACCCATATATACTTCCATGAGCATCGACCTAACTACAAGATAAATAGCCTGAAATTAAAACCCATTCAAAATAAGCACAAATGATTAAAATTTATAGCTATTGATGTAATTGCAGAGGGAAAATTACAATAAACCCAATAGAATTCATCATAAGATACCACATTGACACCAATAACTACAAAGATATACAAATAAATACATTTGGACACTCAGCATAAGGTATCATATTTACCGATATCTATATATTTTAATCAATAATGAAAATAGAAATAGAAAATAATTAAATGTTAATGAATTTATGCAGTCATCTACACCCAAACTTAAATTTATTACATTTAAATAATTTAGTCAATAAATATTAATAAATAAAAAAAATTTAAATGATTAAATTAGCAAACTCAAATATATAAAAATTAAACATTAATAATTGATTTTGAAAAGTCAGATTAAAATTCATTTTAAAAATTAGGTTTAGCTTGTCAAATCTTGAAAGTTCTTAATTACTTTTTTTTTAAAAAATTACAGTTCATTTCTTACAGTAGAAGAGCTTCCTGTTCCTGCTGCCAATTTCCAAGAAGTCTTTATTTGTCCTACTTTCATGGAAGACTGGTCTGTTTTTCCAAAGATGGCCTTAGCTGGTTCAATCTTGGCTTTATTGAATTGCAGTACCCATATGATTTAGGGTCTGCAGCAGTACCATTCATAATTCAACAGTCATTTCATTTGAAATAAGTAAGAGATGGTGACAAATGCGTTTTATCACCCTTCTCAACAAAAAATCAAGCTGGAACTGTTCTTAATTTAAATATTTTTCTTTTTATACCAATTGTCAGGATTCAGTGAACATGATTTCCTGTTCCAAATTTTCATTAAGGTCGGAGCATTGGTTGCTGCTTTTATTGGACATCTATTTTTTTTTGTTCTCTTATCTATATCTTTCATCTGACTTTTTTATATAAGAGCCTCAAGGGCTAGTTTGCTTGTTCGATAATTAATAACACAATCATTTCCATTTTGAGATTATCTATTTTCATTTATGTTACATTAAACAAATATTAATCTTTACTCTTTTTTTTTTGTTTATAAAAAAATACTGTTCAAATACTTTTTTTATGTTTTAAAATGAAAAGATACTTTTAAAGTTTTCCTTCCATCTGTGCGATATATTATATACATTAAACAACTCTTTTTAATTTTAGCTTTTAATAAATTTATTTTTATTTACGAATTTAAGTTTTTATTTTAATTTTAAATTAATGTAACGGCATATGTATACTGCTACAATCTATTTAGTCACCCATTTATTCATTTATTAGCCATCTATTTTCCTAAAATCTATCTATCTATGTAATTACTTATCTGACTGTCTGTCTGTCTATATACCTGTCTATTTATTTATACATCAATCTGCTTATTCAGAAATCCATCTATCTATTTAGCCATTTGATCTAACTACCTGCTTACCTCAGTATCTGTGTATTTATCTAAATAATTTGATGGATGAATAGACAGATTGAGGAAGGGATTATTGGATATATAGGTGGCTGGAAGGATATGTTAATAACTAATAGATAAATGGATGGAAAATTAATTAAATAGGTAAATAGTTGGATGAATAAATAAATAGATTAATAGACAATAAAATAGATAGATATAACAGAGATAGATAAATAAATTGATGGTTGTAGAGATAAAAAGATTAATTGATAGTTGGATAGATACATGGACAGTAGATAGACAGAAAATTATATAGATAAATAGCATATATAGATAGAAAGATAAATAGATTGATTGATTGATTGATAAATAGATTTATGGCTGAACAGGTAGATAGATAATTGGATAGTTAAATTAATTGTATGGGTGCATAGTTGAATATGCAGATGTATGTATAAATACAATAAGACAAAAAGTGATTGAATGGGTAAATATATAGATAGATATACAGACAGACGTCTACATAGATAAGTAGACAGTCAAATAAGTAAATAGATAGATAAACAGACAGATAGATAGATATGTAGTTAGATTGCTAATAGATTAATGGGTGTGTAAATTAATAGATAGATGTTTAAATAAATGGATAGTTGACAAAATAGATAGATAGTTAGGTAGATAGATTGGGGAGAAGTAGGTAAAAAGATGGGTAGGTACATAGATAAGTAAATAGAAACTTGCCATAGATAAATGAATGAATCAATAAACAGCTAGAAAGGTGTATATGTAAGTTGATATGTAGATGAGTTAAGTAGATAAATAATTAGTTAGACTAGATGAATGGGTGGGTGGGTAGGTAGGTAGGTAGGTAGGTAGGTAGGTAGGTAGGTAGATAGATAGATAGATAGATAGATAGATAGATAGATAGATAGATAGATAGATAGGTAGGTAGGTAGGTAGGTGGGTGGGTGGGTGGATGGGTGGATAGATGGATAGATGGACAGATAGATAGATAGATAGATAGATAGATAGATAGATAGATAGATAGATAGATAGATAGATAGATAGATAGATAGATAGATAGATAGATAGATAGATAGATAGATAGATAGATGGGAGTATGAATCTTCTCGAAAGCGCTCAGCTTTAATAATTATATAATATTATTTACTTTACTTATTGTTATCAGCTTCATTATCTGTGCGCAAAGCACACGTATATAAATATTATAAATACACAGAAAAACACAGTCATATACATAGAAAAGCAAATAGAAGATATTTATATGAATAGATAGATAAATAGAAAGGTAAGTAGATAGAGAGATAGATGAGTAGATCGGGAATGGATAGACATATTCAAATAAATTTATTAAAAAAAAACAGATTTTTTTTATCGTTTTTAGAAAAAAAAACACATTTTAATGTTTTTGATATCCACCACCCCCCTCCCGCTTTATTTTTATGTTTTTTTTTAATCGATTTAAAGTCATATGGTCGAGTTTAGTCAAAACTTTATATTTTTCCCTTACTTCCGCGTCATGAAATCAAAACAACATCAATTTATTTTTCTCCCTCATTCTAAACCATGAGAAAAAGCATAATGCTATGTTCTCTAACCATAACAGTTTATAGATAAAATGTCTAAAATTATTTTGACTATATTACATATATATGTATTTACTGTTCAAAAATGAGCAACAAGCATTGGTGGTCGAGAGGTCAGCACAGCTGCTTACAAGCAGTTGTTCCGGGTTAGTGGGTTTGCATCCGGGCCGATGCTATGACACATGAAAAAAAAGAAAGAGCGTCTCAATATTTCTACATAATATCTTTTAATTTTGGAAGAAACTTGAAGTGTAGTACTTTATTTGTTAATTATAAAATTAAAATACTTTAGTTTAAACGCATCTTTTTTTATTGTGTCTTATGTTAGTTTACTACTTTTTTACATCATAATAATCATATGTCAGTACAAAGAATCTACTAATATTTCTAACTATGTTGGCATTTCATGAACAATCTTAACTTTGAATGACTTAAAATAATAGCATCGGTTTTGTAAACTAATATGATCAGTTATTATTACATTTCTCACAGCAAGTAGATTGATATCACAAATGCTTTTACAAATTATAAAATTATTACAAAAAACTTAGATGAATCCATTGTCAAAATGATCACATTTTACAAATCATATCATAGTTAAAAGACATTGTGTAAAAAAAATACATATTTTTAATGGTATACAAATTTCATGCAGATTACTGAATAAAACACACATTAGCATAGCATATTAACAAAATAATAGTGAAATAAAAAATAGATCCTCATAAAACCATTAATAGATAATTTGATGTTCATTTTCTAAAGGCAACATCTACAAGTGCAAAGCTTTAGCAACAGCTAAGCAATATGTCCAAATGTGTTAGAACACAGTTTTGGTGAAACTAAGGTACAATTTCTAACATTAAGTGGTTGAGTGCTTTTGAGAACTTTATCATCTCACAATCAGAAAATAAAGAGAAGTTAAACTTCTCAAAAGTGTTCTGCTACTTAATGTTACAAACCATACCTTAGCTTAACCATTAACTGTGTTTCAGCACATTTAGACATATTACTTGTTTAATTGGAAAGTCTACATTTCTTTCACTATTACAATATTACAGGCATATATTTTTTTTAAAAAAATATGGTGTGCACAAAAATATATCTATTCACAAAAAAAAAAAAAAAAATCTGAAAAATTTCTAACAATTTAGAGGCAGATAATTTAAATATTAACTTGTAACTAGTGACTGCAGATAAATTATTATTGTATATGGTTTGATAGAGTAGGCATAAAGGAAGAAGCAATTGTTAAAATGTTTTTATCAAACCATTTTCTGCAAATAAAAACCAAAAAATGATTTAATATGTTATCATATTTTATCTCATTTTTATTATATTTTTAATGTACTTGGTTCTATGTGCATTTATTTTGGTTTTATATTTGTATGTTTTTAATCAGTGAATATAACATCTTATCTAGGTACATGAATTTTTTAGAAATATCTTTTTTTCTTAGTAGCAAATAATCATTTGGGGTTTTGAAAGTTATCATGTGTATGTGTGCACTGAAAAATTATTGGTGTGTAGGCCCACATTATAAGTAATATCTGCTTTAAATTCATTAATCCATTGTATTACTTTATCTTATAATAGTGATTCCCAATCTTTTTATCCTTGCATATCTTTTGGAAAACTATTTTCATAAATTGTTATCTAAGATAAAAATTAGTGGATTGAAACATTAAATATGGTACAGTTTTTTTGGATTGTCATAATCAATGTTATTCTTCTTTATGCTCTAAAATTAGCACATGTACCAACAACGATATTATAGTGCTATTAAATCAGTTGATAATACTTCTCTATTAAACCACATGATGTATTCATCATTCTTTGAATAATATACTAAAAATTCAGATGATTATTTGAATAATATATTCAGACTATTTGTACCTTTTTGGATAGAATTATATATATATGTTGATAAAAAGATTCTCATGGGTTGCACATATAAAAGACATATTTTGCAGGTTCATCCTGTTAAAAAAATTTAAAAAGTTAAAAATACCAAAGTTTCGACTTGATCACACAAGTCATCTACTGGGTGATAAAAGGTAGAAAGATGTTTGTAAAGGTGCTACAATCACTGATTTGAAAAAAAACTTTAAAGTTCCACCAATAGCAAAAATGTTAAATTAAGAATGTTTTTTTAAAAAAATCTTTCCAAATAGGAGGAAGTTTGCATGAATCATTTCGCTTATTGATACAATCTGGCCTTTTAGGTATCTCAATGGCTTCTCTAATTTTGCACTGGTAGAGATTATCACATCTGGATATGATCCTGGTACTAGAAAAATCAATTTTATGACCTGAATCTATAGTATAAAGTGAGAGTGCTTATGATGATGAGTATTATTTAACTGCATTAGCATGCTCATCTCTCCTAACACTGATGCAATGTAAGAAGCTTTACAATTTTCACACGAGATTTGATAAACACCATGAGATTCAAGAGGAATTAAATCCTTAGGCTTGGTTATTATATTGCTGATATTTTGATGAGTAGAAAACACTGTATATTTTAACATTTTATTATATGTCCAATACTGTCTGTACTTCCTTTTACATATAGAACACAAATTGATTTATTACCTCTTTGCTTCCTATTTTGTCCATTTGGGCTTGAAATAAGGCTTTTTAAAATAAATTTATAATTATAACTCTTTGCTAATAAAACACTATTAATATGATTTATTTCTTCTTTCAGATGTGTAAAAGGAATTACAGACAGTATTGGACATATATTAAAATTGTATAATATAAATACAGCATTTTCTATTCATCAAAAGATCAGCAATATAATAACCAAGCCTACGGATTCAATCCCTCTTGAATCTTATGATGTTTATCAAAACTCATACGAAAATTGTAAAGCTTCTTACATAGGTATGAGTAATCATCACATCAGTGTTAGGAGAGATGAACATTCTAATGCAGTTAAACAATATTCATCATCATCAGCACTCTCAGATTCAGGTCATAAAATTGATTTTTCTACTATCAGGATCATATTCAGATGTGATAATGTCTACAAATGAAAAATTAGAAAGGCCATTGAAATATTTAAAAGGCCAGATTGTCTTAATAAGGGAGATGATACTTCTTTCTATTTGGAAAGATATTTTTTTTAAAAATTCTTAATTTAACATTTTTGTTATTGGTGGAACTTTAACATTTCTTTCAAATCAGTGATTGTAGAACTTCTACAACCGTCTTTCTACCTTTTATCACCCAGTAGATGACTTGTGTGATCAAGACGAAACATTGGTATTTTTATATTTAAATTTTTTAACATGAATAAACCCACAAAATATGTATTTATATATATATGTAATATTAAAACTGAAAAGACTGCAGATCCATGAAATTAGGTAATTTGATTATGTTTTTTATATTGGACTATTTCCATCATAATATTTAGTTTTAAATGTCTTCTTCCAATTACATTCAATTATTAAGTAATAGTGCAGAGGTTAAGATATGTACAATATTTCAAAAGGTACTATTCTACTTTTTTCAGGTGTTGCTGGCCAGACCAATGACAGTACTAGCACTGGAATTGAATTTGAACCAATAATCAAGAATCTAAGTGTCCAGATTCAATTGCCATGCTATTATTGCCACTGATCAGGCCAGCAACACCTGTAGAATACCACTCAAAATATTGTGCATATACTAACCTGTCTGCTATTACTAACAGTTGAATGTAATTGGAACATTTAAATAAAGTTAATTTTTAAAAAAAAAAACATTCAATATTTAATATAATAGAAATAGTCAAAAATATAAACACAACAAAAACACCATCATCACAAACCTTCAGGAAAACATTGCTTTTTTTTTATTTTAAAGATAATTTATATTATTCCAATTACTAAAAATAAAAAGGATATAGTAAGCTGTGATAATGATCATTGAATATAGTTGTCAATTACAGCAAAAAAACTTTATTGGCTTATTTTCAGCCTCAGAAAACTATGTAACCGTATAGATCACAAAATGTCATATAACATTCAATATTCTCTCACTCTACTCCAGAGGCATTTATTGCAAGATTAGATGAACAGAAATTACTAGATATGGTGATATTATTTTCACATTCTCATGTTAGTTTCTTGACATATGGGTCATCAATGAAATTTTTATAGCTAACGCTGGACCCAATGCACTTATGCATCCAATAATCACTTTTAACCTCTTTTTTAATATTAATCTAATAGTATAAAGTTCAAAACACTTAAGCTCGAGGTTGAGCTTATTTACTTGCTTGTTATGTAGATATAATCCTATACCAGGAACCATATACAGTATATATATATATATTAGGATCTTCCATATTAGTGTATAATAAGCTTAAGCTGTTGCTTAATAACGTTACGATTTTCTCTGTTTATATTTAAAATATATTTTCAGGAACAAATATCATCACCCTACACCCACCTCTATCCAATTACTCCTCCCGCTCATGGGTGAGCCATTGAACAGCTAGCTAATCAACTTTTAAAAACGGAAAAGTATTTAGTTAGCTAAGTTAAGAAATAACTATTTTTTATAATGCTAAATATTCTATGAATTAACCAATTAACTTATTAAATTTCACTACAGTCTACACCCATCTCTATCCAATTACTTCTACCGCTCATCGGTGTGCCATTGGCCAGCTAAGGCCAGCTAGTTAATCGACCTTTAAAAACAGAAAAGTATTTACAGTTAACTAAGTTAAGAAACAACTATTTTTATAATGTTAAATATTCTATGAATTAACCAATTAACTTATTAAATTTCCTTAAACAATTTTTGACTTAAAAAATAATAATAATGGATTAGTTATTTATTTATATAGTAGCATCTGAAATTCAACTGCTTGACTGCATTCATATTTTTTTTTACTATAAGACTTTTAAATTACGATATACTTTGTATAAAGTACATTTATTTATTTATTTCTCTATTCAAATGAATTTGTTAACGCTTCTTAATATTTCAATTCACTTATTCGGAATGAATGAATTATTTCCGCATGATTCGTCTGTTTCAATGCTCGACTGCTTGTTCCCTGTAACATATTAAAAATTGTAGTTGTTGATATGAAATATCATCCATGAAATATAAATAAATTGTTCATGGCGATTGACCTTTGTTCAGATCTTGTAAATATTTATAAATAAATCTTTTTTTTTTTAATTTCCTGCTTTTTAAAACTTTATGATTTTATCTTTTTTAATTTAAAAAAATTAAATTTTATTATTACTCAATAAATTTTTATATGTAAAATAAATGATGGCAAAAATAAATAATAAAAAAAAAGATTTTTCATGCATAGATTTTTAATGATATGGATGGCTGAAAAGTTGGAGTAGATTGAAGCCTGTCCATTAAAGTATGAATATTTGTTATCTTAATATAAACTGAACTCTGATTATATATATATATATGGGAGATGATAATCTGGACCAACTGATGAGTGCTGGTTTAGCACGAAATACATATATTGGTGATTATTTATCTTTTCTACATGTGTATCAGTTGTATGAGATAGTGTGAATAGATGGAGGGTGCTTGGAAATCTAAGTTCAAATCCCCTAGATTTACATAAAAAGCACGTAAAATTTTATAAAAAGTTCAAAAATAAGATAAAACTTATATCATATGATGTCTCTTTTTATAGCCACTATCTTTTTTATATATAGTAATTTTTTTTAAAAAATAATTTTATAAAAGCTTAATTTTTTTACACTGCAATTTTTTGGTTCACAGGGCATATATAGAAAGTATTCTATATACATCTTTCAACATGTGTATACAGTGTTTATATACACATATTTGTGCGTCTAGGATAAAATCACATATATCCATAAATTTTGATATTTGGGTTGGGATTTGGAATAAGCTACCACAGATCTATGGAGACTGCTGTTTACAGATTTTATATAAATCACAGTCTTTTCAAACTTTAAAGTCTTAGTTCTTGTAGTATCTATAAATATACATTAGTTAAATTATTCAACATTTTCATTTTTTTTCTACAGAATTGGAAAAATAAAAATAATTCTGAGGTTAAAATAGACAAATAAAAAATCTTTATTTGAAACAGTGCAGTGAAGCAGTTTGAATAAAAATATTATTAAAAGAGTTCTAAAAATAATATGATTATCTGCTTGGAAGACATGTGACATTCAAACTTCCAAAACCAGATAATTGACAAAACTGAGACTTTTTAAATTTATCTGAGAACTGATTCAAAAACTTTAACTCTTGACCTCTTACTCTGCATGACCTGATGAACATAGGGATATTTCACTCTGAAATAATGTCAAGGATTGCAATAATTATAGATATAATTGTAATTCATAATGAAGTTATCAATAAAATAGATTCAATACTTTCACAAGAATAGCACAAAGATTATTTGTATCCATCTTTTAGAATGTAAATAAAAAAATTTATATATAGAGATGACAAAATATTTGGACAAACCAGCACCCATATGAAAAGATAGAAGTGATGCCCCCTCCCAAAGTAATCTTAAATTAACCTTTCATTATTATGTTCAATGCCAAGTTTAAATTAAGGCTCGTTTTGTAAAAAGGAAGACAAGTCAAAACAGTCATTGATGTTTATATTTGATTGGTTTGATAAACTGATAGAATAACACCCTTAAATATTACTTTCAAATTTATAATGCCAAAAGATTTAAAATGGAAATTCATTTTTGTCTTTATTATCATTTAAATTTCATGTCTAAATATGTTGAAAAAATTTTAAAGCACAGGATAAAGATTTTTTCCGTATCTGGAACTAGAATGACTGAACAAATTTTTGAACCAATTTTATCTTTAAAATTGTGAAGGGGGGATCTATGATCTTGCTGTACATTATGGATGATTCCCCAAAAGATTTAAATTGCATTATTAAGCTGTAGAAGTAATATTTTAATTGTAATATATTTTGACTTCTTTCATAGAGACCTATATATTGTGATGCCCATTAATTGGGTTACAAGACTTAAAAAACATAGGTTAATTTTTAAAATATGTAGTTAGAAATTAGGAAATTAAAGTGGCACATCAAAACTATGTCAGTATATTTACAGGGGGAAAAATACTAGAAGAGTTAATTTTTTTTTTTTCAACAGTACAGGCTTTTTCATACCTGCACTCCAATATGTAATATATAGGAGGTTTGAAGTCAGACTTTCACATGACCCTCAACTATCCACACTATTTCATACTGCTCACACACCTTGATCACACACATGTTGAAAACATAAATAATCACCAATATCAGTATTTCATGCTAAACCAGCACTCATCAGTTGGTCCAGATTATCATCACACATATATACAACCAATGCTCAGCTTATATTAAGATAGCCAATCTTCATACTTTAATAGATAGTTTCAATCTACTCTATCCCACAACTCTTCAGCCATCCATTTCATTGAAAATCTGATGATGGAATGCTCAAAGCCCACATTAGTGTCAAACTTTCTCATCCTACTGAGAAAATAAATGGTTAATGTATTAAATAATAGAAAGTTTGTCTGCCTAAACATGTATATTTTGGAACAATTTAAATTATTTTTTTACAATATTAGACATATAAATATTCAGACATTTATAAATTTAAAAAAAAAAAGGTAGGTATATATGGTTTTAAAATTAGTTTTATTCCTGCTGACATACTTTCAATAAATAAAAATGAACAAATTAACAAACTATTTATATCAATTATTATTATGTATATTTGCAAGGCAGTATACATTGAAATTCAACTCTTAGGATTTAAGGCAAGAACTTTACAGACATACACATCTTTGTTTTATAACTTTGGTCAATTCAAGTTATCCATTTTAAACATAAACAATCAAAAACACGGTACTGGTCATATATTAGTAATTTTTATTAGACATTGATTAGACTAGATAGTATCCTCTTAATGAATAATATTTCTGTAATTTAACTTTCCTTACACCATTCTCACACAAGATAGAAACTGGTTTCTATCCACTTTTAACATCTTGTGGAGTGATGTAATCATAGACATATGACCAATGACGTGAAAAAGATGTATGATTTCCTAGATGCACATTTTACAAGCACTCATCAGTTGGCCCAGATCACAATCACTTACTCATATCTTTATCATTGTTCAATATATAGATAGACAATTGCTACAATTTAATTGAAAAGTGTCAAACTTATTGACCTCACAACTTTGACACAAAGCACTTAATGGAAGTATATTAATAATTTTTATTAGTCATTTATTAGACTAGAGATTATCTATTTAATGAATAATATTTCTGTAGTGTAGTTTTTACATCATCACTCTCATGTGAGTGGTACTATTACAGAAATAAACGTGAATGGTACAATTACAGAAATATTATTTATTAAATGGTACTCGTCAAGTGATAATAATCTATGATAATTTTTTAAAAATTTTGTATTGCATATTGAAGCAGTGGATCTGAAGTCCGATCCATGCTTCACAGCCTCCTATAAACTTAGTTAGTATTGTAGGCCTGAACTAAGTTTATAGTCCAATATCAGCAGGGTTTTGCATTAAAGCTAAAATTAATTATGCTTATTAAATTTGTATTACATTTAAATATTTCGTGTTAAATAAATTCCATTCAAAGATTAAATTTCTGTAAATAAAAATTGCTTGTAAAACCTATTAGTCAAACATATATATATATATACGTCAAGCGTATATATATGAGTTAATGCAAAATTCTGCTGAAATAAAATGCTTATTTTAAAAATGCTTATTTTACTATAAAAAAATAAGAATATATTTTTTGTTAAAATATGGCGTATGATTTCATTTTGAGATAAGCCCAACAACATTTTCTAAAGGAATGTATGTTTTAATTAGTGAGCCCATTCAAGTCAAATTAAAGATGGCCTTCTCTTTTCTTTCTTTGTTAATTAATAAAATTCAAAGTTTAAAGAAAGAAATTTAGAATAAAAAAGTAAAAGTTATTTTTAGAAAGTGTTACCTTGAAACAAAGGAGTGCGGTGGTGCTTATCAAGGCCTAAGATCATACAAACAATAGAAGGTAGCTGACAAAGAGGGTATAAATAAAAGTGAGAACAAAAGACTAGGGTTATTCAGAGTTTTCTTGCTGGCATTCAGATTTCTCTTTGGAGAACTCTTTCAGATTTTGCTTGTGGAGATTTTATTCCAAAAAGTCAGACAACTGTCGTCTTCAAAATCATGGAGAAGTTTGAACATGCTCAAGCTAAAAGTCATATGAATTTGATGGATTCTACTATGCTTGGCTAGGCAAATAAATAGCTTTGCCTATTGCCGAGGTTCCTAAATACCATAAAAATGCCTTAGTATCCACTCAATAGTCATCTGAACTTTGTGCCATGTCTGTAGGACTTTTTATAAAAGCATGCTACTTATTTCCACTTTCCTTGTCCGGGCAAATACCTATCGATGGTCGGATCAAGCCACGAATGCCATAAGAAACATGACCAAGGAACTAGGACGGTAATCATATCTCTCCTCCATTTAACTGTTTACTTTCTACCCTTTTGTTCATACCTTTCTTAATTGAATTATATTATGAATTGTTTTATTTAATGATATTTGTAATGTAACCATTTTTATTAGACTAGTCTTAAATATATATATATGTGTGATCATCTATCTATATTTAACCTTTTTTTCCTTCGCTATTCTTCATTACTAACATGTGTAAATATTTTGTATTCCATTGCGGTAAAGTTTAAAAGTTATTTTTTTTCATTTAAAATCTCTTTCCAATTTTATTTATGTTTCTAAATTCCATACGAGTAAGTTTCCTTTGTTTGCCAACTTGATCTCCTCGATAACGCCTCTTTTGTCCGCCAGTAGCTTATTACGTATATCTGATTTAGCTATATACATTTTAAATAATTTTTAAACTGTCTGTTTTTAGCACAAAGCAATTAAAAAATGCTTTGCAAAAGATTTTTACTATTTTACTTTATCGAGGAGATTTGAGTTGACAATTTTATTAAAATTGGGAAGAAAAGACTTAGACCACAAAAATATTATATCGTTTAATCTGTTTTCATTGACTAATTAGTTTTAATGAATCTAGGGGAATAGCGGAGGCCATTAAATCATTATTATTTTAAAGTCATTAATTAAATAGCTTATTTAACTAACAAGCTTGAGTTTGCTAATTTTATTCTAATACTTTATGTTACTTTTCCAATGATCCAGGCACGCAAAACACGTTTCTTAGTACTTTTATTGCACATTTAACTATTTAGCTCCGTAGGTGTTTCCGTCCATGTTTCTCTTTGCTATGCTAAGCTTGGCCGGTTGAAAAATAATTTATGTATGGCTCAGATAATGTTGTTGGTTCGTAATTATGAGAATAGGCGAATAGGGCAGAGGTCATAGTATTCTTGATTTAATATCTCACGTATGGGTGGCCTCAAGGTACTTTCACTTAGTATTCGAACTGGGTTAAACCAACCTACATCATCTGACTGTCACAATATAGTTGAGCTTGTAGTAATTTTGTAAACATATATATTACATGTGTATAGTATTGTAATATTTCAAAGTTCAACTTTCTTCTGACAACATTAATTAGCAAAGTAACTTTTGTTTTCAGAATAAACCAAAAGTAATTAAAATAGATTAAGAATAAACAAGTACTAATTGAATTTCAATAATAGGTTAAAAGCTTTTAATATTTTTGAAAAAACATTTTGTGCAGGTATGATTAGTGGTTGAGTTATTTTAAAAGCAAAATATTTTCAAAAAATGATATAAAAATAATGGTACTTGTGAATAATTCAACCGATGACATTTTTGACTTACCGATTTCCCTTCCGGTAGACATCGACGTTTCTTCATGATTAATCAGTTTCTAGTTCTTTAAATATAATAATAAAAGTCATTTACAGTTTGAACTTTTTTTCGTAACCATAATAAATTGTGGCTGATTTCACAAACATTTATCACATTGCTGACTTTTACAAATTCATGATATGTAGAGGAATTTGAACTCAGGATTTTTCAATCTATACATCCTCTACTTCATCTCAAGCAATAAGTACAGATGACGACACAGATGTGACAAAGATATATGATTCTCAATGTAAGTATTTCATGCAAAAGCAGCACTCATCAGTTGGTCCAGATCATAATCTCCCACACATATATACAATCAATGCTTGGTTTATATTAAAATAGCAATTCCTCAGATTTTAATAAACAGGCTTCAATCTTCCCATCTTTTCATCAATTCAACTGTCCATTTCATTGAAAAACGGATTGTAGTCATACCCATGTAAACATTATCAATCTAACTCCTCATATTATTGGACCATTATGTATCCATATATATTAATAGGAGAGGGATGGCTGAACTTATGTTAAGATATAATGCTATTTCTCAAACAATATGTAATTCTAAGGCAATATGTAATTTGTTTATGTTGAATGTTTCTTATATATGCAAGTAGAAAGATACATAAGTTTGTATACATTATTCCAAGAATGTTTGATAGTATATTTTTGCTAGCTAAAAAAATTATTGAGAGATATTAGACTATTTTATCAATATGTGATTTATTTCAGGTTTTAGCAATTATTAATCTGTTTTGAGTTAGTTCATTTTGCACTGATGGCAGATTTTAATATATCTCATGGAAGTATGTAGAATTTTTCATAAGACTGGTTGGACTCTTGGAAACATTTTCTTAGAGCAGTAATAGAGCCCGGTAAGATATTTTTAAAAGATTGCCACTCAAACATTTTTATCAATTAATCCCTAAATTTATTGTTGACTTGGCAGTAGGATTTGAAGCTGATCCTCAACATTTGATCACTATTTAGGATTAATAAATGATCTAGAATACAAGATTGAATGACTTAATTTCTTTACAACATTATCAATATTAAATAGCAGGAGAGAAAGAATAAGCAAAAATAATTTATTTTATATCATTGAAACATGCATGAGCTTCCAATTTTATAAGTTATAAAACATCTAGAATCTTTTAGGTAATTAGTATTAGTCAATAATTAGGAAATGCCTTTTCTAAAAGATTAAATGTTATTTTCTATAAGAATTTATTATTTGCTTATAGTTTGAAAAGTTTAAAAAATTATTTATAGCTTCTTATTAGTTTCTAATCTAAAATAATTTAATACTATAGATTTTAAAATCATGATATAATCTATTATCTTTTAAGAAAACTTTGTCACATTGCATGACAAATTACTTTGAACCAATGTAAAATTTCACATTCAAACACCCATTATTTATATATATTTCATGTATTTGTGTGTCTAATTATTAATTTTGGTTTCTAACATTATTATTATATAATACTTATTTAAGTAATTAAGAAATTTTATGCTAACCAAAATTAATTAATTTATTAATGTTTGCTTATCTATCATGAACAAACAGATGTTACTAACACCATTGAAAAAATCAAGAGACTGAAGTGGAGTTGGGGTGGACATATTCCTAGAAGAAATGATAATAGATGGACAGTTAAAATCTAAAATTAGATTTTAAGAGATTCTAAAAGACCTAGAAAGAGACCATGTGTGAGATGGATGGATAAAATAAGGAAGTGTACTGGGTGATATGGAGAAGAGACTAGAAATTGGAGATGGATTGAACTTGGAGAGACCTTCATCCTGCAGCAGATCAATAATGCTTGAAAATAATGATGATGATTATCTATAATAAAATAGTTATTTCAATATTGATGAGAAAGAGATATGTTCCTTCAATTTTACATAAAGAAATACAGATTGCAAAGATGTTCCTCTTAATTAGTTTTTAGAATTAAACTAAAAATAAAAATATCATTTTAAAATAAGAAACCTAAATTGTATTAAATCATTACTTTAAAATAATTGATAAATTATGAAAAGGAAAGACTAAGCTAATTTTTTTAAATAAATATTAAAAAAAATTCAAGATATGTTAATAATTTTTTTCAGTTTTTATTTTACTGATATAATTTTTGGGTGTGCATGTTTATATATAGGATATAAATAGAATGAAGTAAAAATATATAATTGGGAATTATGAAGGAAAGCTATAAAAGAGAATAAAATTATCAAAAATGTAAAACAATGTCTTGGTATTGGTAAGAAACTTATTTCTGCAATAAGAAGAAATAAAAAAACAATTACTAAAAAGTGGATAACATAAAAAATTATACAGCAGTCAGAAATGTACCAAACTATGGAAAGTCATTTTTTAACTGCTTGTTTTAACAATTTTTTTTAAAGATTTAATGAGATATTTATTTTATATAGCGTGATGTTTATGAATTGTAATAAACTAATGATTAGCTTTTCAAGCTAATGCACATGAGCTTTTTATGAATCTTAATATCTATCTTCATGCTCTCATTTCCAGTACTTAAGATTTGCCCATACTTAAGCATTTGGGTTGAAAGAATAGGTGGATTCATTCTATTTTTCACAGAGACTTTATCTTGTGTTGAAAATGAGAGTATTCATTTATTATTAAGATTCATAAAGCACGTGTGCATTATCTTGAAAAGCTGATCATTAGTTTATTAAAAATTTAATGTAAATTGAACAAAAGCTTTTAATATTATATAAATAAATGTGAGAAATTCACAATTAAAAAATTGAAAAAAAAAATTATTTGGACCAACCCAACTTGTTTGGTACACTTCAGAAATGTATCCAGCATGGTATTAATATAGCTAAATTAAGCTAAATTAAAATTTTTAAATATATTAGTTATATTTGATATGTGAATTTGATAGTGTTAGATGGAAAACTATATAATAAAAATATTATGATTCTGTATATAATAATAAAGAAGAAGATAATGTATTACCTATAGTTACTTCTTCTTTTAATTTACCCAGCTATCTAAATGAAGAAATGAAACATGCAATTTAATCTATGAAGAAGAGAAAAGGTTTAGGTAATAGTTGAATTACAATTCTTTTCTTAAATGAAGCGAGTGAATAAATAAATAAATAAATTGTTGACAAAGCTATATACCAAATATCTAAATGATAAAGATACACCTGATGATTGAAAAAATGATTTAGTTTGATATAGAAGATATTAGAAACTGATGACCTATTAGTTCTTTACCAGCTCCATACAAATTTTTTTTCAATTATAAATTCAACTCATCTTCATCACACCTTAGATTTTAATCAATCAAAAAACAAGCTGTAGACAAATTGTAATTATCTTGTAAAAATTTTGGGTATTTACATATTACAGCTGCAACATATGCTATGCCTTTTCACATTCATAATAAATGCCTAACTTTGCGATCTCATCAAATTAATTCTGTGATCTCATCCAATAATGTGATAAATTTACACTTTAATTTATTGTCAAGATTTTGAAAAAACACGTTCTTTTCAAAGTATTTTTTTATTTCAGTCTTGATTTATTTTTCCAGTTTTTAATTAATACTACAATTTTTTTAAACAGTACAAAATGATAAACATTTGCAGTTTACTTACTACTGAGATTAATGCTGTCAAGTACATCCACCCTTTGATCAAGCAATGGTATTGTAACATTTGATGATGTAATAATAATATAGGTCTTTGTAAGGGAATGTGGTTGATAGGTTCCAGAATTCCATTTTTGATGGTGATCCAATTTATTTATAGCTGGGCTTATAAATTAATGTCCATAGAATAGGGGGAAACAGTGCTTGATTTAGCAGCGAAAAATGTTAAATTGGAGGCTCTAACAAAATCATTGAAGTTGATGAGAATCTTTTGCACAAAAAGACCCAAGTTGGACAAATTCTTCCAGAACAGTCGATGTTTCATGACTTTGTACAGGGAGACTGATATATGTTTTATCATGAGAATTCATGATAGAAAAGTGGAAACTCTGATGGAAACCATCAAACATAATGGGGAAGAGGAATCAACAATTTATTCAGCCTGATGGAAAGCCTATAAAATTGCTGAGTTACAAGCTGCTAGTTATCGACTATTTTTATGTGAATCACATGTTAAGTAAGTCTCCATTTTGAAAAAAAATGAAAAATTTACTTTAAGTCTCCATTTTGGAACAAAACTTTATCCACTTAAAATAAAGTAGAACAGTCAAATGATTATTTCATCATCATGACAATTCCTTTTTATACATTACATGGTAAGTATGTTTTCATTTTAAGTGTTTTGTAATTTTATGCCAGATATACACATAATATTTTAGATATAATATTTAGACTTGTTAATATTTTAGATATAGACATAGTAAGACTTTAGTTGTTGTTGTTTTTTTCAATTTTGCTTTAGTGATTGTTCATGACAGGTTTAAATATCCATATTTAAAATAACATTTGGGAGTTGCATAATGTCATGTCATATTTTATATTTTTTGAGTGAAATTTATATTTTTAGTATTGATAAAAATGTACTTTTTCAGATTTTGTTATGCAATTAGTGTCACTTATTAGAGCCACTATGCATGCCTTTTCACATATGTATTCAGACTTTGATAACTTTGTAAATCTTGTGCAAATATTATGTATATGTAGTCCATTTTGATGAATTTATCATTTTAAGTTTATACAAGTTCCAGTGTATATGTTATTTGATCAGATCACAAGATTAAAAAAATATCAGTGAATTGATACAAATGTGAAAAAGTGTAGCAAGTCTAATACATAAGTACCAAATTTTGTAAAAAAAACTGATAAAAATTAATAGGTCTGTAATTTCTAATATTTTCGTTATTATCTTATTATATATTAATATAATTTTTGCATTCTATAATGATTAAGATACTGTATTATCAAAATACACATCAAGATAACATCATATTCTGAAATATATTTATCAAAGCCAACAGCAATGATTAGATTATATACTAATATTAAAAAGAATAACATTGAGAAGGGTCTGTGATAGGTTGTTTTTATATTTTTAAAACTTTATATTGCAGTTTTACAACAGATATTTTGTGGAATAAAATGGGAAGCTAAGGGAGTAAAAGAAAATGGAGATTATTTAGGTCATTTATATTTTTGGATGATGTTTTTGCAAATAATTCATCAGTGTGTTAGGAAGTGTCACAAAAATTATCAGTTGGAGTAAGAAAATTGGACTAAAAGTAAATGTTAAAAAAACTAAAGTAATATTCACTGTATTTTTTCAAAAAAAAGAAAATAAAGATTGATAATGATGAGTTAGAAGAAGTTAACTACATGGTCAGATTATTACTACAGATGGAAACATAACAATTAAAATTAATCATAGAATTGTACTTGGGTGGATTGCTTTTAGTAGAAATAACTTAATATTAAAAAGAAATATATCTATATGTTTGAAAAGAAAGGTTTAACCAATTTTTATTTATGGATCTGAAACTTGGACACTTACCAGAAGAGCAATTAGAAAATTTCAGATCACTCAATAATGTATGGAGACATGTATTTTAGGAATTACAAAAAGGGATCAAGAACAAAACACATAGAGAACAAACAGATATTATTGACATCATTAAAAAAATTAAAAGACAGAAGTAAATACACACTAGATATATTGCTAAATGAAATGATAATTCAATAAACAGTTAAAATGTTGCAATGAATACCAAGAGAATGCAAAAGACCTAGAAAAAGACCACCATGTGAGATGTGTAAATAAAATAAATTATTTTGCTTATGTGATATGGAAAAGAGAAGCTAAAGATAAACTGTATTAAACTTGAAGAGACCTTCATCTTGCAGGGATCAATAATGGTTGAAAACAATTATAAAGGATTAAATTTAATTTTTTAACCAACTAATAAGAAAATTTACTTTAATGAAAGGTGTTTTATTGACTATAATATAATATATTTTATGTCTGGAGTTTTGATATATTTATACAGATGGGATATATCAGTGTGAATGGATTTTAAAATAGAAATTAAATGTGTCTAGCATTAAAAATGTTTTTTGTATTTCTTATATCTAGTATGTTTGTAGAAAGTGGTCTTTTTTTATAGTCAATAAAACACCTTTCATTAAAGTAAATTTTCTTAATCATACATTAGATCACTCTTTTAACCATTAAGACTGTATGGCCTATATTTGAATTAGGTATTAATCTTTGAAGTTTAAACACAAGAGTGGGGTGTTTTAAATGATTGTTTATAGACTGCACACATGTCTTTCATCTTATAAATATAAAGTTGAAGCTAACATTTAATAAGTTTATTGCTATGTTTTAATGAATAGTTAATAAGTAATGAATAATATATAACACAGGAGAGATCATATGTATGCAAATATCATATAAATAATCTTAGAATTAGTTATTCAGAAAAAATCAATTATTTTTCAAGTTATCTTTTCATAACTTATATCTCACTTATAAACTGCTCCATATTATCTATTAATCATGTATACATATTTTAAAACTTAATGAATAAAATATTGTCACACTGCATAAAGAAAATGCTTTTCATTTAATATACTATAATTCATATTTAATTATCTCATGTTGCATTTTATTTTCATAATTTTATTGAATGCTTATCTTATAAATAAGTGTAAACTTATGCTATTTTATGTACTGTTTTACATCACTAATTTGTTATGCATAACACAGACATATAGTTATATTAGAGAAAAATAAATAAAACATATATCCATGCTATTTATTTAATAATAGACAAATAAAATAATTTCATTTAAACTAACAGATCTTAGATTCTAATAAAACAGCAAATTTTCCACTCATATTTTGTACTCAATAAAAGTGATGTCTTAAATTTTAATTCATTTATCACTGCAACTATTTTTCTTTCTTGTTAATTGACGTTAAAAATAAATATATTTAATTTTATTATAAATGTTGTCTTGAGTCTCTATTAGCATTTTAGATTATTTCTTTTAAGAACTAAAAAGTAACAGAGGACTTTTATAAACTCTGGCCATCTAGTAGGGTATTATTTAAGATAATAGTTATGTATTGATATGGACTATGATAGGATGATATATAATGAAGGTGGGAGATGGAGCATAGAAGAATGTTTTGTTTCCTGCAGCAGAATTATTGACAATAAATCTTTTCTTTTAGAAGATGAGTGAAACATCAACAATGCAGTTGTTATTTTCTTCAAACTAAAAGAATAAAACATTGAAAACAGTAAAAAAATATGCACTATATTTTATTGCTACAATTCAGTCTATAAGTGGCAAATTTTTTGCACACACATCTTTGATATTATCTACTTTAACTAAATATATTAGTGATTATTGGTAATCATTTATTATGCTAGAGATTATTATATCACTTCTAGCCAGATTTTTATTACTAATCATTTATTAGGCTAAATGTTACATTACTCCTAGCAGAAATATAAAATTTGCATTTATATCTGAACTAGAAAAGACAGGATAATTTCTAGCTTAATAAATGAATAGCAATAATCATTAATATATTTATCGAAAATGGATGGTGCGAAAGATGTAATCACAGAAAGTTTGGATCTTGTAGACCAGAGTAATCAATTGATACTGATGAATACTAACCAAATAATAAAAGAAATCTATAAGAGATTATGACCTGAGTTGAATAAAGAGTACTCATTCAATAAGAAGTGTATTTTGGTGATATGTTTCAAAAATATGTGATAGAATGTAAGATTTGACTATATTTGAAAATCTATTTCATCTATCAACTGGATCTACATTTAAATTTAGAAAAGTTGATGGCAATCAAAATATCCATATTCTTGATGAGCATCACGTCAACTCAAGATTTCAGAAATTTTCGTTATTTGGTTTCTTAAACAAATTATTATAAGCATTAAATCTAGTGTCTGAACCTACCCTGACACCTCTCTGAGGAGTGCCAAAGCACGAAACCATGGTCAGAGGTTTGGGGAGGGGTTCCTGACAGAGATATTTTAAGTGCTGGCTCTGGCTAAGCATTTATCATAAAGCTTGTAGAGGAATTGGCAATCCTCACTGTTTATAACTTACAAGCTTAAGAGATAGGGTCATGTGATCTATAAATTGATCTATGACTTTTATTTTGACTATTATAAGCATTGTCTTTATTAATCTCCACACTTTTCTTTATTGTTTTCAGAATAAATTATTTGCTTAAACTAAAAAAATATCTATAGCAAAAGTATTGCCTTTGAATATTAAAAGTTTTATCGGTGATAATGATGAATCAACATGATTTTAGACCTGGGAAAGGAACTAGAGAAGCAATAATGTCATTAAGAATGATTTTTCAAAGAAGATTAGAAATGAAATGTTTTATGCTGTTTTTATTGACTTAGAAAATGCCTTTGATAAAGTAGATTGGAAGCTATTGTTTAAAATGATGAAGAATATAGGTAATGATTGGAAAGATGAAACAAACACAGAAATAGTTGTAAAATTAGTGCTACCATAAGAAGAGGTGTGAAGCAAGGTTGTCCATTGCTACCCTATTTATTCAATTTATTTATTGAGAACATAATAGGGATTATAAAAAGAAAAACTAAAGGGATTAAAATTAATAGTAGACATATTCATTGTATTCATTATCCAGATTATATAAATTATTTGCACATTGAAAAAAAAGTAAATAAAATACTTCAGATATTGAATATATTTATAGAGACTTTCAAATTAAAAATAAATGTTAATAAAACTAGGCTGATATTGATAGATAAATGAAAGATAAAAAGACTGATATGCAGATAAGTAATATATACTTAAAACAGGGTAAGAATTTTTATTATTTGAAATTTATGATTTATGATACAATAGTAATCTTGTGGGGATTAAAAGGAGAGTAACTTAAAAAAAAAAACATGCCTTTTAAAGTAAATAAAAAAGCATATGCAAAGAAAACAGAATGACATTCATTGGGAGTATATTGACATATGGTCTTTGAGAAAACGAAAAAAAAAAAGATTGGACAAAATGGAAATGTGGATTTGGAGAGATTAACTAGAATGTATTAGATGGAAAATATAATTAATGATTAAATATTAAGAGAATTTGAAATAAAAAGAGAACTACTGAATATAATAAAAATGAGAAAGATTAAGTTTTGGGGTCATATTTTAAGGCATGATATTTCGAAAGGCAAAGTTTTGGGAAGAAAATTGAGAGGCAGATCAAGAATATCCTATCTTAAATATGATATGCAGATATGAAACCAATTACTGAGGACTGCTACAACAAGACTGATGATGATGATGATAAGTGACACAATCCGATGATAATTTAATACCATAATCAATTGTAAAATTAATACATTACAGAGCTATGACTTATAATATTAAGAACTCTATTATAACATAATGTCTTAATTAAATAACGAGCTAATAGAAGTCGCCCAAATCTTGCATTCATAATTGAAAACAAAAAATTTTAAAATCCTTAACATGGTTCAGACTCCAGGGAAGATGTCATTTTGTTTAATGGATTTAAAAATTTAGTCATAAAAAATAGTTCAAAATCTTTCAAGCTAGCTTTTCATTTGTCTTCAAAAAAAGACTTAAAACATGAAATAATTCCTTGTTTTTTACAGAAAATAAATTGGAAGTTCACACTGTCAGTTCAAGTGGGCGAACATGGCATGAAGTTCGAACAATTAACCATTCAATTATTTAATTTTATAAAATCAAAAAAGTCTTTGCTTTTAAATTGTGACAACTCATATTTTTTTTTTTCCAAAATCAAAATAAAAGTATTTCGTTTTTGCCACACACTATACGGGGAAAAAGTTATCTTAAATATTTTTATTTTAATTACGTCTAACCACAACAACAAAACACTATATTATTAATAAAGTCAAATCACAATCGTTTTTCCAAAAAAAAAAAAAAAATGCTGCGCGAAATAAAATCAACACTTCAAAATAACGAAAAAGTATTTTGATATAGGGTGCAATAAATTACTTTTTAAAAAGTATAAAAACATTGTGATTCACATTACAATCTTTTCTTTTTTTTTATCAATGGAAATTTCATTCTTAAATAAAAGTGTTAAATAATAACCAAATCTGTAAATTGACAAAGTTTCTAAATATTTTTTAAATGAACCTAACATTAGATTTTATATTTGTAATCCATTCTTTAAAAGATATGCTTAAATGTCAATGGTAATTTACTCCACTGCAACACACTGTTGCATTAATAGATAATTTTAATTAATTTCTACTAAACTATTGATAATAAACAGCTTTATAATATGATTTTACTAAATACCAATCTTTAATAAATAAATTACTAAATACCAAATATCATTAGTAAAAATATTTGTTCAGAACCAGTTGTTTTAGAGTAGTCAAATACAAAGTAATTGTAAATTAACTAGGCAGTAGATAATACATGCTATAATTTACTCTAGTAACTTATTGTCCTGAACTTATCCTAATTCAACTAATGAATTTATCGCTACTATAAGATTTTCAGAAAAGGATAGAAAATAGATAGCATTGACATAAAAATGTCAATTGCAAAGCTCAATGATTCTGTTCATTTCCAATAGGGATACAGAACAAACAGCAACAAGACAACTGTCAGATGTTGTAGGATAGTACACACACTGTCCACAATAATGTTGGCTACATGGAGCTGGAAGCTGCCAACTATAGTCATTATTCTACCTGCACTTGAAGTAGGCCATCCCAAGATTTGAAGTGTCAGGGTCTCAACAGAAAAGTCACTTCACTCCTTTTTAAACATTAGCTATACAATAGTTAAACTTATATAATTTTCCAACCGTAACATAGTCATTACAATGTATATAAATGTGTATTTAAAAAATTTAATTTATATTTTTTTCTAGAGTTCTGTCATTCTTAGATGACGAGGAATATTACTCCAGGTTATACTGCAGTATAAATCCAGCCATTGCATTTTGACCTTTATGTACATTTATAGTTGACATGTTTATTAAACACTATGTTAAGAAAATGGCAGGCAATGGCAATTTGACATTAAGAAATTAATCAATTAATTAACCACATTGGTAAGCAATTATTGATGATGATCAAATGTTATATCTTGGCTATATTACTTTATTATCTAATTAATCAAACTGCATTGGTAGAACTTAATATAATTTATCAAGTTGATGAACTTTGATGTAATAGTTACTTATAAAAGAAAGCTGTCTCTAGCTTTTTAAAACAATCTTAGCGATATAACTTATTCATTAAAGCTGAGTATTAATGACACTTAGAAATAAGAAAATTGAAATCTTTTTCTCCTTCTTAATTATAACAAAAAAACTTTTTTTTTTTTTTTTTTGCAATTCAAAGACAAAATATTTTTCATCTAAGTTTTTTTTTCCATCTTACAGTTTGTGACAGTAATAAATATTATATGAAAATCAAACATTAACACCATGGCGGAGTCCCAGATGAATAAAACAGAATATATTTAACATGATTCAGAACTCATATTTCTTAATAAAAAGCATTTAAAAATCTGATGAAAATCAAATTTTGAGGTAGCAAAACATTTTTCATCTCTCTAATATTTAATTCATCACTTTTGAGTACATATTACAGATAGTATTGAAACATTTCAAAATTCAATTTCGATTGAAACGCACCCATAAAAATTTATAGACCAGAAAAATTCCATTTCAAAAGAAGATACAAAGATATTATCAAGAATTATAACATTAAAAGTATGATTGATGAAAAACACTCTTTTTAAAAATATTTTACAATTACTTCTAAATTCTTTTATAATTTTAAATATGTTATTAATATTTTGCAAGTTTTTTTTTATATTGTATATATAACTTTTATAAATATCGTTTTAAAGCAGCGTTTATTAATATAACAAATAATTAATCAAAAATTGCACAATATATTTCAAATTAATTCATATTTTTATTATAGTAAATTTAAATTTATTTTAGTTTACTATATACATTGATATTAGATATTATGTAAAAAAATTCAAGTAGGGAGGTAGTAAAATAGATAACCATATATATCAAATATTGGTTATAATTGAACAATAATATATATAATGCATATTAATTAATGTAATAAATAATTTGATTACAGTTACTAAGATCAGACTCTGTGGAAGGTAAAAATATCAGCTGATGCATGGGTCTGGTCTTAATGTTGTTTAATTTTTTTTAGAAAGCGTGATTTAGTATTGTGAGATGTGGGATTAAAGCTTAAATAATGAATGTAATAATTCTTATATTGAGAAAAAAAATCACTTTGCATATTATTAATAAGTTTGTTGATATTTATGAATTTGAATAAATAATGTTAGTGATAAGAGCATGACAAGGAAAAAGGGAGCACCATACCATAAAAAAGTGTTTCGATATTTCTTATTTCTATGACAGAGGCCACATAATGGATCTATATTTATTAAGTGTCACTTGTTGAAAAGAAAATAAGGTTGTCATCGATGAGCCACCATATTCCACTGGATGGCGCTGTTTTCACACTAAAACCCATAAAAATGCCATTTCCGCGGCTGACACGTTCGAACCCGTGTTTTATGTAATACAACCTTTTTGTTTGTACTACAGATTGCAGGCCACTATGTTGCGTTGCAGTACAGCATGTATGTTTACACAGCAAATACATTTTCCCAATTCGCACAGTTTATAAAAAGGTTACGGCTTGGGGAGAGGGTGTGTTTTTTTGAATTGGATGGAAATGTTATTTTCATTTTTTTTTCTTTTATTTTAAAGTATTGAAATGTTCAGATTTTGTAAAGTAATAATTAACAGAATTTTTACACTGTAGGGTATTGAAGTTTTAAGTAGTAAATGTTGACGAGATATATGTATAAAGTAAATTGGAATTAGGTAACGCATCAAGTAACGTACTGTTTGTAACATTCCACGAGACATTTTAAGATTGTACCGAGTGTATACTTTTGAAATAAAAAAGAGCATTAACACAAAAATATCCAGTAAGAAAAGTAAAATTGTACACTGGTTTTTTAAATGTCATAAAAAGCATATATTGTAAACATTTTATATATATATATTTGTCATTGTTTAAAAAAGTTTTAGTTTCTTTTCTCCGACTACTGTTATACTTTGTTGAATATAGTTTACATTTATTGTTATCATTTATTTTATAGATGTTAGTAAAAAAAAAATTTACAAAAATACGATTTTGATATTTTTTATTTTAACCGTAAACCTAACCCTAAAACTAACCCTAAACTAACCCTAAAACTAACCGTAACAACTTTTACTTTTAGTTGTCATTCTATTTGAAATAAAAAATAGTGGTAAACAACAACAAAAAATAACCCCAGTAAAAAAATCTCTGATAGAAAATTGATTTTTCTAATAAAAAGAAAACTAAAAAAGATGAATCAAATTGTAATTTGTTTATTTTATTTTACATTTATTATTATCACTAAATATCAGCCTTTTACAGCTTTATTCTTTCTTAAATGCTATATCTTGTATGGGCACTGAAAAGTATTCATTTATTATTTAACACTCATTAAAGCGCATGTACAGTAGCTGTAAAAGGCTGATATTTAGTGAATTACAATTATAAACATCGCGCTATAAAAATAGATGCTTGTTTACATATGTTTGAGTTTCGTTTAAAAGTGACGTTTAAGTAAATTCTAAGTAATTTCGTCGATGTCATTAAGTCAGACAACGCGAACCGTAATTTAAAGTGAATGATCTATCTTCACGCTTTATTTGCCAGTACTTAAGATTTGCCCATATATAAACATTTGGGTTCGGAAAGAATAAGTGGATTCATTGTGGATTCATTTTATTCTTTCTTAAATGCTATATCTTGTATGGGCACTGAAAAGTATTCATTTATTATTTAACACTCATTAAAGCGCATGTACAGTAGCTGTAAAAGGCTGATATTTAGTGAATTACAATTATAAACATCGCGCTATAAAAATAGATGCTTATTTATTATTATCATTTAATTTGTATACGTTAATAAAAAATAATATTTAAAATTAAATAATATTTAAAAAAGATGATTTTCTTTTGTTTTTATTTTCACATTACAAAAAACACATCAAAATGATTATAATTAATGGCCTGTGAATGATCATATCTTATAGTTTTAGCGTGATAACTGCGCCATCCAGTGGGATTTGTTGCTCATTGACGACAACCAAAAATAAATAGTAGAAAAGACTTTGACATTCATTTTAATTAAGAAGTCTAGATATTTGGATTCCAAATGTCAATATCTGAACTTTCTAATAATGTATTTGTTATTACATAACAAGAAAGAGTGAATATTATTTGATGTTATTATTATTTTCAATTTCATATGTTTGCCAATAGCTTATTTTATTTAAAAATAGATTATGTGAGAAACTACACATGGGAAGAAACTTGTTCATTAATGGCTCTCTGAAGTTAAATGAAGAAATGCTATGTAATGAAAGACCATTGAATTTGGTGTGTTTTTATATATTGCTTATGCTAAGAGCTCCTGTTTTTTTGTTCCAAATTAGTTTAGAGATAAAGGAGTAATTTCTTTTGAATGAAGAAATAAATTTAACAATCAATAGAAAATAATTGATTTTAGGAAATATTAAAATATTTATTACTGATGTCTTTGTAGATATCAAAAGATATGCTTTGGATAGGTTCTTTTTTTTTAAACAGCAAGCTGATTTTGAATAAAAGTTCTCATCACATTGTAAAAAAGATCTGTTGAAAAACCTACAAATTTACAAGTAACAGAGAAAAAATTGGAAGAAATATTCCAAGTAGAAGATTTGTAAAATGGAGTAAGAGTTTGTTAGTATAGTTATTAAGTATAATTTTAAATATGGGAATAATTTTGTTTGAGGGGAGAGAAATAACTAAGTCATCCATATAGGAGAAGTGATTAATGATTTGTTTGATTATGGGAATATGTATTTGAATTTTCCTTTCTATTTTCAAAATAAGAGGCTTGATATAAGTTGGGAAGAAAAAAGAGCTAAGATGGGAGCCTTAAGGAATACAATTATGTGAATGAAATCCAGGAAATATTTTTCCATTGGGTGTGATGCAAAATTCTCTATTATAAGTTGATTTACCAGTATGTAGATTAATGGCATTGATATATTATATTCTTGAAGTAATAAAATCCAACCACTCGCTGTTTGTTATCAAAATTTCACTTTGCAAAATAGCTTCAGCTGCTTCATCAGCTGCTATTCTGTTTAAAGTAATAATAGACCACATTAAACAATGTGCAATTGGATAGAAGATCTGCATTTGACTCAGTTTCGATACATAATATATTTTAATTACTTCAACTTTTATGAATGTATATTACTAATTGACATCATACTTATGTATGAATAAAAAAAATGAACAGTCTTAAATAGATTTGACTGGGGGAAATGGTCACTCTAATAGAGTAGTTTCTCTCCATGGAAGCAAATGGGCAAGTAATTACACAAATGAGTATGCAAATTTTAAATTAGTGAAGACTTTAAAGGCTTTTATACTTGTAATAGATATTTAGCCATTTGTAGTTATAGGATAAAACAATAAAGAAATACTCTAACACCATCAGTATAAAAACATTTTTTTCTTCACAGTTTTTTAATGAGGAATCTAAAGAGATCATTTTTATTAATAGGCTAACTTACATATATATATATATTAAAACAAAATAAATGTCCACTAATATCAATAATACAATAACGAAACTTAAATATATTCCAAACAACAGTAAACAATTTATAATACAATATAAATAAAAACTCAATAAAAACTCATAAAGAAATATTTTCGATTATATTCATAATCATTTTCAACTCAACTTTCAAAATGGAATCATCTATTACCAACCGGAAACACATGTCGATTTAAATATCCCACAATTCATTAATCCTAACATTTGCTGACTGTCTGTTTATTATCGTATTTTTATACCTACTAATAAAAACTGCCTCTTTAATTTTTCTTTTTTCATTATCTCTCTCTTGGCCTAAAATTTTTATTTTATTTATATCAAAATTAAACTTAAAATTACAATTTCTATCATGATCATAAAAAACAGATTCAGTATATAACTTGACTTCATTACTATTATCATTACATATCTGTACATTTTTCAAAACTCTTTTATATAACAATTTATGTTCTTTAATTCTTTTCTCTATATTACATCTAGATTCCCCTACATATGATAAGTTACACCCACAAAAAATTCTATAAATTATATTACTCACGTTATTTTTTTCTAACTTATCTTTTGAATTATTAACCATTCTATTTAAATTACCTGATCCATAAAAAGAAACATTATATATACCATTATAAACTTTTTTCATAAATTTTACTTGATTATTATTATAAAAAGGCAAAGAAATCCACTTCTTACTCTTAATTTCTTCATCACCAGTATTTCTATTAATTTTCTTACTAAATTGACAAACCACTTGATAAATTTCTTTTATATTATAACCTACACTTAATAATTCACTTACATAATTTTCAATATTTTTCTTTTTATCACATGCATATTTACACAAAATATTATTTCTATACAAAAAAGACCTAAAACCAGCCATTTTATAATTATGTGGCACTTTAGATAAATAGGGAATATACCCTCTAGTTTCAATAGGTTTAATAAACAATTTATAGTCAATCATATTATTGTTCCTTGAAATTATCAAATCTAAATATTTAATACTGTTATTATATTCTTTCTCCATAGTCCAGATAAGACCTTTTAATTTATTATATTCATCAAAAATTTTATCAATCATTTCTGAAGAAGCACATATAAAAACATCATCCACATATCTCGTATATATCTTAATATTTCCCATAAATATAAATTTGTTTAAAATTTTCTCTTCATAATATGACAAAACAAAACTGCATAACTGTGCCACCATTGGTAATCCCATTGGCCAGCCTTTACTCATCTTATAAAATTTACCATTAAAGGATGCAACAATATTTTGTTCAATAAAATTTAAAGCCTTCATCAGAAAACATATTAATTGATTATCCACTTTCTTTTCCAATAAAGCTTGATGAATTATCTTAATTGAATCAAGTCTATCAATAGATCCATACATCTCAGAAACATCCAATGACACTAAAACATCATCACAGTCCAAACTTAAATCTTTAATTTTTTCAACAAAATCAAATGATGACGTTACAGAATATTTTCCAAATCCAAGTAAATCTTGTAAAATTTTAGCTATATATTTACTAGTCTTATACACAAAAGACCCTCCAAAATCCAAAATTATTCTAAGTGGATAACCTTCTTTATGTAATTTTACATTAGCAAATACACGTGGACAAATAGCACTTGAAGGATATAATGAATAGTACACATTATCATTTATTCCTTTATTCTTTGCCTTTAATAAAATGTTATTAATAAATTTCATTCTTTCTGAATCAACATTATATTTATCAATCAATTCAAAATTTAATTTTTCCATTTGTAAAATAACTCCTTGAACATATTCATTATTTGAAATCAAGCACATCCGTAAACCTTTGTCTTCCTTTAAGCAAATCAATTTATCTTTCATTAATTGTCTTTTAAATAATCCAATAACTCTTTTCCATGAATTATCATACTTATTAGAATTTTGTAAATTAACATCCTTAACAATTTTATTAAACTCGTCTACAGTCATTAATTTTCCATCATAAGAATTTTGAACTGATGATATAATCTCCAGTTTATAGTCATCAACTATATCACCTACATATTTAGAACCAAATCCTAATACATACTTTTGTATTAATTTCAAATCACATGACGATAAATTGACATAATTTACACTTTGATCAATCTTTGAATATTTTTTATTAAATAAAAAATTAATCTTATTATCAAATTTCTTCTTTTCTTTAATATAAAATTTATCATAATAATTTTGACACATCTTTTTAAATTCAAAACAATATTCAAAATTATTCAATCCAATAAAATGATTAATAACCTTTAAATACTTCCGATTATTAAACAAATCTTTCTTATTTCTTCTAATAATTTCAAGCAAAATATTACGTTTCACTTCAGGTAATTTAAATAGAATGGTTAATACTTCAAAAGATAAGTTAGAAAAAAATAACGTGAGTAATATAATTTATAGAATTTTTTGTGGGTGTAACTTATCATATGTAGGGGAATCTAGATGTAATATAGAGAAAAGAATTAAAGAACATAAATTGTTATATAAAAGAGTTTTGAAAAATGTACAGATATGTAATGATAATAGTAATGAAGTCAAGTTATATACTGAATCTGTTTTTTATGATCATGATAGAAATTGTAATTTTAAGTTTAATTTTGATATAAATAAAATAAAAATTTTAGGCCAAGAGAGAGATAATGAAAAAAGAAAAATTAAAGAGGCAGTTTTTATTAGTAGGTATAAAAATACGATAATAAACAGACAGTCAGCAAATGTTAGGATTAATGAATTGTGGGATATTTAAATCGACATGTGTTTCCGGTTGGTAATAGATGATTCCATTTTGAAAGTTGAGTTGAAAATGATTATGAATATAATCGAAAATATTTCTTTATTGAGTTTTTATTTATATTGTATTATAAATTGTTTACCGTTGTTTGGAATATATTTAAGTTTTGTTATTGTATTATTGATATTAGTGGACATTTATTTCGTTTTATTGTGTTAATGTTACGTGATTAATGGATACCAAATATATGAATAAGATATGGTTGTTTAAAGAATGGAAGAAGATGTGTTTAAAGATTATTAAAACGAAATGTCGATTGGAATTTTTGAAAGATTGTAAGTTATTTAAAATATTCCCGAATTGCTGCTGCTTTAAATATAATAAATCGCTGGATTTGAAACCTAGTTTTATTTTTGAAGTGAAATGTAATATTTTGCTTGAAATTATTAGAAGAAATAAGAAAGATTTGTTTAATAATCGGAAGTATTTAAAGGTTATTAATCATTTTATTGGATTGAATAATTTTGAATATTGTTTTGAATTTAAAAAGATGTGTCAAAATTATTATGATAAATTTTATATTAAAGAAAAGAAGAAATTTGATAATAAGATTATTTTTTTATTTAATAAAAAATATTCAAAGATTGATCAAAGTGTAAATTATGTCAATTTATCGTCATGCGATTTGAAATTAATACAAAAGTATGTATTAGGATTTGGTTCTAAATATGTAGGTGATATAGTTGATGACTATAAACTGGAGATTATATCATCAGTTCAAAATTCTTATGATGGAAAATTAATGACTGTAGAGGAGTTTAATAAAATTGTTAAGGATGTTAATTTACAAAATTCTAATAAGTATGATAATTCATGGAAAAGAGTTATTGGATTATTTAAAAGACAATTAATGAAAGATAAATTGATTTGCTTAAAGGAAGACAAAGGTTTACGGATGTGCTTGATTTCAAATAATGAATATGTTCAAGGAGTTATTTTACAAATGGAAAAATTAAATTTTGAATTGATTGATAAATATAATGTTGATTCAGAAAGAATGAAATTTATTAATAACATTTTATTAAAGGCAAAGAATAAAGGAATAAATGATAATGTGTACTATTCATTATATCCTTCAAGTGCTATTTGTCCACATGTATTTGCTAATGTAAAATTACATAAAGAAGGTTATCCACTTAGAATAATTTTGGATTTTGGAGGGTCTTTTGTGTATAAGACTAGTAAATATATAGCTAAAATTTTACAAGATTTACTTGGATTTGGAAAATATTCTGTAACGTCATCATTTGATTTTGTTGAAAAAATTAAAGATTTAAGTTTGGACTGTGATGATGTTTTAGTGTCATTGGATGTTTCTGAGATGTATGGATCTATTGATAGACTTGATTCAATTAAGATAATTCATCAAGCTTTATTGGAAAAGAAAGTGGATAATCAATTAATATGTTTTCTGATGAAGGCTTTAAATTTTATTGAACAAAATATTGTTGCATCCTTTAATGGTAAATTTTATAAGATGAGTAAAGGCTGGCCAATGGGATTACCAATGGTGGCACAGTTATGCAGTTTTGTTTTGTCATATTATGAAGAGAAAATTTTAAACAAATTTATATTTATGGGAAATATTAAGATATATACGAGATATGTGGATGATGTTTTTATATGTGCTTCTTCAGAAATGATTGATAAAATTTTTGATGAATATAATAAATTAAAAGGTTTTTTTTGGATTTGGGAAAAAAAATATAATAACAGTATTAAATATTTAGATTTGATAATTTCAAGGAACAATAATATGATTGACTATAAATTGTTTATTAAACCTATTGAAACTAGAGGGTATATTCCCTATTTATCTAAAGTGCCACATAATTATAAAATGGCTGGTTTTAGGTCTTTTTTGTATAGAAATAATATTTTGTGTAAATATGCATGTGATAAAAAGAAAAATATTGAAAATTATGTAAGTGAATTATTAAGTGTAGGTTATAATATAAAAGAAATTTATCAAGTGGTTTGTCAATTTAGTAAGAAAATTAATAGAAATACTGGTGATGAAGAAATTAAGAGTAAGAAGTGGATTTCTTTGCCTTTTTATAATAATAATCAAGTAAAATTTATGAAAAAAGTTTATAATGGTATATATAATGTTTCTTTTTATGGATCAGGTAATTTAAATAGAATGGTTAATAATTCAAAAGATAAGTTAGAAAAAAATAACGTGAGTAATATAATTTATAGAATTTTTTGTGGGTGTAACTTATCATATGTAGGGGAATCTAGATGTAATATAGAGAAAAGAATTAAAGAACATAAATTGTTATATAAAAGAGTTTTGAAAAATGTACAGATATGTAATGATAATAGTAATGAAGTCAAGTTATATACTGAATCTGTTTTTTATGATCATGATAGAAATTGTAATTTTAAGTTTAATTTTGATATAAATAAAATAAAAATTTTAGGCCAAGAGAGAGATAATGAAAAAAGAAAAATTAAAGAGGCAGTTTTTATTAGTAGGTATAAAAATACGATAATAAACAGACAGTCAGCAAATGTTAGGATTAATGAATTGTGGGATATTTAAATCGACATGTGTTTCCGGTTGGTAATAGATGATTCCATTTTGAAAGTTGAGTTGAAAATGATTATGAATATAATCGAAAATATTTCTTTATGAGTTTTTATTTATATTGTATTATAAATTGTTTACCGTTGTTTGGAACCTATATATATATAATAACTCTAACAGGAAGTAACTAAAGTTTCCTTAGCAACAGATTGAGAATGTTAATTGTTATTGATATTGGTATTGGTTGTGTTGATTGCATTCACTTACTTTATATTATATACTTCCCTAGTCTTGAATCTTATTAGCCTTATTTTTTAATTAATGCATAGTTGGAGTGAAGTTTGAATGTTATATAATTTTAGTTTGAAAGTTATAGTTAACTTTTTGTTAATCTGCTTTCAGAATAGGTCATATGTATCTGTTTAATGAGGTTCATTTAAAGTTTTTTGAATCTCATAGTCAAAATGCAATCTTTAGTGTCTATATCAACATATAAGATCAGAGATAAAGGTGGTGTGAGTCTCCCCCTTTATTGTTTAAAAAGGGTTGCCTTGACAACAGATTGAGATTGTTGATTGTTATTGATAATGGTACTGTTTAAGTGTTGACTGCATTTATGTATTTAATATATATATATGTGTGTGTGTGTGTGTTTCTCAAACTAATGGGGCATGCCCCCTTAGGGGGGCACCATAGCTTGGCAGAAGGGTCTTCAAATAAATGAACAAGTTAAAACATCAGATTTTTTTTTTATTAATTTAAAATATAATCCAAAATGAAAGTATTAAAATAAGACATTTCTAGAGCAAGATTTAATGACTGAAATGTACCTGCTTTAAAGTACCCAGCCTGTCCATGTTTAGTTTTATATTTGAGATAATAACTCTGAGCTCTTTTTCTATTTGAAGTTTTGTTTCTATATTTAAATTTTAAAGCAGTTACAGCAGAAAAGCCAATTTTCCAGAGGTATGAAGTGGGAAAAAGGTAACAGTACCTTAAGTGATTTTTCCTTAACACAGAATAATTCCAAGACATTTGTTAAAGACTTAATAACAAAATTTTATTTTTCTGATCTACTTAAAGAAAGATCTATCAATTGTTTTTTTCTTTTTGCAGTGATAGGCCAGCAGATAGAGCATCAAATGGATTTATTACCCAATTCTAGTCACCCAATATAATGTCTTCTTCTGGGAAAAAGTATTTGCAGAAATTATTGCTAAAGTTCTCTAAATGACCTGAATTTAGCAGCACTTTTTTATGATTCTCTTCCAATGGATAGCTCTACATAAATTCACACATTGTGGGAGACATCTCAAAGCAGTTTTTCTTTTATTTTGTTATTCCATAACTGCATTTTCTTGCAAAAAGCATTGACCCTTTTATTTGAATCAAATATATTTGTATTATTTTCCTGAAGTTGAAGATTAAGTGAATTAATTTTTTTCAAATATGTCTACTGAGTAGGAGAGCTTCATTAAAAATAACTTGTAAAATTCTTCCACATGCTTATGGACCTCTTTGCTTAAGAATATCATTATTTCATTTCTCAGTTCATAGACATGCTTGAACACCTTACCATTTGACAACTATCTGGATGAATAGTAAAATAACAATGATTCATATTCAACTCCTCTATCTTCACAAAGAACAAAAAAATCCTTGATTTTAAAAATCTGGTTTTTATATAATTAATTATATCAATAACTACTGTTAAAACAATATTTAGCCCAAGACTTGGTGATTTCAATGCTAAAGCTTCCTGATGAAACACACAGAATGACCAGATTACTTAAGAACATTCCATCTATGCAAATGCTTATGTCTTCCAGATAGGACTTGAGCTTCATTGGTGCAAATCCCAACACAAACTTTCTCTGTATGTTTGTACCAACAATAGCATCAATTGTAATTCTGAACAACTCTATACTAGTTGCTCTTTCTTCTATGGGGTTGCAAAATAGCAGGTTTTCAATAATTTTAATACCCTGACAGAATCTGATATAGCAAATCAAATGGAAATTGTTTCTGATGTCTATTGCTTCATCAAGTTGTATGGCAAACAATTTTCCAACTAATCCAGATTCAAGCTGTTGCTGAATATAAACGAATGATATATCATGAATCTTTTAACAAACTGTCTCATTTGACAGAGGAATATTCTTGGGTTTTTCACCAAACATTGTTTTTGTAATGTCCATATAGCTGGTAGAATAAGTACTCTGCAATAGTTAGTAGCTTTTTGCATTTTTTATTTTATAAGCCATTTTGTATAATGCCAATAAAGCTCTTTCATTTACTGTGAGAACTTTGTGGAAAGTTGACCTCTGTCTTTTGAAATATCTGAGTTTCTCCATGTTTCTAAATACCTCTTCAATTTATTTATCTGCAGTCAAGATTTTGAAACAAATAACACCTTGAGGTTTTTTTCACCATACATGAATATATGTAAATAAATCATTTTTTATAGCATTTAACACAGCATTACACTGTTGCACATGTGCTTTGAAGATTTTAACTATAAATGAATGAATACTAACACTCAACCACATGATAAAGTCTTTGGAAAAGATAGAATGGCATCTATCTTTTCGAACCCAAACGCTTTTGTATGGGCGAATCTTAAGTGTTTGAAAGTGAAAGCGTGAATATATTAAATAATCACTTTAAATTACTATTACATGCTTGAATGAAAGACGCTAATGAAATTTACTAGAATTTATGATACGTCATTCTTCTTATTTGATATTAAATGTATGTAAATAAATCATTTTTTATAGCGCGATGTTTGCAAATTGTAATATATAACACAGCATTACGCTGTTGCACATGCGCTTTGAATATTTTAACTATAAATGAATGAATACTAATATGTAAATATACATTTTTTTAGTGTTGCAACTCAAAGTGACAAAGTCTCTTATGTATAACAGTCACAATGAACAATTAATAACTCATGTGCAGAAGTACTGCTTTTATAGAAACATATTAAATCTCGAAAGTTCGAGTCTCATCGGTATATGCCACAAACATTCAGGTAAAGTTAAATCACATAATGATATGACGACTGCACTATATCAGTAGCAATCTTTAAGTTTGCTGAATCAAATTTAAATTCTTGAAGATTAGGTCACTCTTATCTATTCTTTAATCTTATATTATGCAGAAGGCTCAGAATTGTTCAGGGGGGGGGGGCAAGAAATATGATAGATTGAGAACTTCTATAAAACAGCATTTAATGTTATTAAGCAAATTTGGAATTGTTATTTTACTGCAATTGGTTATTTATAAACTCATACCCTAAAATAAAAAAATCACAAATTTCTATAAGAAGTTTACATTGCTAGTTTAAAATTGCTTCAAGTAGTAATGCAGTATAAGATATTGGTCTACTTTAATGTTGAATACCAATTATCAGTATAAAGTTATACCTGTGAGAGATTGCTGAGATTCATTCAAATAATTTGTGAATCGTCTTAAATAATATTACTTACAGACCTGTCCTCTTGGTAATGGTCACATTGACATATATACATACTCATTTTATATTTGTTTTGACAGTATGGGAAAAGAGACTGGCAGATTGATACTATTTAGCACCATGTGGAAAAAATATTCCAATGTCTATGTATACTAATGCTATATTAATTAATTTGTATTTTTAAACTGTTAAGCATCACATGATCACTATCTCATACTAGCACATAATTGTCTATAAACAAGGCAAAACTCCATACAGTAGTTCCACCCTATGCCAATCAGAGTAATCAATGGATGCCAAGGCTTGTGCATAAAATCCTTATCTAATGCCTACTCATCCAATGTCCCCAGACTAGTTTCTGGCTTGTGGCCTTCATCAGTGAGGAGCCTTGGAGCTGAGAGCACTTCACCTAGATTAGTGCTTTCAGATCCAAGCCTCCTCACTGATGAAGTCCACAATCCAGGAACTAGCTGGGGATATTGGATGAGTAGGCATTAAGTTCAGGGCTCTCAGATCCAAGGTTCCTCACTGACAAAGGACACAAGCCAGAAACTAGTCTGGGGATATTGGATGAGTAGGCATTAGATAGGGATTTTATGCACAAGTCTTCTGGCATTCATTGATTACTCTGATTGGCACAGGGTGGCACTACTGTATGGAGAGTTTTCCCTTGTTTAATTTGTATTGTCTATAGCTTTTATTTTACAATGATTTTTAATATGAGTAGAAATTATTTCTATCATGTAAGATTTAATGTTTGGTTAGATTTAAAAGGCTTTGTTTTTTTCTAGGTGTGCTTGATTTAGGATTCAACTTAAATAATTTCACTTATCATCTTGTTCTCTATAAAGATCAGAAGTAGCATATATAAATGATCATTTTATATTTACTTTGACTATTTAATAAATATGCTGGTGTATTAATGTTATTAACTGCATTTAAAAAGATGGATATTTAAATATATAAATAATATTGATTTACCCTTTTGTTTATGTTTGTAATTCAAATTTATAAGCATTTGTTTATCTCTGTAATGAAGTGGTTTCTTTATTCTTTATAATCTAAAATTGAGTGCACTTTCAATGAAGTTCATTATAATCATAGCTTTCTTAAATTAATTATTGTTGCTTTTTTATTTATACTGTAATGTAATTATGCATGCATTTTTATTTAAATTAGTGCATTTAAATATTCCATTAGTTAGATAATTAGACACTGGGGTTTTTTTTTTGTATGATTATGGTGAACTTCACCTTAAGTGCACTCAGCTTCGGATTATAAAAAAAATAAATCACTTGTTACTCAGATGAACAAATATATGTAAATTTAAATAAATATATATTATTTATTATTTACTATAAAAATAGTATATCTTTTTGTAAAATATTACAGTTCTGTTTTTGTTAAGCGTTGGAGGCCTGGTGGTTAGCATAGCTGTCTTCTAAGCAGCCGCCCCGGGTTTACTTCCTGGTTACTACTTTGACATATTAAAAAAATATGTTTATTTGCATTCTGTTATGGTTCTCTTCTGTTTTCACCGTCCCAATCCTCATTTTCTTTTTATTCTTAAATTTATTTACATATTGTTGTAACTTCACCTCGAATATCCAATGCCTTATTTGTCCCTCCCAATTATTCTCTAGATATATTCAAACATAGAAGTTGCTTTTCTTTATTATATACTATACTCAGGAAAAAAAATTGGATTGCAAGATATGAATACAAAACATAAATAGAATAATTATTTTCAAATTGTTATTGTTTTTAAAGTCCTTTTAAAACATTATGATTTTCAAAAAAATTTTTTTTAACCTTTATATTCACATCCTAAAAATTGTGTGAACAATTACCTCAAATTTGAATCCTAAATGCTATGTATGCAGAAACTATTTGACAGATATATATATATCTTTGTCTGTGCGCGTATGCGTGCATGTAATTAGCAATAGCGAATATGTGGTGGATATATATATAAGTCAAACGCACTTTACATTGCATCCCTTTTTTTGGAAAAAAAAATTATTCTGGTCTGAAAACATTTTTTTATATATAAAAAATAGTTTGATTTTAGATTGAAGTATCATACATAACTAATTTTAGATTTTTTTTTTTTTTTTTTAAAGATGAGTAAAAAAGTTGCAAAAAAGAATGAGAAAGAGTAAAATTTAACTAAAAATAAAGATTTTTTTTTTCTGAATCCAAGTGGTATATAATTGAGTTTTTATGCTAGAAGACGTGAAGTAATGAAAATAAAACTTTTTATAAATCTAATATGACTATCGATAAATTTCATATATATATATATTATTTTATTAGAAAGGAAGGTACAATTTGAAGACAAAAATTTTATTAGTACTAAAAGACAACTAATTTTTAAACTAAATTTGTGTGTGTGTGCGTATACTGTGTACACGTATATAATGTAAACATCACAAAAACAAAGGGGAGAAATAAACATTGTCTATATACCGAATAATAGTAAAAATAAGCGAGGCAAGATGTAATAAGTTTTTTAAAAAATATGAAAGGATAGATGAAGATAAAGAAAAAAATGAAAAAGGCATAAAGATCTTAAGTGAAGGATAGAGAAAATGTTTCTGAAAATAATAAAAAATCCTAAAATTAATAGCAAAGAGCTATACTAAAATTTTATAGAAAACAATGCAAACACGATTGCATGGTTACAGCCTGATAGTAGTGTTGCAATGAGCAAAACTGAGGATGGTCTGGATTTAGTTCAAAGCCTAAACTCGATGCATTGGAAGAGATAAAAATCTATAATAATGCAATAGGAAGTACTCAAGTTTATCTATCTATGAGGTCACAAGCAGTTCTAGAAAAGTATTTAATAAATGTGATGATGGAGAATTCTAAATTTGAGGTGTTAAATTTCTCTGATGAAAAAAGTAAAGCTATCTTGGAAGAGACAAGAAATAATCAATGTGGATAATTTCCAAAGTTCATCATCCAATGAATTTCTATGATACTTCAGTGATTCCATCAATTATTGGTATGACAAAAATTAGTGTGGAGTGTAATGTTACATGCAAAATGAATGTGGGATATATGAAAAATTAGTAGTTTGATATTGATGCAAATCAGTTTAACACAACCTCACAAACCACAAATGAAAATAATGCAGCTATAGAAGCCACAGATGCAAATAATGTAGATATAGAAGCTATGAATGAGATGAAATTTGATACAGAAAAAAATTGTTACTGTAAAACAACTCAAAATGAAAGTAGAAACCATAAAAGATTCTTTTATTTTAATATTGATTAAATATTCAAAATTTGTTGTAAAATAATTGTAGAAACTAATAAAAAATTCAAAATGAAAACTCTAATTGTAAATAAATATAAACTTGATAAATCTAAGAATTGGTAATGCAATGTAAAAGCTATGGATGGCTTTAAAATCAAAAAGAAAACTGCTAAGAAACCAGAAGATGATATAGAAGAGAACTTTAAGTGATGTAAAAACATAGATTCTTATGAAATGAGTATAAAATAGTTATTTCCTGATAAATTATATAAAATTTTGTATGATATCCAGAACAACTGCCAAGTTATCATATATCATGCACATTACCTATCATTTAATTATATATGAATAATATATTATGAAAACCCTGAAGTTTCGTAATAGTACGAACGTGTGTCATAAAATCAAATGTAGAAAATATTGTGAATAAATCACACAATATTCACATTTTCTATGCAAAAAAGAAATATTCAATCACCAATAACAGAAATTAGAAATGCTTTTGATCTTTCTCACATAATCAAAACATTACAATAAAAGAAATGTGTTTGAGATTTATAAAAGTTTATACAATGTTTCAATATTTGCTAAAATTAGATTCAAGAAACATTGTAAAACTTTTATAATATTCTAAGAGTATGTATCACAATTAACAACATTTTTTTGACTAAGAGAGATATAATATATAACATTTCCATCATATGTGAATGTATTTATATTTAAAACTAATAATAATTAAAAAAAATTTGATGTAGGGTTTGGCAAGATCAAGATGATTAGCATAACTGCCTTCCAAGCTACTGGCCTGGGTTCGCTTTCCGGTCAATGCATTTAACATATGAAAATAAAAGAAATAAAATAATTAATTAAAATGAAAGAATATGAAGCCAGTTTTTATTAATGATCAAAATATCATAAAAAGTCCTTTTGATTGAATGCAAGTATATTTTATGTATTTTAAATTTATTGTATATTTTAAATATTTGGAATTTTAGATTAATTATATAAATGATTTGAACATAGAATTTCAAATTCCCTTCAGCTATCCATTGTATCTTATACAACTAATACACATGTCCCCACACGTGTGAAAAAGATAAATGATCACAAATATATATATATTTATCACTAAATCAGCACTCATCAATTGGTCCAGATCCTTATCTCCCACATGCATATATAATCAGTGCTCAGGTATATATTAAGATAGAAAATCTTCAAACTTTAATGAACAGGCTTCAATTTTCTATCTTAATATAAATTAACCACTGATATACATGTGGGAAATGAGGATCTGGACCAACCGATGAGTGTTGGTTATTGGATATCATTTGTCTTTTTCATATGTATGTGGTCATCTGTATCAGTTATATGAGATAGAATGGATAACTGAAGGGAGCTTTTCTATAAAAGATTCTTTTGTTTATAGATTAAAATATATTTACCAAGAGTACTTGCAACAATAAAATGCAAAAGAAATTAAGTAGTTTAGTTAATAGTGTTTTTCAATTAGGTCAAGCTTGTTTCTACTCATGTTGATATTGTTAAACTAGAATGAAATGACGTCTACACATTGCTGTCATTTATATATGTTGAAAATCTAAAACCATGCAAGGCTGGTGACACATAAAGTGTCCATGCTTGAAAGGATAGTTATTCATCAATGTCATGCTTTAGCTAAGAAATAACCTTTTTTTATCAGGAAGATGACCCTAAAAAATAATTTGACCAAAGCCAATGCCAGATAATAAGTAAACCAAATTAGGAAAGTCGTACAGTATTAAATATAAATGCACACCTCCATGATCTTTGTAAAAAGAACAATTTTCAATTTATTCAAACAAACCTTCCATAACAATATTTACATCTGTAATACATAATTATTTAAATATGCCATTCTAATATTTAGACAGAAGACTATTTAACAGCTAATAATGTTATTAAAATTGCAACATTTTGGATACAAATTTAACGCATGTGCGCAATTAAAATTGCAACATTTGGGGTACAAATTTAACGCATGTGCAATTTAAATTGCAACATTTTGGGTACAAATTTAACACGTGCGCATTTAACATATGTTAATGATGAAATCAGTAATAAATTTAAAAGAAAATCATTTTATCAACTGTGTCTTTAAAAAAAAAAAAAAAAAAGTATATATGTAAAAAGAGAATTATGTGCTCATATTAAAAAAAATTATTAAAAAAAAAAAAGAAATTTTGCTGTCAATTACTTAAACTAAAGGAGGAAATTATAAATCAAAAAATTTGCATAAACTTCATCTTGCCTTAAAGTTCTGGATGAGAATTATTTATTGAATCTGAATTATAAATGATTGTTTTTTGCACTGTTGTTTATATAGTTGCTTTTTACAGATTATTGTCAATCTCTTTACCATAGGTGTGTTTGTTAATTATTTATTATGGATCTTTGTTAATTGTGGATTTATTAAATTATATATACCGTAAGTTTCAGCCATATATAATTGATTATCCAAATGTAAGAAACAGGTGAATGCTGATCATCATTATTTCTTCATCATTAGATAACTCCAATTTATTCAAACTACAAGGAATATAGTCGAAAGTACTTCTAATAAAATAAGTTAAATTTATATGAATATTATTGTATTTAATATATATAAATTTGAATTTTACATATATTTTGGAAAGAATACAGACATCAAACTTAATTTGTTATATATATATATGTGTGTATGTGTATATATATATACATTAAAGTAAGTTATAATTGCAAGAATTGAATACATTGTTTGACATCTATAAATATTTAAACAGGCAGGTAGCTAAAATACATTCAAATAGACTAAAGGATTACTAGATGGAGAGATAGACTGATGAATGGATAAATGGATGGACAAAGATGGATATCAATTAACTGGAGTAAACTTTACCAAGATGTGATTTATAATCTTGATAACAAAAGTTAGCTTGATCCCAACTCTAATAATACAAAGCTATTGGTTTATAGTTACATATATCATTGTCCATAATCTGTTGAAAAAAAAATCTACTATTTATAATTAATTTCTAGATCATTGAGTAATCAAAGAACAGAAATAGAAGAAACACATTTAAGTTATAGATAAGATAAAAATAGTAAATCCTTTAGTTAGTGACTTGGAAGTTCATTTAGTGTTTGGATACTCAAATGGCAGGTTGATTTCAACAGATTCATTTAGTTCATCAATCTGAAAATGTTTCTTTTTTATGAGTTAAGCTAAGAATGGCTGCAAAAATGTTGAAGTATTTTAAAGGTAAAATTGGTAGCAATGAATGTATTATAGAAGAAATAAAAAATAGAAAAAAAGTATAGGATTTTTGAAATATCGTTTTAAAAAACTGTAATATGATGAAGGAAAAGGAAAGATAGCATAAGGTCATCTTAAAAACATATGCTGTTGTACAATGAATAATATTATTGTTATTTAAGTTTGGCTACAGCACTCTCACACAAGGTATGGACTGATTTCTATCCACTTTTAACACCTTGTAGAGGGATTACTCAGAAACATATGTCCAAAGACATGTGAAAAAAATGTACTATCCCCATGATTTTTATTTCATGCTGAACCAATACTCATCAATTGGCTCAGATCACAATCTGTTTCACATATCTTCATATCATTGTTCAGTATATATAAGTTTATCTTTCATATTGCATTGCCAAATCTATATAATATTAATATTATTTATGTTCTTTATTACTTTTTACAATGCTTTTTTACAACCCACTAGACAGTTTCAATTGTCCTAACAATCTTCTTCAGAACTTCTATTTATATTTACAAATCTTAAAAACAAAAAAAAATCAATTATATTTTCACATATCTTTGATCATATTATTGTGATTGCATCCTTCTACAAGATGTTAAAAGTGGATAGAAACTAGTTTTTACCTTGTGTGAGAGTGGTGTAAGTGATAATTAAACTACTGGAATATTATTCATTATTGGATACTATGTAGTCTAATGAATGACTAATAAGAAAAAATATTAGACATAGTTGTACTTTAAAATGTCAAAGACCTTATACACATATATAATCTATTTATTTTTGGAAAAATGAATGTCAAGTCAAAGAATCACGTGACTTTTTTAGCTTGCATTTCATTTGCAGTTGTGTCACCTCTGTCTAAATAATACAAACAATGAAAAATGGTTTCCATTTAGATGACAGTTTCTAAGCATAGAACATTCCTAGAGAGAGTTTATAATTCAATTAAACCTGACCATTTTTTGAAACTATTATATAATTGAGTAAACATATATAATTTTTATTTCTATTACCAAATCACTCTCTTAACACTTTTTTGTTACATTTTAATATAAATTCTTTTAGCACATCCAGTGTCCTGTTATATTCCCCTCTTGCCATAATGATCAAAAACAAAACAAAAGGAATCTCTCCTTATTATTATATATATAGTATTTTTACATTTTCCTCATTTCCCATACAATTTACCTTCATTTTCAACATCATAATAAATCACATTAACATTTTAAATTCTTATTCTATTTTTTTGCTTATAAACTTCTTGGTTTTCAAAGCTTAATTTCTTTTTGTATAAGTGCTTATACCTGGCATTTCTAATCCATCAGTGTTTATAAATAAATATATTTATAATCAATATACAAAAAGATATTAAAAAAAGACAAAATAAAAGCTTTTGTTTACAGAACTTGTTTAATATGTCATTATATTTCATCTTACCTCCACCACGTTTTAACTAATATGAAGTGTTTTCTTAAACAATAAAATAGAAGCCTGCTATCGAATTTCACTCACATCTAGATATAGTGAGTTAAATTTTCAAGTGTTTCTTTTTAATTTTGATTTTCTCTGAGTAAACTTTTGAAATTTTATTTCTCTTTGTTTAGATATATCGTAGTCTAAAAATTTTTCTTATCTTTATTGAGATATATCGTAATCTGTAAAAATATAACTATCCTGAAAAGTGGCAAGGGAAACCAATACAACCAATTCCTTTTTATTTTTTAAATAAATGTTGACAACTATTTTTTTTTTTTCATATGTCATAGCATCTGCCGGGACGCGAACCCACACCCATCTGCAACCAACTACTTGCTTGCATGGCAGCTGCGTTACCTCTCGGCTAACAACGCAAGACATGTTGACAACTATTTTTTCGGCAAATATATTCTCAAAATTCAAAAAGCAATCTTTGTTAACCCTTAATTAGTTAAAATTTATTATAAAAGTAAATTTCATGGATTACGTCGTATTAATCTCACAAGAGTATTAGAAAAATGTTTGTTTTGCTGTCCATATTTTGTTAGAAGTTCAATGTAAACACTTTCCCTTGATAAAAGCAAAAATTGTTTTAATAAACCATAAATGCACCTAGATTTAAAAAATCGCTAGGTTAGTTTTAGAAATTCAATTAGCATAAATTAGCGAGATCCAAATTAAATTGAAAAACTTTAAACGCGCTTATCATAGGTTAAATAAACATTACTGGTGAACGCAAACTTCAAAAATCATCGTTTATAAATACACAGAAAAACAACACGAAATACTTTTATCTAATTAGTTAAGAAAAAAAAACTGTTTTTTTTTTTTAAACTTTTTTATTGCCACAACCATAATCAACCAAGTTTTAAAATAGTCTTGATAATAATTAAATCATACAATTTGATTGATTAAATGTGACAAGCTAGTTTGTCAAAACAAAACTAATTTTCAAACTTCTTTAAAGAACTTATTACTTCTTATAAAAATCAATTTCGTATTTAGATGAAAAATAATTAAACTTAAAAGTTATTTACGCACGTAAAAAAAAGTTTTTTGTAATAAACGCACACAAAAGAAAAATGTTGAAAGGAATGACAAAGACAAAGCAAGATATATATATAATCAATAGCAAAAGTAAATGCACTATCTTTCTTATTGCATTGCCAAATCCATATAACATTAATATCATCTATGTTCTTTATTACTTTTTACAATGCTTTTTACAACCAACTAATGATGGTTTCGATTGCCCTAGTAATCTTCTTCAGAACTATAACAAACAATACAAATACATGAAAATTCTGAAGAAGATTACCGGGGCAATCGAAACCGTCAATAGTGGGTTGTGAAAAAGCATTGTAAAAAGTAATAAAGATCATAGATAATATTAATATTAAAAGTAAATACAATTAAATTCACCGATTATTACAATTCTTTCAATTTAATCTAAAGGTGCCAAGAATTCCATATTCACAATAATGATACTATTTTCTCCACATAAATAACTTCATGATTATTCCTAAACATGTTTTATCCTAGAAATTATCATATCATGTTTAACCTTGATATACAGTCTAAACTGTAATTATATTATTAAACTTCTTTTTTGAGGCATTTACTCATATTACTAAGTTATATGTGATATAAATAATCACCAATATACATATTTCATGCCAAACCAGCAAAAGAAATATCTGTGCGCTTGTATCATATATGTGTAGAGCTGTTAATCTGGACCAACTGATGATTACGTATATTGGTGATTATTTATCTTTTCAGCATATGTGTTCAAGTGAATCAGGGTTATGAGATAGTGTGGAGAATGGTGGATCATGTGAAAGTCTGTGCTCATATTCCCTATATATTACATATATAGACACAGGTATATAATAAGCCTGTGTTTCAGTTAAGTTATATGTGGTAAAATAGAAAGCTATCAATATATTTTAAAACTCTGCTTGAACTAATATTTGATGATTAATAAAAATTATTGTTAAAATTAACCTTTCAAATATTTTATCAATATGTTTGTAATGGGTTTTGTCATTTTTTAAATGTGATTAGCATTTTAACTTTAGAGTGTTGTACTTTACAATCTGTCTAAGACACTAGTCTTATTAAGGTTCATATAATACTAATTTGTTTTCCATTGTGACTCCTAACTATAATATAATCCATAAGACTACATTGTTTTAGTTTTAAAATAAATTTATTAAACATAGTAATATACAGTTAAACTTTATAAAAAATTACATAGCATTCAGAATGAAACTTGAAAAGGTCAATGCAGAGAAAAATATATCTTAATAAGACTAAGAGGAAAGTGAAATTTTCACCCAAGTATCATCATGTAGACTCACAGGTGAAAGCAGAGAGTCTTGCTGCTTGACTTGGTCAAGGAGCTTGATAAAGACAGCCGAGTCCTGAGAATGACCAAACATGAGCCAGCAACACGTCAACCATAAAGAAAATGCAATAAAGATAGATAATCTTGTTGCCACTAAAGATTCTTTCTTGAGAGTATTACTAACAGAAAGATAATTCCTAAGATCCAGAGAGACATTCGCAACAATAAAGTCCCTAATCGAGTTAAGAGCAGGATAAATATAGAAAATATGTTTATGCATTCAATTTTTTTAAAGAAATTTTTCTATTTAAGGAAAGTTGTTATGTTTATTAATTTATATAATATGCAAATTTAATAATAGCATCCGAATAATTCCAGTTCACAGAGCCAGTATCAGTAATCCCTAACAATATAGAGCCATTGTTTACTGTTCTTATCAAAAATGCTTTAATATTTCTCAATCTTTTATTGGTATTTGGTACAATAGCATTATCCAAATAAATAAAAGCTTTCTTTTTCTAAACTTTTTAAAATTAATGTTTAAATATATATATGCCTTACTTTGACACAAGTACCATAGCAGAAAATAATTTTTAATATTATTAACTTTCCATCAATCCATCCATGATTGCTAACTTAGAGCACTCTGCCAATCTAACATTATGCAGCACTCTTTGACTCAATAATTCTTTCCCAAAAGATTTCTATTTGTTCAATTAAACCTTTTTTTTTTCTGGGCAATAAGTTTTACTAATCTTGATATCTTCTTAGCTACAAGTACTGTTTAAAATTTGGATTTTGACGACTTCACATTAAACACTTGCAGATGAACAATAAATAGTAAATAATTGCTAGAAGAATTTTAATGTATTCTATATTAAATGAAAGCTTTTTTAATATTATTAATTACTATCCAATGTAAAATAACAGATCATTCCTCTTACAATAATACATTTCAGTTATAAGAATATCAAATTCTCTATACTGTGTTGCCACCAAGTGCAAGCTTTCATAATCAATAAGATGCAGGAAGACACGTGGTGGCATTACTGCGTGGAGAGTTTGGTACATCACATCACATCATTACTCTTATTAACAGAATGTGAAAGCATATGAAATGATGATCATGTGACATTTCATCTATGCTTTCCAACTACCTTTGATAAAGTCCATATATTAACACACAACTACATAAAAATACTGTATTTATATTGGTGATATAACACTAATCACACATCATCCCCAAATAATGCAATGATTATTTTATTTACAACTTTGCACAAACTGACTAATATTATCATCACTAGGTTAAATATGCATTAATTAAATAATGTTACTAGAATATTCATAACTAAATAATAGGTGGATTTTATATATAAAAAACTATTTCATTATTATTTCCTGTTTTGCTATCAATATCTTTATTAATATTATATCCACATTGTAGTGTAGTCTGTGTTGCAACATGTCAGATTCTTCTAGAGGGCATTGATATCATTCTACATCTATTAGTGATAAGTTAGCATGATTGGGTATTTTGATGGAGGGGTGGGAATCAACTAAATAGTATGTATTGCTCATTTTATAACCTGTAGTGAGAATGGCTCTTGCATATTTTTCCAGACAACGCCAGAATGGATGAGTAACATCAACAAAGTGTTTTTATTATGCATCTGTACAATTTTTATGATGTCAATAAATATATTTTTAAAATAATATCTTATATATATATATATATATATATATATATATTACTTCAATAAATAATTCACCAAGCATAAAAAATTAACACAGAGATAAAATTCTCCATACAGCAGCAAGCCAGAGTAATCAATGGATGCATGAAGATTTTTGAATAAATTCCCTATCTAGTGCTTACTCATCCAATATCCCCAGACTAGTTTCTAGCTTGTACCTTTCATCAGTGAGGAGACTTGGATGAATAGGCACTAGATAGGAAATTTATGCATAAACCTTCTTGCATCTATTAATTACTCTGTCTTGCACTGAGTGGTGCTATTATATGGAGAGTTTTGCCTCTACGAAAACAGCTTGGGTAAGCATAAATAATAGTGATCATGTGATGTTGATAGTCATAAAGATTTAGCCAGATTAGAAGACAAGTCATTTTTGGACCATCTTTTCAAAAATTTTCTTATATTCATGTTAAGCAGAAATATCACTAATCAATTGTGCTGAATAAAATTTTTGCTGCAAATCAATTTCTGAACAATGTATTATTAATAATCCTTTTTGTGAAAGATTACAATTAAAGACACTCAATACACAAAATATTAAATTATTCAAAAATTAATTAACTAAGTTTTTAAAATAAATGTGTGTCTGGTTTAAATCTAAATAAAAGATATTCTGTCATTTGTTTAGATTTAAATTTAAAATTTGTTTTTAATTTTAATTTATAGAAAAAAAATTTTTTGGCAAATTAAAAAAAGAATATTGAAATTATAAATTTGATTAATTAAAGTTGTTTTGGTCTTCACTTTGTACTAAATGCAACGTATTTATAATGAATCAAATTTTAATTGTTTTGTAAGCAAAACAAACATCTCAGGTGATATGAAGAATGTTTTCCTACAAATTACGTTTGTTATGAATATAACAAAAACGTAGTAATTGATCAATTATGACAATTATAGAAAGGATACCAAAAGATAAGTAGTCTTCTTAGAAAAGATGTCTTTTGAAGTACGATAATAAATAAAGTTTTCATTATTAAGATGAAAAAGGCTTTAGAATATTTTTTTAAGAAAAAGAAATAATAGACTAGATTGGTGATTATATATATAAATAAAAAACATGCTAATAGCTCTAAACAAGCTTTTTTTAATGATAAATGTCACAAGAGAAAGCATTTGAAATCTTTATCTCTTCAGTAAGGAGCTAGGACATTAGATTCAGAATTCCATCTCATGCCAAGCATTTATCTAATAATTAACTATTAAAAAGAAGATCTGAAATTTTCAAACATCTGAAGAAGTTATATGAGCCTGAACTAAAGTCAGTTACTCCATATATTAATAGACTTAGCAATTTAATATAGCCAAAGCCTTAATAACCAAATTATATTACTAAAACAAGTCATGTATCATATGACCTATATAGCTTCCATTACCAATCCTAGATAAAGATTTCAAGTGCTTTCTCTTGTGGAATTTATCATAAAAAATAAGCTTGTTTAGAGCTATTAGCATGCTCTTTATTTATTACATATTGGTGGTGCAAGATATATAGATCATGTGAGATATGACTGTGTGTGTGTGTTTCATATCCTAAATTACTGAAGTGCAGGTTAAGAATATTACATGATTATTTTTTTTGGAAATGGTTCTGATCGTTCTTCCACCTTAAATCAATCTTTTACATAATTTCTAAAGTTATTTTTCCAGTATTTATGCTCATTTGATATGTAATTTTGCTGTATTAATTCTAAAAAATGTGAAGCAGTCAGCATTTTCCAATAAGCAGTAATATCAGAGTAATTTAGTCCTGCATATAAATGCTTGATGGCTCCAGTTTATTGTTTTCCCATTTTGAGATGTCTCAAGATTACTTTTGAAAAGAATTTATGAATAGTAAAAAAGTTCAATTTTTTCCTAGCTTATTAAAAGTTGGCCCTTACAAAATCTGCCATTTTCTATGGTTAAACCTGGTGGAAGTTTTTGAAAATACTCAATCATTCATCTCTCTATATAAAATCTTTATATCAAAAGTCAATAAATTGAACTTAATTTCTTTGTAATTTAATTTTACAAATGAAATCTATTTTAAAAAGTCACATTTGAGTTTAACAAATATTGAGAAAATGAGTTATAAATACAAAACAAAGAATGTAAAACATAATACACAATTGTCAAAATTAATATGAATGTAAAATCTCTCTGAAAATAAACAAATTTGTTTTTATTTTAAGTGTTTTCTTTAAATGTGAATAAAGAATTATAATAAATATATCAAATTCTGTTTTAAAATTTAATATTTGCTTTACAATTATTACAATATTTGAGAAGATTTTAACACCATGTCATTTCTCTCAGATAATGATGTTACACACACCATGATTTTCTTTGTTTATATTACAGACAAGTTTATTAACTTCTATCTCCAGAAATAAAAAGATAAATCCGTAAATTGAAATTATGCATGTATATTTTTTTGCTTTAAATAATTATTGACCAATTAGTGTGCAAAAATAATCAAAAATATTTTATAAACAAGTAAAAAATCATATTTCTTTTATTTGAACAACTTTGTGTGAAAACTAGATTAAAAGGCAGTTAATGTTTTTTTCTTATAAACAATAAAGTAGAAATTATTCAGATCTTAGACAACTTCCTGTAAGATAATGAATTCTTCAGGGGTTTTTTTTTTCAATTAAGGAATTATGTAATATTCAAATTTATTTATTAAATTTATGGGCATATGTAATTAAAGAGAAAGGATTTCAACTTTTCACATATGTTTCTTTAATAATTTATACAATAGCTCAATGATGTCATGTTGAGTACTGAGGAAACTCAAATCCAAACACAAAATAGAGACTTTATTAAGATGAGATAGGCCATCTTATCTTTAACCTAAATTCTTAATTATATAGACTAATCTGCACTCAACATGACATTGTTGAACTATTATATAAATTATTAAGGTGCATATGTAAAAAAGTGGCATTCTCTTTAATTAAGAAATTAATAACAGCAATATGACAGAATATATATTATACAAAATGGTCTATGATAATATTATTTATGATAATAGTAACACAGCAATCTAAGGCCACAGAATTACTATGCTTTTAGAGAAGTAAATAAGCCATGTTGTTTAATTAAATTGAAAGGTAACAAATTAATGATTATATATGCACAATAATTTTATGTAATATTTTTTACATTTTAGATTTAATTAGGTCTTTATTTTATACACTATAAAGTGCAAGTTACTCAAACTATGAAAAGAAAATATATTTCAATCATTTATGAGTCCAGATATTTCAAGAACATAATTATCTTTCCTGATTAATGAACCTAATATTATTTATGATTTTAAATAGCAGGAAGAATCAGTTTTTAATTTATATAGAGGGCTCCAGAGTCGATAGACTCACTGATTCGGTGTGAAGCACATTGTAACTTATAAAGCAAAAACTTACAAAGATTGAGATTGTAATAAACTAAAGATCAGCATTTCAAGCTAATGTACATGCACTTTTTTTATGAATGTTAAAAAAAAAGTGCATGTACATTAGCTTGAAATTCTGATCTTTAGTTTATTACAATTTATATACATCACACTATATAAATAAATACCTCATTTAAAGATTGAGATTATGATTTTTCATCACTTAATTAATTTATTCTAAGGAAATATTTTTCTCAGGGCTTAATTAATAAATCATATCAGCAAGATAAATTACTCACTTTTCTACAACTGATTAACAACATCTATACACTAAAAATTAAGAATGTACCTAACTAAAATTAAGCATGTACAATGAAAGTTTCATATTATTGGTAAAAGTTTATTACACACATTAAATAATTAAACAATAAGAATTATTTATGATATTGAAAAGAATACATACACATGTACACTTGATTCAAACAGCTCATTGTTAGGAGTGTATTAGTAAATGTCTCTTTCTTTTGTCTAAATTAGAAATTTAGCATTTTAAAGTTAGTATGTGAGCCTCCTAATTTAAATATGAATTAGAATATGGCCATTAACTTATCGGTAAGCTTCTAGTGTTTACATAGATGATTGATTATCATAGTATGGTACCTTTTGATGAGTAATCCACAATACTGGTTTATGGTTTCATTCTTATTACTTCCATATCTCTGACCTGTATTTAGGTAAGTCTAGATGAAGCTTTTGGTGACTTTTCTGAGAGAAGGTACCAGTGAACAAACGGGTTCTACTCACACATGGAGAATAGATTCAGTTTAGTAGTTCTAAGTGATAACATTTCATTATACTTTAAAAATTCTGCACACAAGAAACTGCCCAAAATACACACAGGAAAAAGACCAATTCCAAACTTGTTTGCTTCTTTTATACCCATGATCATTTTTGAGAGTGTGTGCATATTTTCTTTATCTTTTGTTTTATTATTCTATAATCTTCTACATTCCTTATTAGTTTTTAGTTATAAAGTCTTTTTTATCAATTATTTCAGCCATCTTTAATTAGCATTAAGAACACCACTTTGATTTTAATCTCTTGAGTTTATAACTTCTGTATGCATTTACATTTTTCCAATATTAATGTTACATTGATTAAATAAATCTTAAACACAAATAACTTTCATTGTATGCACACACAAAAAAAATTACACTAACTAATAAAAAAAAAAAACTAAATTACGTTCATTTATGGTTTTTAAATTTTAATTCTTTTAACTCTTACTTAATGCCAATATTCTTGTACTTTATATATGTAAATGGTACGTGTATAATAATTATTTAAAACAAAAAAAATACACATGTAATCTTTGATTTTATTTTTATACAGATTATTTTTCAAAATAGAAGTTAAATAAATTTGACATAATGCAAACAAAGAAAATTATTATCTGTAATATTATGATGCTTTTTTAAATAGATTGATAATGCCTTTATTAACTCAATTCTAGGAGCTTTTGAGATACTTTAAGAATTGTAAATGCAATTTCACATGTTAGCACAAAATTTGATAGATTTATATGGATTTCATGTTTATGTATTTTCATTTTAAAAATAAATTTCAATCAATGAATATTTCCTTAATTTTCTATAACCACTTCATTTTTGCTTTTCTGTATACTGTTGAATAACAGAAAAGTCCTCATGTTCTGTTTATTGTTTGTTTTTTAATATTTTCCAACTTTAAATGTGATTTTTTATTTGTAAACTTATATTTTTAAGAAACTCAAACCCAATTTATTGAATTCTAATATAGAATAAAGGTATAATATTAAAATCAAATATTGAATATTGACAAAAATTGTCTCCTAGGCTAATAATAGAAAATTCAACCTATTAAAGGGCTAGCATTCTGCATTTTAATCTTTTTCCATCACTTCTTCATTTTAGTAACAGTCCAAAAATTTTTTTACAATCTTTATTCAATATTATAAATAAAGAAATTTTTTTCCCCATATGTCATAGCATCACCGGAAGGCAAACTCGCAAAAATTACTGACCTCTTGACTAACAATGCTTGACTGTTTTTGATTTATTAAAAATATAAGTCTACAATCAACACATTTCTTAAGTTTTTTTCATATTGGACAAATATTTGGCAAAGCCAATTAAGAAAAATCAAATCTTTGTTGATTGAATTTCATTTTTTAAACATTGATGAATTATTACAAAGTCATTGTAAATCTATGAAATTCTGTTCTAAAATTTTAAATTGCATTTATAATCATTAAATTTTCACTAATATTCTGTATTACAGTGTTTGATAGAGAGTAAATACTGTAGTTTACTTTTTAGCATTACTTTGAATTTTTTAATTTGTATTTTTAAAAGTAAAACATATTTCAAAGATAACTCTGTGTAAAGATAAATATTTTGTAAGAATGGTATTTTCCTGAAGGTTTGTGATGATGGTATTTTAGTTGTAATTTTATATTGAACTATTTCCATCATCTAATATGAATATTGAATGTCTTTAGAAAAATTTAACTTTATTTAAATAATCCAAACACATTCAATTATTACTAATAGCAATCAGACAGATTAGAATGTATACACAATGTTTTGAGAGGTATTATTTTTCCTTCACTCAGTTGGGTAGAGTGTTATCTTAAAATTCAATACTGAAGAATCTAAGGGTCCAGGTTCAAATCCCATGCTACTACTGTCACTGGTCAAGCCAGCAATACCCGAGGAAGAGGGGAAAATAATACCTCTTGAAAACATTGTATATATACTAACCTGTTTGATGTGCTATTGTAACAGTTGAATGTATTTGCAATATTTAAATAAAGTTAAATTTTTCTAAAGACATTCAATACTCATATTAGATGATGGAAATAGTCCAATATAAAAATACAATTTTGTAAGAATAATCATAAACATTTAAATAAACTACAACAAATATGCAATCATTTTGGTCATACCTAAAACAATTGAAAAGAATTTTACAAGTTTGTTTATATACCCAAGTTCAAAGAATTTATCAATCAGCAATGTTCTATGTTTTCATTGGCTCATTTGTATTACACCTGTTTGAACTATTGACTTCTTCACATTTTTTAAACTAATAAATCAATATTTACTTTAATTACAGATTCCAAATGAACATAATACTGGAGAAGTAACACTAAAGGTAGACACAAAAAAGAGATTTAAAGATGAAACACAGCATCACCATTACAGTATTGCATAACATTGTGCAGCTAAAAAATGTTTCATTAATGTAAATTCACAGTTGGAATGTCAGTGGGAGAGACATTCTGTTTCAGTGCTTGTTCCAAAGTGGCTGAATTGGAGTGAATCTGTTCTCCAGTTCTTTCTTCTAGGAGGTATTTAAATTTTGTTACCTTTTCAAAGTTATTCAACAGTTTTTGCAATTGAGCCTCATTGAACAACATAATGCAATTTTTGATTTTCCCCTTTAGAAACAAGGATTTCATAATATCTATATGGCATACAAAGTTATTACCAAGGGTTTTGGTAGAACTTCTGAAATTATTTTTTGAAGCCCAATCATTAAACTCTAGTGCCAGATATCGATCATTGGGATGTGTTAAAATCCTATTTATGCCCCTTCCAAGTTGTTTTTCCTTTATTAGATTAAATAGAAGGTCAATGGGGAATTTATATAGTGAGCAATTGGCATCTGCTATTGCCAGTATCAGGTTTTTGTCACTATTAAAATTTAATAGTGACATATAAATTTGTGGGTATCATGCTATTAAATCGATAATTCAAGTCTTTGTTCTGTTCTTTATTATAATGATCAGTGGAAAACTATGTATGTTTATTTGATGTATATCATTTGTTTCCTCAGAATCAGATTCTAAAATATCAAGCCATGATACAAATTCTCTATTTTCTATCATATTTTCAGAAGGCTTATGATTAATTCTATTCCTGACTATGTTTGCATAAGATTTGTTATTATTATGTTGAAATAGACTCTTATTACTTTCTTGCACATTATTTGCTTGGTTTTTATTATGAAGATCATTTAATTTTTGGGTTAAACCCTCGGTTATATTGCCATCGAAGTCTTTTATATTTTTAGACACCATAGCACTAAATGTAGGTTATAGCGCCTCTATTGGCAAAATAGTTTTTTTTTTTGAATTGTGATTATTCTGATTTAGTGTAATGATGTCTATATCTCCTTTATTTTTTTGAATATTTGAATGTAAATTGGTATCTATGGTCTGTGAAGTTGCCTTAATCTGTTTATGCTCACAAGATTGATTAATTGAGTTTTCTAAGGCATTTTTGCTCATAGGTTGTGCAATGCTATATATCGTTGTGTTACAACTATCGTTTGCACCATCCAGACTGTTTTGTGTTAATAAGGAGGTTATCTAGAGAATTATTTTTACTTTGTAGGTTAATTAACTTAATATTGTTCCTTTTTTTGCAACAGGCAGTTTGGATGCGGTTTCAGAATGATTTTCTAATTGTTTATTTAAATCCTGATTAAGTAACATTACTACTGGCTGTAAGCTATTTTTATTTTGTCCTGGATCAAGTTTCTCTGGCACTTCCATCATGCATAAATGAAGATAAGGTTTTACCTTATTGTTTTCAGTTGTCAGGTTTTTCAATTTCTACTCCTTCTGATTGTATTTTTCTTTCAGTTGGAGTTCTATATAGGTGGTGCTGTCAGTTCAATGAGTCTCATCTTTTTTAAATAATTGTTAACACTTCTTTTAGATTTGTTCACTAATTAAGTATAGGTTGAACTTGTTTTTCCTTCTAAGACTTTTACAGCTTTATGAAATCCTACCCTAGGTTTTTCAAAACCTAATAACTTCTTGTCCAGACTTAATTACTTCTTGTTTATTTTTAATCTAGTGTGATTACTTTTTGGTTTTATTCAGATAACAAAAACAACTTTTCTAATTAATATTTTTTAAAATGAATTCGAACTTTTTTAAAATATTACACATACTATTGTGAGTAATGTGTATATACGAAATTAATATAAACTCAATTATAGAAAAAAAAATCTGAAAATTTTCTTACTATATATTATTAGCAGACCCATACTTTTAATAGTATATCTTTAGCATTTATATATATATATATATTATGTCATAGCATCGGCGTGGAAGCGAACCCACAACCGTCTGCAACCAACTATTTGCTTGCAAGGCGGCTGCGATTACCTCTCGGCTAACAACGCTTGACAGCATTTATATTTTTGTACTGACAAAACTCATTTTTATAAAGTGAAACTATATTCTCAAGGGTTATCCTCTTGTCCTCAATTATAGGTCAGTTTTTCAATTTAGACTTCTTTTGCGAAGTACATTATAAAAGTGATTGATTTTAATATGTCTTTACTTATTTTATTTTATTGAAATAAATGGTTATTTAAATTTCATCAATATATATATAAGTGCAAAGGATTTCTATTATTTGAGTAATCTTTTATTCTTTTTTAATTTATTAATATTTTTGACTATGTGAAAGAATATTGACATATTTATTCAATATCACTTTAATATCCTAACTCCTATTTTTCTATTTAAGTTAACCTATCTTTTTTTCTCTACCTTGTGACCCGTTTCACGGTCATCACACTTTATGTATTAATTTCTATATAACAAATTATGGCATATATTTATTTATTTCTACATATATAAAATGTATTTTTGAAAAATTTTTAAATCCAATGTTTTTTTTTAATTTTAAATTACCTTAACATTTTGAAATTATTAATTTGTACTTATTTCTAAAAATTCCTTTTTAAAAACAAAACAAAAAAAAACCTTAGTTAAGTTCATTATCAAGATCAAAAGTAATATTGATTATTAATTTTCATTGAGTCCAACTTTTAAATTAAAAGTAAGAATAAAACCGTTACATATAATGAACTCCTTTCTTCCACTGCAAAAAAAAAAAAACACTAATTTATTATTAAAAGACGTTTATTTATTTTAATGAATAAATATTGTTTAATATAAAATACTGTAATACACATTTAATTTAGAATTATTATTTCAATTATTTATTTTATAATAAGATTTTTTTAAAAATAGACCTTATTGCATTCCATCGATTTAAAAATATATAATAATCAAAATAAAGAGGAGTTAATGGTGATTGGGGGATACTATTTCCTAAAATTTAAGTCCAAGTAGTGAGTGGATGAAATTTTTCCCCCAATATCTGAGAATTTTCAGATACAAATATCTAATTACCGGTAGAAAGTGTATATTTTAACTAGAGGAGGGGTAGAATAAATTTTCAAAAATCACCAATTAGCTAGGATCTTTATCTTCTTATTACTCACCACCATGGAAGTCCTATAAAGGGTTTACTTATGCATCTAAGACAGTTAATAAAAGAGCAATAAAGAAAGTGAAGACAATGCAAAAACTGTGAGATATAGATTAATAAGAAGAAAATAAATAGTGAGTGCAAGTCTTAGGAAATAAAATAGATATTGCTGGCATCGTTTACATTCAAACACATTGGCGTCTATTTCCTTAGAATCATGGATTTAAATTAGAGTCATCTAACAAATAAAACTCATGGATTTAAATTAGAGTCATCTAACAAATAAAACCACAACTTCCTGCACATTATAAATTCATTCTTGCCTTTAGTAAAATATTCATTCACATTGCCATTCGAATTTGAAACATATCCATATAAAACAAATTAATCACATGCATATCAGAAGTAAAGCACTGTCCATTATAAATAAAATGAATTGTCAATTTTATAGAAGGAACAAGATCGATTTTAAACAACTACTTCAAGAATTGTTCACTAGAGAAAAGAGAATAAGTATAGAATATCAAGCGTACCAAGTTTTAGTCATGAGATTGTAACACTACCTACCAAATATGGTGATTTATCATATCATTCTGGAAACATACTATGTCCATGTTGGAATTCTAACCCCTATATTACAATGTTTGTGGTTATTATAGTAAATAGATGAATACTTATAGCTGATATTAAAAGGAATTTTATGATGCTACAGGATTGTTAGATAACACTGGAGGCAGTGATTATTAAAATTTAGCTTTGGATAATTTCATATATGTATTGAAAGTGGATTATCTAATTATCAATCACCTAACAAAGAAAAGAGTTAAGGCACTAAAAGTATTATGGAATAGATTATATTGGATTATTCCAAGGACTGCAATCAAATTCTCTAGTGCATTAATGATTCATTTTGGATACTTAAAAAAATTCTTATACCAATTTGACACTTTACTCAGTCAGTGTAGTGAATATTTGAATGCCAAATGTTTCAATGAGGTTTTCAAATTTTGTTTTTAGTTTTATTTGAATTATGTTTTATACAAATGTTAAAAAATGATTTCATGTATAGTATTATACTAAATAAACAAGCACATTCACATATTCAATTAAAGGAGGCTGTCTTAAACTACAAAATGATAAATAATTATTGAAAAATATTTGCCAAGAAAACTTCCTTAGGTTTAATCTCAACATAGCCCACAATAAGTTATAATCCTCAATACTAAATTATTATCAGACAAATTAAGCTGAGTGCGTACCTTTTTTTAATTCACACTAAGTACCTTTTTTAATATCACGCATAGCATAAATACACACATACTAGTTACAATAAGCTAATTTTATTTTAATATGCAATTTTACAACGTACATTCTGGTCACTAATGTAAATAAAATATTTATCTATTAAATTAAAAGCCACTTTAGTTATCTCATTTTATATTAGTCAGATAGGTCTATGCAATTGAATACCAATTCACATCACCAGATATATTTATCAATGGTAGATTTAGTCATAATCACTAATCAAATAAATTCAGATTATGGTAGTGTGAGTGAGGAAATTAGCTTTTCATGCGCATGCATATGACTTTATCATCATTAAGCATGATTCAGTAGTCTTGATTTATGATTTCCATAATTATTAATAGAGTCTGTAGTTCTTGGGCCATATAAATTATAGATTCCTCATATAGGTCTCTCATTTTGGATTATATATGAGATGGATGTTTTTAAATTAATTCTATAGCAATCTTATTCCTACTTCCCCATAGAGAGTCTGTAGCTCATAGGACTCCCATTTTGGGTTATATATTAGATGGATGGTTTAAATTAATTCTATAGCCATTTCATACCTACTTCCCCATATCATACTGTTACTATATATATATATATATATAAACATAAATAATTAATGGTATAAACAATATTGTAGTTTAAATTCTTTTGAAGCACTTTCAATTACATAGTAATCCTCATCAGCTTTAACTGAATTTCAATTTTTTTTTAAACTTAACGTTACGAATATTTCCATAAGCGGTATATGGCCATATTTGCAACTTGCCTATTAATAACATCATCCTTATATTTATCGATCAAAATTACCTCTTTAATTTTCCTCTTTTTATGATTCCTTTCTTCCATTAATATTTTTATTTTATTACTATTAAATGTAAACCTATAATTACAAGTTTTTCATGGAAATATATGTAATGTTAAGTTTTAAAAAAATTTGAAATTCAGTTAAAGCTGATGAGAATTACTACATAATCAAAAGCGCTTCAAAATAATTTAAACTACAAAATAGTACTTAATTGGGTTATGAGTAAAGGGCAGGCAACAAAATGGTGAGAAAGGTAATACGGTATGCAAAAGATTTGGATAAAGAATTTATATCGGTATATTTGTACAAAAGATGGGATGATTGTGTTAGGAGGATTATTGAGTGTTATAGTGGTAAGAAATGGGTTAAAAGAATAGATTTATTAATAAAGAATAGGAAGTTAGAGAGATGAAGAACTATTATGGAGAGTAAAAAGAGTTTAAATATATATATAGAAATAAACAGAATATTAGGTGTGAGTTAATATATAATAATAGTAAGGAAAGTAATTTATTGTTTAAGGCTCAAACAGGATCTTTAGCAACAAGAGAATATACATGTAAATGAAAAAATATGAGTGATTTAGTCTGTAAATTATGTAAGGAAGGAATAGAAAATATTAGGCATCTGTTAATTGAATGTAAATGCTTGAAAACAGAAAGCACACATATAATAAAGTTATGGAAAAATAAATATAAAAAAAGTGATTATACAGATGGTAGATTATTAGTTTTTATGCTGGATTTGGAAAAATATAAGGGGGATTTAGATATAAAGACAGAAGAGTTGACAAAGATTATGTTGTGGAAATAAGATGGAGCAAAATATGGGAAAACTTAGACTGGGGAATGTAAAATTAAATAGCTAACAAGTTTCTCTTGGTATAATTGCTGAGAGATTCTTGACTTCGTTTAAGAAGAAGCTACAGTACATCACATCGCATCATCACAATATTGTTTATACCATTCATTATTTATGTTTATATATATAATATTTTCTCTAACGGGTATTGTACTATTACATTTATTATATATATAATATTTAGGTTCTCTGTCATTATTAATAATAATATGAAAATACTACAACAAAGATTAAATATGTTCAATAAAATTAAGTAGACCAAGTATATTTTTGCCACATGTGCTTCATAATCAAGGTTGTTCTATTAAGAATCTATGAATCCATTTTTTTGCTAATTTGAATATTGTTTATTCTTGGGATCATTATATATTCATTTTGTGTAATAATCCAATTCTTTTTTTTACATTATTTTAATGACAATCTTGATCTTATATTGGATCAGCCTTAAGTGTGTGTAAAAATAACATTTCTATTTTTTCTATGCATATTCTGAACCTGGTTACAAATCTAAACTATTATCTTATGAAATATTTCTAAAGATATTTAAAAAATTTAAATAGATGCGGGAAAATAGTCCAACATATAACTACAAGGAAATAACATTATCACAGGAAAGCATCATTTGCAATAGGTCTTTTGGCTATTATAATATATATATATATAAAACCAATAATGCTCAAGACTAGATAGGTAAATAATATAAATACATGAAAGCAGTCAACATTGAATATATTCATGTGGGTATGCGTGTGGAAATTAATTAGTAAAAGAGATCTGTTATATAAATGAAGTTAAATCTAAAGCCAAACTTTGTTGATGTAAGAAATACATTGTGTCTCAACTCTTATAACTATAACATCCAGCTAGTGGCTCCATACATAATAACATGAATGACTGATCAAAAGAGGTCTCCTTTTGATTAATAGTAACATGGACAGGTTTACTATTGTTTTCTTTCAGCCAATAGAACAGTTTTTATTTGTTGCTTTACATCAATACACTTGGCTGTGGATTTAACTTTATTTATATAATGGTGATCCCAATTACTAATAAATTTACATTTATATTAAACCATTAAGAAATATTAAATTTAAATATATATAATAAATATAATGGTTATTAACTACTATATACAATCTTTCAATCTACAGAAGTAGTTTCGGTTAATTCCTTAACCCTCCTCAAAAACTCTCCTCAACTGCCGTAAAATTCAAAAAACAAAATGAAAGCAAATGTCATCAACTCAAATCCCATGAATTCTGTATTTTAACATTAGCAGCTTGTTAGCTTTCCATTGTTTTGTGAATTTAACAGCATTTAAGGAGGGTTAAGAAATTAAGCAGAATTACTTTTGCAGATTAAAAGACTGACTGTATATAATAGTTAATTAACATTATATTTATTATTATTTTTATTACAATAGTTTTTAAATTAATAGACATTTTATTTGTATAATATAATAAATACAATGTTATTTTTAACTTTTATATGTAATCTTCAGATCTTTATCAATGAAGCTAAACATTGTTGAAAAACATTTAGGCAGCCCCATTTTACTAGGTAACTCGGCAAACGCAAAATGATGTTTTGTATTAGTTATCTTGGACATTTATAAGAGTTAGAAAATCTAATAATAGTTTTTTTAAAAATGTGAAATTATTACCATCCAGTTAGAAGCACATCCTGCCTAATTACACTTCCAAAGTAGAATCCATTACTTACTCATTTTAAATCCCATGTATGTGAAGAAAAAGGAGTGGTAATGAATATTCTTATCAAAATTTAAATTAGGCCATATATAAATGAGGTTGCTTTTTCATCAAAATGGTGATGGCTTCACTCTTGTTTAAAGAAGTTATTAAATTACTAGAATTTCTATATTCATTTAGAGCAACTAGTTCAAATGATCATTTTATGTCAGCCAGCAATTTAGTAAAATAAGAGTGCTGAAATGTTTTTCAAATGTTTGGTTTCATTGGTCAAGACTGGAGATGATATATATATATTTGAAATAATATTTTTAACGGTTTACAAACAATTACAAACAATCTTTAAATCCGCAGAAGTACTTTCGGTTACTTTCTAACTTGCCTCAACTGCCATAAAATTCAAAAACTAAAAGCGGAAGCAAACGTCATCAATTCAAATTCCACGAATCTCATATTTTAATGTTAGAAGCTTGTCGATTTATTGAATGCGTTTTATTCCTGTTTATAAAAATTGCCTCTTTAATTTTTCTTTTACTATGGTTTCTCTCTTCGTGAAGAATTTTCACATTTTCAAAATTAAATTTAAATTTATATTTACTTGTTTTTTCATGATCGAAAAAAAATGAAAAAGATATTAAATCGCCATTATTTTTATTTTTTACACGCTTATATAACAATTCATGTTCCTTCAATCTTTTCTCAATGCTGCACCTAGATTCACCTATATATGATAGCATACAATCACAAAAAAATTGATATATGACATTACTTTTTTGCTTGACAGGTATGACATCCTTAGAATTATTAACTAATTTATTAATATTGTTTGGAATGTAGAATGAAACATTAAATACATTCTTATATAAATCCTTAAAAAATTTTACTTGTGGATTTGAAATAAATGGAATAGATATCCATTTTTTATTATTAATCTTCATTTCTTTTAAATTATAATAATTTTTTTTAAATTGACTTAGAGTAAGTATTGTTTATTTGTTCCATTTTATAACCAACATCAAGCAATTCCTTGGCAAATATCTCAATATTTTTCAATTTATCACTTTGGTAACGACATAATTTTTCATTCCGAAACAAAAAAGATTTAAAACTTGCCATCTTATGCATCATTGGTACTTTTGATTTACAATTTATATATCCTCTTTTTTGCAATGGCTTAATTATTAGTTTATAATTTAATATACTGTTATCTCTTGTGATCATTAAATCTAAATAGTTAATCTTATAGTCCTGTTCTTTTTCAATAGTCCATTTCAAGCCATTCAACTTATTTAATTCCTCTATAAGCAAATTTATACTATTAGTGGTTCCACAGACAAAAACATCATCCACATATCTTTTGTAAATTTTAATATCTCCAAAAATACACATATTTAAAATACTACTCTCATATGTAGATAAAATGAAATTGCAAACTTGTGCAACTACAGGCAATCCCATACGCCAACCTTTGTTCATTTTATAATATTGACCTTCAAAAGATGCAACAATGTTATCATTAAAAATTTTTAAAGAATCAATGATAAATTTTATCATATATTTACAAATATTTTTACTTTTTAATGCATGTTCAATTATTTTTTATGGAATTCATTCTATCAATAGACCCATACATTTCTGTAACATCCAATGAAGCAATAATATCATTTTCATCAATAATTAAATTTTTAATACTATTTACAAAGTCAAACGATGAATCAATAGTGACTTTGTAAATAGTATTAAAAATTTAATTATTGATGAAAATGATATTATTGCTTCATTGGATGTTACAGAAATGTATGGGTCTATTGATAGAATGAATTCCATAAAAAATAATTGAACATGCATTAAAAAGTAAAAATATTTGTAAATATATGATAAAATTTATCATTGATTCTTTAAAATTTTTTATGATAACATTGTTGCATCTTTTGAAGGTCAATATTATAAAATGAACAAAGGTTGGCCTATGGGATTGCCTGTAGTTGCACAAGTTTGCAATTTCATTTTATCTACATATGAGAGTAGTATTTTAAATATGTGTATTTTTGGAGATATTAAAATTTACAAAAGATATGTGGATGATGTTTTTGTCTGTGGAAACACTAATAGTATAAATTTGCTTATAGAGGAATTAAATAAGTTGAATGGCTTGAAATGGACTATTGAAAAAGAACAGGACTATAAGATTAACTATTTAGATTTAATGATCACAAGAGATAACAGTATATTAAATTATAAACTAATAATTAAGCCATTGCAAAAAAGAGGATATATAAATTGTAAATCAAAAGTACCAATGATGCATAAGATGGCAAGTTTTAAATCTTTTTTGTTTCGGAATGAAAAATTATGTCGTTACCAAAGTGATAAATTGAAAAATATTGAGATATTTGCCAAGGAATTGCTTGATGTTGGTTATAAAATGGAACAAATAAACAATACTTTAAGTCAATTTAAAAAAAAATTATTATAATTTAAAAGAAATGAAGATTAATAATAAAAAATGGATATCTATTCCATTTATTTCAAATCCACAAGTAAAATTTTTTAAGGATTTATATAAGAATGTATTTAATGTTTCATTCTACGTTCCAAACAATATTAATAAATTAGTTAATAATTCTAAGGATGTCATACCTGTCAAGCAAAAAAGTAATGTCATATATCAAATTTTTTGTGATTGTATGCTATCATATATAGGTGAATCTAGGTGCAGCATTGAGAAAAGATTGAAGGAACACGAATTGTTATATAAGCGTGTAAAAAATAAAAATAATGGTGATTTAATATCTTCTTCAGTTTTCTTCGATCATGAAAAAACATGTAAATATAAATTTAAATTTAATTTTGAAAATGTGAAAATTCTTCATGAAGAGAGAAACCATAGTAAGAGAAAAATTAAAGAGGCAATTTTTATAAACAGGAATAAAACGCATTTAATAAATCGACAAGCTTCTAACATTAAAATACGAGATTCGTGGAATTTGAATTGATGACGTTTGCTTCCGCTTTTAGTTTTTTAATTTTATGGCAGTTGAGGCAGGTTAGAAAGTAACCAAAAGTACTTCTGCGGATTTAAAGATTGTTTGTAATTGTTTGTAAACTGTTAAAAATATTATTTCAATTATAATTACAATATTGTTTTTAATTAACGGATATTTTATTTATTTTACATATATATATATTGTTTTTAATTAACGGATATTTTATTTATTTTACATATATATAATTGGAGAGATAAACTAATAAGGTTTAAGCACTGGTCACATTGAAGCTATGATATCCTGTGTCAGAGCTATCCATGTAATGAATTAAAATGAATTATCTTCATTCCTTTTCCAAGCACTTACGTGAATGTTCTAATCAGCCAGTGCATCAGTGAGTGTGAAATTTAAATTGACAGAGTTGTCTATGTAGCGGCCTCACTCACATCAATTTATAATCAAATTTACAAAGATGGAATTAATTGCTATCCATTATGATAACTTGTAAACAAACAAGCTATAAAATGTTTGTGGTTAATTTAAGTAAATAATGTTAATGAAAAAAATAAAATCCAACCTTCTAAGCATTTGTTACATAAATGCAATGTCCTACAGTGTCAAAGCTATCAATATAATGAATATAAATGTGTGTGTGTAAGTAATAAATGTAGCACCTTGAAGTAGTTAATATCATGATAAGGTCTTGATATAACCTTTTATAAAAATGGTGATAGCTAATTGTCTATTCTGTAATGAAAGACTTTGCACTTTTTCTTCTATGTCATATTCTCCTGCCAATAATAGCTGGTATTTAACTAAGTTAACACTAAAATCACAATTTATAAGATTAAATTTAAGCTTGCTAGAAAACCTTTGACTATGTACAAAATGTTTCACTTTTACTCTGATTCAAACTGATGTTATGAATTTCATAAACATGTAAGTAGGGAGTTTTAAACTCAGACTTTCACATGAACCTCAACTATCCACACTATCTCATACTTCTGACACACTTGATCACACACATATTGAAAAGATAAATAATCACCAATATATGTATTTCATGCTAAACCAGCACTCATCAGTTGGTCCAGATTATCATTTCCACACACACATATATATATATACAATCAATGCTCAGCTTATATTAAGATAGCCATTCTTCATACTTTAATCCACTCCACCCCACAACTCTTTAGCCATCCATTTTATTGAAAATCTGATGATGGAACCTCAAAGCCCACATTGGTGTCAACCTTCTCATCCTATTCGTGTTAATCATAAGTCACTCTGACCCATCATGTATAGGATATAATCCATTTACATACATATATGAGGGATGGGCAGACCTTTTAGCATTATATTTCTAATATATGATTTTTTTCTACAGTACATGCTTTTTCATACCTGCACTTTAATATGTAATATATAGGGGGTTGAACTCAAACTATCAACTATCCATGCTATCTCATACTGCTGACATACTTGATGAATAGTTTAGGGTCATGTGAAAGTCTGAGTTCAAACCCTATATATTATATATTAGAGTGCAGATATGAAAAAGTCTATACTGTAGAAAAAAAATTCATATATTATAAACATCTCATGATCACCATTTTTTATGCTTGCTTATAACTGTTATTAAAACAGGCAAAACTTTCCATACAGTATTGCCATTCAGTGTAAGCCAGAGTAATTAATGGATGCCTGTTTTAATATCATAAACATATAAGCTAATCATTATGCAAAGAATTCTTCATTATTTACATACTATTTTCACTTAAAGACTTTAGAAAATTGGTTTGGAGAAAAATAAATAATAATAATTTAGAAAACAATGCTAGAAATATATAACAGCTTTTTCACAATGGGTGAATAAATAAAAAGGCATTAAAAATGAAGAAATATAAGATAAATTGGATTTAATCTGTTCTGAGAAGATGAAAAATATTAAGAATATATCAGCAAAAGTTATAGGAGGGGGGAGGGGAAGACATGAAAAAAGAACAGAAAAAATTAATAGATGACTGACTTTTTACAGAAATCTTTTCTTAAATCTTTTCTTAACCTTTCATACTTTAAGAAGCAAGCAGGAAATTGTAAAGTTTAAAAAACAAGGTTTGAAAAAGGTGGGATGGGAGGAATTACTTATTGACATTTGATGGATGATGATCTTTATTTATTTAACTTTAATTAAAAACTGCTTGTGCTTAATAAATAATATTTACATATGTTACTGTCAATTCATAAGATCTGAAAAATTACTTTGTAGTAAATCGAAAGATTTCGCGTTGTTGATTTATAAATGATACACAGTGAGTTAAATGTAAGATGTTTAAAGCTTCACACTCTTTAAGTCAAAATGCTTCAGACTGGCTTATATATATAAATTTAAGTAAAGAGAAGGGTGGAACCACCTTTTTCTTATAAAATCTCTGTCTTGTGTTGCAACTTAAGAGCACCCTATACAGACATCATTACATCTGACTGGCTGTCATATAACCATTTTAAATAATAGCACATGTGAGAGGTTTTCAGCCTTTCACTTTAATTAACTTATTAATATAAAATAATCAAAAGTTTGAGCAGTGAACATAATAAAGCAGAGCCAAAAAATATAGACTGAGTTTCAGTGTTCAGTATTCCATTATTGCATTAATCCACTCTGAACACTTATTAAAAATATGCTAACATATAAATAAAGTTTGCTTATTCTATTCTCTCCTCTTTTTTTCAACTCTCTCTTCTCTTTGCATTCTATAAGTCCTTTCTTTTCTGTATCTTAAGTAACAGTTCTTTATAGCTTGTACTTTTAATGGTAACATTATTTTAAAATTGGAAAGTAGAACATTAAGATAGCAGAGTAATGTCTTTATAATTCTAGCCTTATTTACTTCAAAGATTCCTTTTTCAAAAAGTGGAAATTTCATGTGCCCAATATTAATAAAGTTGTGTCAAACTCTTTTTTTCATCCCCTCAGTTTTTAATTTTAATTGGACTTAATGCATGTAACCTATTGTCATTATGCCAGTGATCCTAAATTACAAACAAAACATTATGTGCTTCTCCAAGCTTATATTCAACAACTTCATTTGAAGCAATAACCCATTCTAGTAGTTGTCTCTAGATCCAGTTAATGAAGACTTTACTATTCAATGGTTACTAGATGATAGTCATAATTAAGTCTTCAGATTAGTTTCTGCCTACTGATTTCCTTCACTGACATGTCAAAAAAACAGATACTCATATAAACATTTGGTTGCCATTACCCTTTATAGAAGAAAACCCTAGGTAATAGGAAAATAATATTTTTACCTCAATCTTTGAATATACAAAAGTACAATCTGGAATGACTAAGTGAAAAGTAGAAGTTAATGGTAGCCTTAGTATTATATAATCAATAACTTTATATTAGATACAGATGCCTATATCATTATTTACATTTAAACAAATAACAAAAACATCTTCCATATAATACTACATTTGATGGGAGCTAAAGTTTCAGTGACTTCTTTGATATTATATATAATATATAGAATTTATCGGATAACTTTTTTATTCTTTTTAAATAAAAATTGTTTGATTTATTTTGCATGTGAAAAAAGTAAATAAATATTAATAAAATGGATTACATTGTTTTATTAAATGGAATAAAATTATAAAAAATATTTTTGAGATAGTTTAACATTTTAGTCTAGCTGATGTTGAAAATGTTTGAAAACTTGTATCCTCCCATCTTTTTATCTTATATAAGCTAAGGTTTTATACAATACCCAACGGTCGCTCTGTAATTAACTTATCTACTGAAATAATAAATCTTTTGTAACAAAATAAAATCTTGTTAATCGAATAATCAAAGTAAAAGATTTGAATTCATCTGTTTTTTTTTTTAATATTAAAAATAAATAAAATGTATATATCTGCATTTAAAATAGTTGTCTTTTCTTTAGCATCTTAACAAAGTAAAGAGATGATTTTTAATCTTTTTCGTAACTCTTTTTGTACATGAAGGGTCAGATTGATTTTATATCAACATGGGTGTGACGATAATCTCTGGATGGACGATTGAAGTGTTGGAATGTGGAGTGGATTGAAGCCTGTCCATTAAAGTATTAAGATTGGCTATCTTAATATATATCTGAGCACTTATTGCATATATGTGTAGAGATAATAATCTGGACCAACTGATGATTGCTGGTTTAGCATGAAATACGAGTATTGGTGACTATTTATCTTTTCCACATATATGTGTTCAAGTGTATCAGTGTTATGAGATAGAGTGGAGAGTGGTGGGTTGTATGAACGTCTGAGCTCATATACCCTATATATTAAACCTTTTTTCTATATTTCATTTCTTTTTATGGGTCCTCAAAATTGTTATTAGATAGAGAATAAAGTATTATATCGTTTAAACTTTATTTTAATTAATCTCACTGGTAGTTATAATAAATGATGCCTAAAAGCAAAATATCTTTACTTTAATTGATAAATATTAAAGGGATCATTAAAGTAAAGTTTGCAGGAACTACATAGTCTTCTTAATATCTATAAAATTCTTAGATTTATTTTACATGTGAGAAAATAAAAAATGATCTCACTTTGCTCAATTGAATAAAATTGTCGTGACCAACCTATAATTAGGGTGCTCGCTATCACCATCCCTCCTCCCCCAAGAAATTAGTATAAGTTACTACGCATCGTATTTGGGCAAAATGTTTGATAGGTTTTATGTAATCATAAATTTTATAACTACGAGTATGCAAAACATTTTCCACTCGAAAACATACATTCAAATTGTAATGTTTAATAGAATCAAAAATTTATTTTAAACATTTAAATGTAAAGAATCTTAGCCTTATGCGTTAGTAGTCAATCTTAAAACAGTTTAACTATTAATATTTATCTATTATGTTTTTTCAGAATTTTATGATGCACAGAATAAAAAGTAAGAACTTAATGTATTATTCCTATAGTCAATACATTTGAATTTTTCATCACATTATTATTATGTTAGACACCTCTGTATTAATCTCTTTCCTGGTTGGCAGCTCTACTGAAAATGATTAATGTAAAAATAAAAAGCTTTTAATGTTTTCTATATGTTTTAGATGCTAGAGTATATTATAAGCCATCATCACTGTCAACCATTTATCAATCCACAGCAGCGTTCTCTAACTTCAATCCATTTTTGTCCGATATCTAGTCTCTTTTCTCCACATTACCTCTGCACACTTTCTTATTTCATTCATCTATCTCACCTGTGGTCTCTTTCTCAATCTTTAGGAATCCAAAATTTCAACTGTCCATCTATAATCATCTCTTTTAGCCACTTCACTTCAATCTCTTAATTCTTTGATGTCATTAACACCTGTTTGTTCTCTTACCCACATATTTCATTTTTGATTTCTCCTTGTTACTCCTAACATGCACCTCTTTATAGTTCTTTCAGTGATATAAAGTCTCTGTATTGCTCTTCTGTAAAGTGTCCAAGTCTCAGATCTATAAGTGACAGAAAATGAAGGATATTGTTGCTTATTAAGTGTTATTATTTCTCTGTTGTCTACTTATTTATAATAATTACAATAATCCCATTACTGAAATATAATAAATTAAAAGTAGCCCTAATAAAGTATTATATACAATAAAAATATTAAGTACTATCTTATTTTAAGATGATATTTAATATTTTCAACATTTTCTCAAAATATACAATATTTGTATTGCTTCTAATCTATTAACTAGTTATTTCCAATTGCTTTAGGATAGAGAATTTAATCATTATATTTTGAAGCAGTGGAAACCAATGCAAAGGTTTACATTTATGTTGAATAAATTAGAATAATGTGTCAACAAACAATTTTTTTTTTTTTAAATTACGTTACTAATGTTACTTTCATTATGCATAAAACTTTAGGACATTATAATAATAAACATTTTTTTATTGATGAGTTAGTAAGCTTTAGCTAATAGCAAACTTATTTTTTTGTCTTCTTTTTTTAGCAATTGAAGATTATTTGTAAAATGAGTTTCCATAAATAGAAAAGCTTTTTAATCTAAAATTACATTTTTTCTCATGTGTCATAGCATCAGTCGGGAAGCGAACCCGCTAACCAGGAACAACTGCTTGTAAAGCTGCTGATTTACAAAATCACTAAAAAAAATTATACGTAAAACAAACTCTTTCATTTGTAAACTAGACTTCGCCTTATGATGAATTTCTGATTAAATGCCGTAATATTGCAATAAGTAAATATTAAAATTTAAATTCTTCCAAATTATGGTAAATTTTGAAAGTTTTAATTTAAAATGAAATACAATTTAATATTATGTATTGTTTTTGGAATCTTTTATTAAATAAAAGTTTAAAAAAAAGAAATAATAAAACTAAAATGAAAAATAAATAAAGTAGATAGACAAACCAAATATAAAAAGTGACCAATGGAGATAATGCATTTAAATATTTGACAACTTGGTTAACTTATATAGTAGAAAGAATTTAAAAAATAAAAAGTGCACTGAATAAGCAAGATTTTATTAGTATAACAAATCATCTTATGTAATTGGAAGGGACTTGAACTCAGACTTTCAGACCCCCTATAGCTATTGACTCCATCTCATACAACTGATATAAATGACCTCGTACGTGTGTATATAACTGTAGGAAACTTGAAAATATGAGTTCAAATTTATTCTAATTAAATTAAATTCAGTATAGACAATATACTTGTATTTAAATATTAAGAAGTTCTGAAGAAGATTGCTGGGGGCAATTGAAACTATCATATTAGGTTGTAAAAAAAGCATTGTAAAAGTAATAAAGAACATAGATGATATTAATATTATATAGATTTGGCAATGCAATAGGAAATATAAAGTAGTAAATCATTGTATGGTTTTATAAGTTAAATACAAAAAATGATTTAACATTTTGGATCCATTCATGTCTTTATAGAAAGCAAATATTTGAGCAATAATTAAAAAAAAATATCACATGATCACATTTCCTATACTAGCACATTAATTGTTGATAAACAGAGCAAAACTCTCCATACAGTATTGCCACCTGTGCTAAACAGAGTAATCAATGGATGCCAGAAGGCTTGTGCATAAAATCCCTATCTAATGCCTACTCATCCAATATCCCCAGACTAGTTCTCAAATCCAAAGCTCCTCACTGACGAAGGCCACAAGCCAGAAACTAGTCTGGGGATATTGGATGAGTAGGCATTAGATAGGGATTTTATGCACAAGCCTTCTGGCATCCATTGATTACTCTGTTTAGCACAGGTGGCAATACTGTATGGAGAGTTTTGCTCTGTTTAAAAAAAAATACAATTAAGAGTTTTGTAAATAAAGATTTGGAGAGGATTTTTATATATCATAAGTTGGAATGATAAAGTTATGATTATGAAAATATTGAAAAGAGTGTTATAAAACATATTTATTAAATTATAATCATATCATAGAACATTAAAACAGGCAAAATTCTCCATATAGTAGTGCCATTCAGTGCCAACCAGAGTAATCAATGGATGCCAGAAGGCTTGTGCAAGGCCACAAGCCAGAAACTAGTCTGAGGATATTGGATGAGTAGGCACTAGATAGGGATTTTATGCACAAGCCTTCTGGCATCCATTGATTACTCTGATTGGCACTACTGTATGGAGAGTTGTACCTGTTTTAATAACAGTAATGTGCTAGCATAAGAAATAGTGATCATGTGATCATAGAACATTCTTGTTCACATACATTCTTAAGAATTATTTTCAAGCAGACTTATAACAAAACTTGCCAATACAACTTTCCTTTTCATTTACCAATGTCTATTTGAAAATAATTCTTAGTAAAGTGTTTGAATGAGAATTTTCTACAATATGATTATAATCCTAAACATTACTTATTTAAGTAGTAGTAAAAGTTATTTACATGATATTGAAATTATTAAATTATCAAAATAAGCTATATTTACTAAGGTAATAAACCTAAAGCATGTGTGGTTGAAAATGTGAGGGTAGGGATCTCTACAGGTCTTAATCACAAGCTTACACATTGGAAGAAAAGAGGAGAACCCTTCTTTACTTCAACCTACTTTCTATGTAAATTGATGAAACTGAAGCTGTTAGATCTGAGAGCGTGAAGCTATTCAATACTTCACTGATGAAATCCACAATTCCTTTTATACATTAGTGCTCATGAAATGTTTCAATTTACAATGAGTCAATGGAAAGATCTTATAGTTAGAAATCTATTGCATAGCTTCACACTCTCAGGTCTAACCGCTTTACCTATTTATATAGAAAGTAGGTTGATTAAAGAAGGGTTTCACCCTTTTCTTCCAATGCGTAAGCTTGTGGTTAAGACCTGTAGAGGTCTCTACATTCACATTTTCAACCACACATGCTTTAGGTTTATTGTCTTAGTAAATATTACTTATGTAAACAATGTGCATTAAATTTATAATTACAACTTTAAATTATCGTAATAGATTTCTAACTATAAGATCTTTCCATTGATTCATTATAAATCAAAATATTTCATGAGTACTAATGTATAATAGAAATTGTGGACTTAATCAGTGAAGTATAGAATAGCTTCACGCTCTCAGATCTAACCGCTTCAGCTTCACCTATTTATATAAAAAGTAGGTTGAAGTAAAAAAGGGTTCCCCTTTTTTCTTCCAATGCATAAACTTGTGGTTAAGACCTGAAGAGGTCCCTACCTTCATATTTTCAACCGCACATGCTTTAGGTTTATTGCCTTAGTAAATATTACTTATGTAATCAATGTGCATTAAATAAATTTATAATTACAAAATAAACTATATAAAGTAATCACCCTTTCCTCACAAGTGCCATTAAACAATGGTATTCAATGTGCAAGGATACTCTCACTTAAGCCACAAGTTAGAGACTTTAAAGAAATAAAAACACCCATCTTATTTCCAAACTCAAATGCAATTATATGAACCAATCTTAAGTGTCTAGAAGTAAAAGTATGAATTTATGACTCACTTTAAATCCATTTCTTATTTTTAATACTCTTATTAGCACTCTGAAGTTTTAAATTTATTTTGGTCCAACATTAAACGATGTTAAATTATGTAATATTTTATAAATTTTACAAGTACAGTGTTTTAGATTGTAACAAACTATAGAAAGTAGCTATCCTTTTTTCACAAGCACTGTTAACCAGAAGTGCTAATAAGAATATTAAAAATAAGAAATGGATTTAAAGTGAATGATTTGTAAATTCACACTATTATTTCTAGACACTTAAGATTGGCTCATATAATTACATTTGAATTCACAATTAAGATGGCCACTCTTATTTTCTTTAAGTCTCTATCTTGTGGCTGGGGTAAGCGTATCCTTGCAGATTGAACACCATTGTTTAATAGTGCTTGTGGTGAAAGGATGATTATTATCTGTAGTTTGTTACACAGCACTTGTAAAATTAATCAAATATTACATAAATTATAAAAAAATAAAATAATTACATAGTGCTATGGTGAATGCAAAAAGAAAAAAATTAAATTAATAAGAAAATGTTGACAGACGGCATTGATAATGAAGAATTCTATGGTTGTTTTAAGAATGATAATAAAAAACCAATAATATGAGTATGTAGTTGAGTTTAATAACAAAACATTAATTTCTGAAAGAATCTAATAATAATTCTCATGAATATAATCATGTTAAGAGTGCCAAACATTATTCAACACCAACTAAATGTATCAGTTTCATTTAATTGATCAAACCAAATTCAGTTTTATTTTTGTGAATTGTAAATCAATTCAGAATCTTTAAGCTATTGAATTTTCCAATAGCACCACTGTTCTAAACATATTCAAATTTAGGATTCAACCCTCTTAAAATCCAGAGATTTTATAAAATTCCAAGTGAAATTTATAGAATATTTTATGTAAATATGAATAATTTCTGCATCAGTATTAATAGAGATAAACATACTAATTCCATAATGAAGCATTGATCATCATCAACACTCTGCTGCCATGTTACAAATAGTGATTACAATATATATTTTTTCAATTCTAGAATTTCTCCAAGTATAATACTAACCATCAAAGATAATCTGTGGCTATAAGATTATTTAGAAAATATACTGAATCAACAAATGTGATCAGATATCTAAAATGTTTTCCATTTGGAAAATATGTTTATAATTAATCAAAACTGTTGATTTTATACTGAATTATCCAGTTACCAGTTACTGTTACACAACTTCTGCATATTTTTAAAATTCCCATTTTTACTTTCACTGCAAAGATTTTTAATCTAGTTCCACATGTCCTTCCCTGCAGTACCCTTATGATTGTTTTTAAAAAAGTAATTCTTACTCAGTAGATGACAAGTGTGATTGATTAAAACATTACTATAATAATACTGTTAATTATACTCAGCTGAATTCAGATAATACATCTTTTATATATGTTGCTTACAGAAATTTTCATTATAATATATATATAAGACATATTTTGCAGGTTCATCTATGTTAAAAAATTTAAATATTGATATACCGACGTTTCGACTTGATCACACAAGTCATGCAATCCATAAAAATCTTTGTAGCAACATATTGTACCGGTCGAAAGACACACATCGATCCAACAAACCCCTGAATACAGGTAAAGTACCTCGAGTCCGACCATGTACAAGATAGATAAATTAGGTACATCGTGAATTCTTCTCTATTTACCTATATCCCCAGGTTAAAGATCTAATCAATAGCCTTTCTCGATGATACGATCGAAGTCCTTTATTTTCACTGTGCCAGCAGCTGGGTCTTAAAGCATGAGATTCGATTTTATTATATTTAAATGAGAACTTGGGTGGATTGGTTGATAGGTATATTTAAAAATCAAAATTTATTTAAAATAAAAATAAATAACATGATTCGAGAACACTGGAAGTTTGTTTTAGTTATATATATATTTAAAATCATTGGACATTCTACATTAGTTATTTTACATTAGTTTAAACTCAAGCTCAAAAAAAAAAAAAAAAAAATACAATTTTTAAATTAACTTCATAATTATATGAGTTCCTGACGACTTTATTTTTATTAGCGGTCAGCATTGACGTTATTGACTTTGTACAATTTATTTTGTGAAGTTTATACATCTTTCATTTTGTTTACATTTATTCTCTTTTTTTTTAAAAAAAATAGCAAAAATTATTTCATAATTAAATGACCACGGACTTCAAAATTTCCGTGCACATTTATTACAAGCTTATAATATAGCGATAGGTTTAAACATCTGCCTAACGCACATATATAAGAATGACTTAAAAAAAAAAAACATTTCTATTGAAAAAGATATTAATTACATAGACGATTGTAGTAAGACTAATTTAACGTCTTACTCCATTAACATATATATAAAAAAATGATTTTTATTTATCTTTATAAAATTAATAATTTGGATTTTCAACAACTAATGTTTTATGACATTAGTGGACCTTGCTGGCATAGCTTATAAATAACTTTAAAACTGTAAGCGATTATAATTAAAAAAATCTATCAGTTAATTATCAAAGCAAACAAGTCACTTTAGTTGGACTTACAACTAAAATCATACCTATAATGAAATATACCGTGAATTAGCCAAAACCAAACGATTTTAACTAATTATGCAAACGAGAGGATCTTTTCGGTAGAATCATCTCCCTATGGCTTACGTATTAGATAGGCAAAATAAAAACAAAATAATGTCGGGTTAATAAATATACGAATGCAAATTGGAGAGAAGAAACGTAAGTAAGAAAATACCAGCCAGATTACGGACACTCGTATGTCTATTCCAACGAAGAATAAAAGGAAAATCGATACATCCACATGTCATGTCCATGTATCGATAGGAGATAGGAATTACAGAGAGTCCTCATATTTGCCTCTACGAATTCTGCTGACAAACCAACTCCATCTCAAACACGCTGTCCGTTTCACAGGCGTATGCAAAGAACGGAAGCTAACTCCAAATCACAAAATCTATGACCATTTTAGGTCTGTTCATGAGACTCCAAGCATTCTTTATTAACCCGAGATCTTATAATTATTAAATAGGAACGAATTATAATTAAATAGCCTTAAAATGATCTAATACTGCATAGAGAACAACCTGCGTAAAACAACTACTTTATATAAATATTTAACATACAAAAAGGAATTTAATTCTCGAAAAAATCCCCCCTTCCCTCTTTCCTAACTTAAAAAAAAATGCATGATAATTAACTGACGCTATCCAGCGGCGCTGTTACTAGGTCAAAAATCTATAACATATTTTATTGGTATTTTTATCTAGTGTCTGAACCTCCCCCCCCCCCGGGGGGGGGGGGGGGGTATTTTTAGATCTAGTGTCTGAACCTACCCTGACACCTCTCTGAGGAGTGCCAAAGCACGAAACCATGGTCAGGGGTTTGGGGAGGGGTCTCTGACGGAGATATTTTAAGTGCTGGCTCTGGCTAAGCATTTATCATAAAGCTTGTAGAGGAATTGGCAATCCTCACTATTTATAACTTACAAGCTTAAGAGATAGGGTCATGTGATCTATGAATTGATCTATGACTTTTATTTTGACTATTTATATTTTATTCTGTTTTGAATTGCAGAAATATAAAATAACAGAATCCCATTCTGGGAAATCTATAATAAAACTGTTTAAAGAAATTACGGCATGTTTAGTTTGAAATATATATATATTCGACATAACTTCACTTGCGAAATAAAATAAATCAAAATTATTTTATTTTAAAATTAAATCGTTCTTTCCCGAACTCTCTCTAATAAAACATAGTTTGCTCTCTTAGCAAATTACTCCGAGCCCCTGCGAGTGACACTTGTCGAAATACAAAAAAAAATCAAAGCATGAAATAATCTCATGCTAAAATTAATATAAAACAAATAAATTCATATTCAATTAAAAATATTAGAAAATTGTTGTGAGCTTGAGTTATCAAAAGGAAAAACATTATAAATAATTTAAAAGAACAGGTTAAAGAGACAGTTAAAAAAAAGATTCTTAATAAAAATTAACTTTTGACATTTTAAAGCTTTACGAAATTATATTTACATTCTAATAATACTTTGGTCAAATCTGGATGACTACCTTGGTGCTCCCCGGGATGAGTTCTTTGGGCGAACATTGATGGCTTATGGCAGTTGATGGCATGTTCTGGCAGCAGCATAACGGAAGATTTCGGGTCTCAGGAGGGAAAGAGCAGCGATTACCCTGTTTTACTTCTCGATCATCATAGTGTGCTTTCTACAACTCTCTCTGTTCTCTGTCACTCTCTGTCTCGTCTCTCTCTTGTCTAAAAAGGGCCACTCTTTATTACTTACTACTGCCTCAGGTGATCTTTTAGAAAACCATAGCAATTGTTTTTATTCTAATTTTAGAAAGTTTGTACCTCGATAAGGATTAATATATTTCAATCTAATTTTATATTAGTTTTTAATTTAGATAACAATGTAGAATCTCTACTAATTAATGAATAGAGATTCCACAGTGAATGGATTTTGGTAATTTATCAATGCTTTTAATTTAAACATTTATTTTAAACTTCTTATCGAGGTACAAATCTTTTCAAAAAGGCCATCTTGGATTCTTGAACTAAAAATAAAGCATTTTAAACATATACAGTATATCTAAAATATATAAAAAAAATTCAAAGTTAATTATTTGAATTTTTTTCTTTTAATAATAAAATAGAATAAGTGTTAGTACAATTATAATCCAAAATAAATTATAGGATTTATTCAGGATAGTTAAAAATGTTTTTTTTAGAATAATAAAAAAAAAGGCAAATGTTAGTAAAATAAATAATTAGGTGGGTCAGACCGTGAAACGCCAAATCTGAATCAGATTTACCATTTCAATATATATATTCTAATCTTGTCTTTGTGCATCTCACTTCCGGATAAGTATATTATCTTAAAATAAAACGGGTTCTAGCTCAGTTAATAATTAATAAATAAAACATTCAGTATTAAAATTAAATGTTTCACTAGCTCAAATTTTAAAATACAAATAAGGTTCATATTATAAAAATAAATTAAATAAATATTTAATATTTTCATGAGACCTGGAAGTGAAAATACAGGTGACAAGAAAGATTACATTGAGCCAATATCCCACAGGATACTACCTCAATGGCATAAGAACACTACCCCCCCCCTTATTACTATATCAAGTAAACAAACTTATAGTATTCTTACGACTTTAATAAATCCTACTCACTAAGATTAAACTAATAATTGAATCTTAATCTTTATCTACTATAATTTAGCTCTATAAAATCTCAGGTTCCTAAATTTTATTCTACCTCAATAAGTCAATAAAATTACGGTAGTAAAATATGAGAAGGGAATTTTATGTTATAATCTACTACACTTAAACTAATAATAATAATATTCTTCATTGTATAACTAATTCTGTATATCTTTTCTTTTCACTATATTTTTATTACCATAATAAAATAATAAAATAATGCAATAAAATGTTTTATCTTTATGTAATAATATAAGAAATATGTGGTAGCATTTGATAATCTGACAAACAAAAGTGTGTGGCAATGGATAGCATATAATTCAATGTATTATTATGATAACTAATTTATGACCATAAGATAATGCAAATGTGATTACTTAATTAAATGAATACCAATAAACTATTCGAATTCTTAAAATAATTCTTTATTTATCTTTTGTGCAAAATTATAAGTTTAATTTTATTAACTCTGTGTTCAAATTCATGAAGATGAAATAAATAACAAATCAAACACACAAATTTTGAGAAAACAAATTTTAACAAAGTTTATTATAATATTAACATAACAATTTATTTACAATATGCACATTTAAAACATCTTAAAGATTGGTACCATTATACATTCTTTATGTTCGAACTCCCCTGTTTGATCAATCTTATATCAAAAATTACATTTATTTAATGCTTACTCAAAATATATTTTACATCCTTTAGCTATTATTCAAGTATGCTTATTTTCTTTATTAAACATCTATAGAAACATAATACGGATAAACATAAAATAATACTAATCATACTAATCGAAAACAAAGATATCTTTTTAATAGACAATTTCACTTTAGCAATATTATCGATATCATGTAAAATATCTATTGATAATTTATTTCTAAATTATGGATGCTGTTGTTCACAACATTGTATTAATTAACTATAATATATTCTATTATAACAATATTATAGTATTATATAACTATAAACACTGATACATTATCTATTATTGAATAAATATAAATTGTATCTAAACTTATTGTGTAGACTGTTTTTTTATAACATTATATTAAAAATATGCAGTACTTATTTAAAAAAAAATGAAATAAATATTTTAATATTATTTAATATTTCAAAAGCAACTTTGACCTACATACTTTATTCTTAAGATCTTATATTTATTTCCAAATTAAAATAAATCTCTAACATATTTTATGATTCTTTCATTTGAAGTCCATTGAATTTTCAATTCATACAAATTCTATTTCTTCATCCAAGTAAATGAACTCATCTCATTCCAAAGAATTGCATATCTTTAACTCTAAATCATCTATTATTTTCTTTTAAATATATCTTACTGTACAACGTAGCTACTTTTTTTGGAAAAATAGATAGCGAATAGATTTGTAGGAAGGGAAGAAAACTAGAGTATAACACATAACTCATATCGAATAAAATATACCATGACACAGTGTAATTATAAAACTAGAGGCAAGACCTTTTTCTGAATAATGTCCTCAAATACTATAAGTGATGTCAAGCTCTTCCTTTAGCTTTATTGAACATCAATCAATACTCCAAGAAAAATAAGCACTGTCCAAAATAAATATACAATTGCAGGGCTTTTGTTAACTGCATTGCACATTCGCAAATATTATAAAATACTATTCATATTTCCCAAATATCCTAACTTAATAATCTCCTGGACATGTTAACCATATTACTAATACCAGGTCACTATCCTATTCTTACTTCCTCAAGATTTACCAGGTCTTACATCAACAAATTTACTAGCTTGCATATTCAAATAATAAATAAGATTCAACTGTGATTAGAGAAATCTTACTACATAAGAAAAGTTTGCTTTACTTTCGTATTCTAAACTAAACACATAATATTTTGATCATCCAATAATATAAAAGTTCTTTAAAAAGAATCAAATAAATATTTATTATCATGTTGGGTTATATTATCATTATAAAATCATAGTATGCATATTCCAAATAAATCCTGATCTCACAATGTTTTAAAATGTGTTGTATAATGCATATTTTAACATTCATACATCAAACATTATTACATAGGCAATCTGTAAAAAAAAAAAAATACATCATAATAAATATCAATAATTCATTATTTGTTACCAAGTAACATTAGCTCATGAGTATCACTTTTGCAGTCTTCTTTTCTCCAACTACATATAACATCTCATACATAAAAAACACATCCATGCTTCTATTTAAAATATTCCAATTTAAGCTATTAAATATTATACTATAGGATTCTAATACCATAAATAATTAATGTTCATGTTCCTATACTTCTTAATCAAAATTTTACATTTAAACTAAATTAATAAATAAAGAAAAATCAATCAAAACTATAATTACATATATCTTCAATTAAATCTTCCATTGACAAAGTTCTTTAAGGTTCAAAAAATGTTTATTATTTTCTCAAGTTTTTTTTTAATGTTCTCAAAAGCACTTTATTTCTTCAAGAGCAGTCACCTTCCCCCATTGCTATGTTTCTCTTGCTTGACAATGAACATTTGTTGGGCGGCGGCAGTGAGCAATTAAAAAAAATCATAGTAAAAAATAATACGAGATGACTTTTTAAATCTTGAAAATTAAACAAAATAATCATCAATCTGTTCTGGAATGGTTAATAAAATAATAGTTTATAACTTCTATAGTCCAGAATGATAATTATTGAAATCATAATACTAAAAATAATTCCCGTGAAGCTTCTTAAATTTCCCATATAGGAGTAGTAATGCATTATATTCCATTTGGTTTAGCTTAATCTATCTGATAAACTTTTTGCGCAATATTTATTTTTCCATGGATCCATTCTTCTATTTACTCATATATTCACTTTCTTTATGGGTTTCTTCCTTAGTGAATTTATTTTCATTTAGTATTTATTTCCATCAGTTTTTAAAACTTCAAGTTTTTAAAACAAATCTTTTATAAATGCGTTTTAACCCTTTTAAGACTGTAGGTTTTTTTTAGAAAAAATCTCTGCGAGGCATTTCTTTAATTTCTTGCAAAAATATTTTTTAAAAATGTTTCCTTCACAAAGGATATAACATCTACTTTTAAAATGATATTTCTATGAAAATAATCATAAAGTATATTTGTCTTACTATTTCTTAATTTTGGTCAAGTTTGTCTTCTATATAAAATTAATGTGTCTTTACTTTTAGATGGTAAAATAGTTTTTCCATTTGAGTTTCTTGTATAATGTCCACACTGCTATTTTATTCATTAGAACAGTCCTCTTGTTCAGCATTAATGAAACTGTGTCAACAAATATATACATTTTTAAAATATTATAAACTGAATATACTTTACTTCTTGGCATATCCATTTATTATCGCAAAGTTCTAAGTTAGACTTTGATAAAATACTTCTGATAACAGACTTTTAAAAATTTAACAAGGCATATTGAATAAAATTATATTAATATTTTTATTGTACACTCTCTTTTTGCAAAACAAAATATCAATTAGCTTTTGCAAATAAAATTATAAGAGAGCCCTTAATTGACTAAAATAATAAAATTAAATTATAATCACCTTGATAGCTTCTGATATGTTCAGCTACCTTTTAAAATATTTATTTAATCACCCCTAGACCCCCTGTTCAATTGGTATTTATACCCCATAAGAATACCTTATCCTATTGGTTGATTATTACTTTTGGTTTGATATCAAATTTGCATAAGTTTCAGTTTTGCAGAATTAAATTTCAAAATAAAAATTATGATGTATTAAAACTTACAAATATTATTTAAAAATATTAATCTTAAATAAACTATTACTTTACTAAATTGATTGAATACCTTTAAAATAACTTTTAAAACAATATTCAATGAATTTATCTTACCTTTAATATTTAATTTATCTATTTTTATTTTAACAAAATATTAACTTTTTTTATTAACTGTACTCATCTTTATTGCATTGTTTAAACATGTTATAATGACAGTCAACTTAATATTTATTATTAGCTTTATGATAGGTCATAATTCTATTCAACTCTATAATGTAATTTTACAATATTTCAAATTTTACTAATAAATTCAAGCAAGCGAGTGTGTGCAACTCTATATTACATAAGTCACATGATTAATAATCAAGATAGACTAACCAATTTTTCTCTGTCTGGGAATAAATAACAAATTGCTACACATGTATTAAATAAAATAATACAATCAGATAAAATTTGGAAAAATAATTTAGAAAATATAGAATTAAATATAACTTTCACTACCATAAAAATTACTTTTAAAATATACAATATTAATTCTGATTATTAAATATAGTTTATAAATCTAAATATAACTTATTTATCTATACATTTAAGACTATTAAAATTGAGCTTATTAAACATACTTTTAAATATTTATAGCTGTTGTTTATTATGGCCAGCTTTTGCAACCATATGTAACAATACTTCTAGATTTATTTAATTGTTCTTAAGTGATTTAACATAATATTATGCGTTACATAATTTCATTAGCTTTAAATTGTACTTTTAAGATATTATTAACACAATATAATTAACACATCAAGAGAACATATTCCAAAATTTAAAATTTTTAATAATTTACTGTGGTGACCTATTTCTGACCTATAGAAAATGGCGCAATATATATATACACACACAAAGAAATCAAGTCATGTCATATGATCTAATTTAAGAAGCTTGTATTACAAATGTTATATAATGAGCTTGCAAATAGCTCTTAACAAGCTTTACAGAATATCCCAGCCTCAGAACTGTTTCAGCTACTGGATTCCTCAGTGAGAGTGCTAGGATATTCAAGCATTGGATTTAAAATACCAGGGCAAGTCCAGCACTTTATCTACTTAATAGTTTTCCATTAGATAAAGTTCTGGGCTTGGCCTGGTATTTTAAATCTAATGTTTGAATATTCTAGCACATCACCGAGAAAGCCAGTAGAAGAAACCAGTTTGAAGTGGGGATATTCTGAAAACCTTATTAAGAGCTATTTGCAAGCTTATTACATATATATATATGTATATATATATATGTGTGTGTACACGTGTGTGTTTGTTATCTGTATTGGGATTGTGTAAATGTTGATTGGTTGTAATTAAAGAGAAAAGATTACCACCTTTAATATATGTGCTGTACTGGTCTTATAATAACTTAATACTGTCATGTTGAGTAGTGAGGATAGTTTCTAATTATTCATAATATCCAATAGTAATTGAAAAATTTTGGGAATGTTAATATATGAAAGAAAATTATGGATGTAAAAGTGAATAGAGAAACATCTCCACACTCTCAAACTAAGACTCTTCAGATGACTTCTCTCTTTTTATGTGTTTGAGTTTGAGAGTATCATCAGTACTCAACATAATATTGTTGAGCCATTACAAGAATAATATGGAACGTATATTAAAGGTGAAAATCCATTATCTTTAATTATGTATAATCTCTTCACGTATTAAATAAATTTGAATTATATATATATATTATCAATATTTAAAAAAAAGTTCTTATATTTTATATTTTTTTTATTCAGTATTTTTTTGCTTTGACTATACATCTTACATATGACTTTTTTCTAAGCCTCATAAAATCTCTTGAGATTTATTATAAAATTTCGGATGGTTATTGCCATCAAATTTAGAAAATTTTTTATTTCACACTATTTTTATCAGTATTGGAAATAGTATGTCTTTTTATACTTTTATATGTTGTACAGATCCATTGTCTTTTAATTAAGTATGAAAATATGACAACTATACTTAATCACTGTTACTTTTTCAGGTACATAGTTATATTTTCTATTAATATTAAATTGGATTTACCAAAGGCACTTTATCCAATTCATTTACTCTGTTTCAATACATAGAAATAAAGTATTAAGGTGCTTGTAATCATTAATTTCATAAAAACATTACTACCTCTATTATTTTATTTTTCATGTGTGAATACAAATATTTCCATATATGTATATATATATTGTAACGATATATAAATATGTCGTTACATTTATTTAAAATAAAAACTTAAAAGTTCGCAAATAAAAGTAAAAAACTAAACGCTAAAATTAAAAAGTTTTGTTAAACGTATATATTCGCACAGACGCTAAACTTTAAAAATATTTTTTTCATAAACAAAAAAAAAAGTATTTGAACGTATTTTTTTAATAAAAAAATACAAGATTGAAATATAAAAATATTTTAATAAAAAAATAACGTAAGTTAAAATAAAAACAGGTATTAATTAATTCCTGTAATCTGTAAATGGAAATGATTGTTTATTAATTATCTAAAAGCTGTGTAATTAAAAAGTCAGATGAAAAGTTAGATAAGAGAAGAAAGAGAAATTAGCTTGACCAATGGAAGCACTAGGCCTTGGCTCGGACCCTAACGAAAGTGATGGATTAGTGACGTTTTGTGGATTGAATCCTTGTGGATAATATAAAAAAGGGAAATATAGTTTTTTCAGACAGTTCCAGCGTTGGGTGTTTGAGAGGTGGTAGGATGCACATACCACACTCTTTATTTAAAAAGGAAAAATGAAAAGACTGTGATACCTTGAACCAGCTAATGCCATCTCCAGAACATTATCTTCCAATGGAGGCGTCGGGGAATTAAAAGCAAAAACCTGGACTCTTCTACCGTAAGCTATATTGACATGAACTCTAAGTTAAAATCAATTAAGAACTTTCGTCAAATTTTACAAATTGATAAACAAGCCAACTGAAATGTTAAAACGGACTCTTATCTGACTTTTGTAAGTTTTTAAATCAAATTAATAATGTTTAATTTTATATGTTTTCCGATTGATAAACATCATTTCCATTTTATTTTATTTTTTTTTTTTATTGTAAAGATTATTTAAATGTATGAAATTTAAGTTGTTTATAGACGCTTGCATGGATTCGTTTGCGGTTAATTATATTTTGGTTTTCATATTTGATCAAAATATATAGACATTCGATAAATAATGATACCTTACGGTGAGTATCTAAAATGTATTTATTCGGATGTCTTTTAAGTTATTGGTGACAACGCAAGTATCTTATGGTGAATACTATTGGGTTACTTATAAGTTTCCCTCTGCGATTGTCGGTATCAATAATTTTGTATTTTGATCGTTTATGTTTATTTTGAAATGTTTTTGACCGTGGAATCTATGTAATCGATCTATACCCAACATTTTTAAACAAATCTGTGCGAACGTATTTAAATGTTAAAATTAAGTCGGGCGTGAATGGCTATATAGTTTTGTAAAGTTGTATTAAGGGAGGGTAATCTTAGGTTATTCATTTCATAGTTGAATTGGTTCAATGGATTGGATATATTTGGGTAATTAGTAGATGTAGTATGAGGTCTGCTACGGGCAGGATTATAGATATTCGCCACACACCCTCTGTTTGCCTATGGATGGGTTTGTAAGTCGGCAGAAGACCGCAGTCCATTCCTATGGAGTTTTTTTGTTTATTGTTCTACTTGCCAACAGATGTCACATTCCTGTTGGTGGAGAGCCAATGTCTTCTCTATTTCTACTTATTGTTCAGATGTACATTCCTGACAATATAGTATTTTGTGTTGTCATATCATGCTACATTGAATACATGAATGTATCAGATGGAGTGGCGCCAATTTGGTTGCGAAATTTGTTGCCTAAGGTTAAATCAGGGAAGAATATTTTCTTTTCAAATGCAGATCTATGTAGTCTATTCATACTTGACTATCTAAATAATAATTAAACTCATTGAAACTTAGTTAAATGTAAAATTAAAAGTTAATATAAAAATCTAAAATGTTTAACTTATTCCTCAAAATTTAAATATTATTTTATATGTGCGTAAATAAATATTTTTATGTGTTAATTTCTGGCAGTGGCTATTATTTATTGATATTTAAGATATAAATTAAGATATAGATTTTTATCTCTGCGTCTCCGCTGAGCTAGTGACTTGGGCTAACGATCGGAATATTTAAATAAAGTGGAATCTTAACAGTGCGTATCTGCCTACACTATAAATTTTTCTAGGCTCAAATGCCTAGATGGCGCCCTTGTAGAGCGGATATTGTTTTTGCGGTTAGATTCGATCTTCACTTTCATTCCGATTGGTACAATATATATATGAAAATATTTACTTTTTCACACTTTAAATAAATGAGTAAACACTTTAAAAAAAAAGTCAAACAACCTTTAGAATATATTTTTGACTAAAATAGTGCACTTCAGTTTTCCCTTGTCATAAACTTTATACAAATGTTTTCAGCATAGTTGTTTATTTATCTATTTAATATCACAGTATTCATTTCACAAGTACTTAAATTCTTATAAGCATTTAAAGAAATAAAAATAATCCTTAGTTTAATAAATAATTATTAAATATCATTGATATATTTATCCAAATATAAACAACATAGTGGTTTTGAGAACTATAAAACTTGTAAATTATATACAGCAATATATATATATATATATTAATTCTAATGTTTTCACGGATAAAAGATGTCATATTATTATTACTATTTGCGGGATATTCCGTGTAGTGAAAAAGCTAAATGCTGACGTTTCAGTACAATATCAAGTACCTTCCTCAGAGCGTCCTCTTTCTCAAATCATAAGAGGACGCTCTGAGGAAGGTACTTGATATTGTACTGAAACGTCAGCATTTAGCTTTTTCACTACACGGAATATCCCGCAAATAGTAATAATAATATATATATATACGTAACTTTATAAATAAATATTTGAAAATACAGTAATTAAAAGTCTATAAAAATTATATGTATAACTATAACTTAGAAGCGCTTTCACTACCTTGTAGCTTTGTCAACTATCACATTTAAAATGTCAACTTTCCCATAATTTTGTGATCTTAACGTTTGCTGCTTGCCGATTAATTAAATTTTGCTTGTATTTATATAATAACATCACCTCTTTAATTTTTCTTTTATTATTATTTCTTTCGGTTTCCAATATTTTTACATTGTTATAATCAAAATCAAAACCATATATACATGATTTATTATGGTAATAAAAAACAGAAGCTGATAAATTATCACTATTTTTAATATTTTGTTTCGTATTTTGAACCCTTTTAAATAATAATACGTGCTCTTTTGTTCTTTTTCCAATGTGCACCTCGATTCACCTATATATCCACTACCACACTTACATGTCCATTTGTAAATGATACAATTTTTATTTGTCAATAGTTTTATCTTTTGAATTGTTTATTAATTTATTTAATGTAGGTGGTGCATAAAATGCAATATTGCATATTCCTTTATAAATTTTCTTAATGAAACTTGCCTGTTGATTAGATATATATGGTATTGATATCCACAACTTTTTATCAGAAAAATTAACATTATTATTAATATTTTTATATTTAGAAGTAAAATTTTTAACAGTATAATATACACAATCATAATTGTATCCAACGTTTAACAACTCATTACAATAAATTTCAATATTTTTAGTTTTATCTGATGCATATTTACAAAGGTTATCATTTCTAAATAAAAAGGACTTTAAACCTACCATTTTATGTGACATTTGTACTTTTGATTCATATGGAATATATCCTCTTTTTGCTATTGGTTTAAGAGTCATATAGTAATCCAGTTTATCCATTATTTCTAGTAATCTTGAGATCCATATATATATAAATATATGTCAACAGATGGCGTTCTACCAAAAACACTGTCAAGCGTTTGTTTACATAAACATCAGAGCATGCATTCACTATCTCTAACTTTAATTCCACTTTCAGATCATGATTTCAAGCTACTTGTTATCATCAGTGAAAGACAGGAATTTTAGTTTTAGTTTCTAAAATTCCTGTCTTTCACTGACGATAGCAAATAGCTTGAAATCATGATCTGAAAGTGGAATTAAAGTTAGAGATAGTGAATGCATGCTCTGATGTTTATGTAAACAAATGCTTGACAGTGTTTTTGGTAGAACTGTCTTTCACTGACGATAGCAAATAGCTTGAAATCATGATCTGAAAGTGGAATTAAAGTTAGAGATAGTGAATGCATGCTCTGATGTTTATGTAAACAAACGCTTGACGGTGTTTTGGGTAGAACTGTCTTTCACTGACGATAGCAAATAGCTTGAAATCATGATCTGAAAGTGGAATTAAAGTTAGATAGTGAATGCATGCTCTGACATTTATGTAAACAAACGCTTGACGGTGTTTTTGGTAGAACGCCATCTGTTGACATAAATACAAGCATTAGCAAGTTTTTAACTTGTTTTTTGTTTTTATATATATATATATAATTTAAATGAAAATGTTTAAAATAATTTTATTCAAATTGATTATTAATATTTAATTAAAAAATTTAAAAAAAGGATTATAAAAATTAAGTTATAAATAATTATTGAAATAATTGACTATCTCAACAGTAAAAAAATAAAGATTAAAATATAAAAAAAATGTTTAGATCTACAGAGCATAATTTTTATAAAAAAATTATCCCAGATATTAATCATTAGTGAGGAATATACAGTAAATTGTTGATAAAACTTATGTAAAGAATATAAATTAAATTTAAAAATTATTTTATTAAAACTACAATAGTTGAACGCTATAGTTGATTTAAACAATTCAAAACAAAACAACACTCTCCATATAGTAGTGCCATCTTGTGCTAACAAGAGCAATCAATGGATGCCAGAAGGCTTGTGCATAAAATCCCTATCTAGTGCCTACTCATCCAATATCCCCAGATTAGTTTCTGGCTTGTGGCCTTCATCAGTGAGGAGCCTTGGATCTGAGAGCACTGCACCTAGATCTTAGGATCTAATGCAACCCTCCAGCACCCACCTTTTAACTCTATTTAACTACAAAACTATGAGAATGAAATTGAAAACACTATTAATATTTTCAATCCAAGCTCAATAGCTTATATAGTCATATGGGTCTGAACTCAATTCAGTACCCATACATTTTGGTGTCTTTGGCTCTTTAACAACCATAGTCACCACTATCCTATTAGGCACAAGATGGCACTACTATATGGAAGTGTTGTTTTGTTTTGAATTGTTTAATAACAATTATTGTGCTAGTATGAGATAGTGATCATGTGATGTTTAGTGGTTTAACACCGATCCTGCCTAATAGGATAGTGGTGACTATGGTTGTTAAAGAGCCAAAGACACCAAAATGTATGGGTACTGAATTGAGTTCAGACCCATATGACTATATAAGCTATTGAGCTTGGATTGAAAATATTAATAGTGTTTTCAATTTCATTCTCATAGTTTTGTAGTTAAATAGAGTTAAAAGGTGGGTGCTGGAGGGTTGCATTAGATCCTAAGATCTAGGTGCAGTGCTCTCAGATCCAAGGCTCCTCACTGATGAAGGCCACAAGCCAGAAACTAGTCTGGGGATATTGGATGAGTAGGCACTAGATAGGGATTTTATGCACAAGCCTTCTGGCATCCATTGATTACTCTTGTTAGCACAAGATGGCACTACTATATGGAGAGTGTTGTTTTGTTTTGAATTGTTTAATAACAATTATTGTGCTAGTATGAGATAGTGATCATGTGATGTTATAGTTGATTTAGTATAGAATTTTCCACTTTTTTTTTTTTAGAAGATATGATATTCAATATTAACAGATAATAGATAAGGTCCAAAGGGGGGGAGTAAACTTTACCTTTTTTTTTTATTATATAGCCAAAAATTATTTTCCAAAAAGAATTTACTGCAGTGAATATAAAATCTCTATTTAACTTCTGCAGTAATTTATTTTTAATCTAGAAATTTAGACATTTATGTATCAATGAGTACTGAATCTTTAATAACTTAATGTGGATATGGACTTCAGTATTTCTTTATAAATATTTCAATTCTTAAAGAATTTTATTATAATACATCAACACTTCATGTTTTATTACTGCTATAATTATTCTGTGGTTAAAAAATATGAAAAATCTGGATTCCTTAGAAGCTAATATGCCATAAGTGAAAACTGAATTTTCTCCCAATAATACCTGTTTATCCAATGATAGACAATCAAAAATTATATGCAAATTGAAAGCATATAATAATAGACTTATAGAAATGTTTGTATAACAAAATATTAATTTAACATTGCTATAGAGATATCAACAACAACCAAACTTTGTTTAAAAATGAAATAATTTTACAAAATAATGATCCAACAATGAAAATAAATAATTTGATAAAACAAGGAACATAATGAGATTCAAAAATAATAACCTTAATAATAGCTGTTATAACATTTTCCATGTCATAATGAGGTAATGCTCTAATTACAATTTATATATAAAATCTAGATGCTAAAGTAATGTATATGATTAGTAGTAAGCAAAGGCACTTGTCAAGAATTATAAATTTAATCCAGTATCCCTTACATAAGTAATATTTACTAAGGCATTAAACCTTGAAAATGTGCACTTGAAAATGCGAAGGTAGGGACCTCTACAGGTTTTAACCACAAGCTTATGCTATGGAAGAAAAGAGGGGAACTTGGCTTTAGATAGAGAACTTATCTTAATGTTGCTAACTCTACATGTTGTTTTAAATAAATCAATAAACATCGCATGATCACCATTTTTTATGATTACAGAAGCTGTTTACACAGAGGCAGAACTCTCCATATAGTAGTACCACTCAGTGCAAGTCAAGAGTAATCATTGATGAAAGCCACAAGCTAGAAACTAGTCTGGGAATATTAGATGAGTAGGCATTAGATAGGGGCTTTATACACCAACCTTCCTTCATCTATTGATTACTCTGGCTTGCACTGAGTAGTGCTACTGTATGAAGAGTTTTGACTCTGTGTATTGTTTTTAAATACTTTTACTAAAGTGTCGTTGATATAAAAAATTGTTTATTCTTATAAAACAGATAAATACTAATAAACTACTGCTATCTATATTATGTTGTTCTCATAGTTGACCAAACACAAAATTCGTATTAAATGTTTCTGGACAAACTATGAACAATGTCATTCAATTTATATAATAGTTAAACAGTTTGTTGTCAGTTTTGATGGATACAATCTATATAAATATATATCAAAAGAATTATGTCCATCTTACCAAATCATGGATGCACTTATTAGTAGTTATCAGATAGTGTAACAACAAATAAATAAACTGTTAGAATAATTAATATAGTTTGAATATAAAAAATAAAACAGACAGAAAAAATATAACTATGAAGCACAGTCTTCTCCAAGTATCCCTCATAAAAAAACAAGAGAAAGTTGTTATTCATCAAGCTTTTCAATTGTTAGGAGGTGAGAATTTGAGCAGTTTTTTTATTCTTGATTTACTTTCTAACTAAAAATAGCTTGATACCAATTTAGAAACCAATATTATATGGTAAGCTTGATTGGCTATGAACCTGATATCTAAAACAAATCTCAAGCTTATTGATAAAAATCAAAGTTTATTTGATCCAGTTTCATGCCCAAACCTTCTGCGTGAAAGATTGATACACCACTATAGCAACTTGAGACTCTGTTTTAAATCACATGTAATATAATGTGATTGATGTAAATACATATGTATATTCAACCCAGGCTATATGTAATTACTTAAGTTAGCATTCAGTCATATGATAATATCTAAGTATCAAACTATTGTTACTTATGAGGTCAGTTAATGATTGGAGTGTGAAATGATTCATCAATAGAATTGAACACCTAAAAACATATGGTGACAGTGGGATGAGAGAGTAGTATAAAATCTCAAGAAAATCAAACCTCCTGACATCCAAAATAGTTCTGACAGGTTTGCTAGCATATATGTTCCCTGAAGATTGAAAATAAACTAAAAAGCATTGCAGCTTATACAGAGCTTTTTTATTAATTTAATATGCTTCTGTAGTATTGTTGCACTTTGTATAGCATTGTATGATTAGATAGTTCATTGTAACATATGTAGATATATGAGCTTTTTGCCTTCCTTAAATTATTAGAATCTGATATTTTCATTAAAAGTAACAAATTTTTACATAAAATAATTATATTTCATTGATCCAAAAACTTTATTTGGTTTCTCAAAACATAGTAAAAAGTAAAACTAAAATAAAAATAAAGTTAATAATTATAATTATTAATTAAAATATTAAGAACTATAAACAGACTGGTAATATTTTTTTTATTAGATAATTGAAGTGGCAAATTTGAGTAAGTTATAAATAAAATCAAAAATCACAACAAAATTATAGAAATTAAAACGAAACTTCACTGCTGTATTTTTTTGATCAGTGTAAAAGTAATCAAAATATTGCTACCATTCAATCTGAAACTGTCAAATTTTCTGTACTCACATCTTTGATAGCACCCACTTTTAGATAAATATATTAGTTGTTGCTACAATTATTTATTAATCTAGAGATTATCATATTATTCTTAACTCAGATATAAAGTTTAAATCCAATTATAAACTGATATAACTGTTTGTTTTCTATTAAACACTGAGTCATTGATGTATGGTGGAGTGGAAGTTTTAAGTATATATCTAAATTAAAATATTCTACATTTAATATTATGAATGAGAGAAATTAATTGCCCTCTATTAACTCATTGTTTATCTAACATGGAAATATTAAATAATAGCCAAATTGTAAATTATGGCACTATGAGATTAATAGAATTTAGTTATATATTTTAAATATAGGGGATTTGAACACAGACTTTCAAGCCCCTTCACTATCCACACTATCTCATACTACTGATACACATGACCACATACATGCAGAAAAGATAAATAATCACCAATATAGATATTTTCTGCTAAACCAGCACTCATAGATTGGTCCAGATTACCATCTCCATACATATATATAATCAGTGCTCAGTATATATTAAGATAGCAAATCCTTACACTTTAATCGACAGGCTTCAACCTACTCCAATATCCAACTCTTCAGCCATCCATATCATTGAAAATCTGATGATAGAATTTCTAGAGTGCCTGGTATTTTAAATCTTATATATTTTAAATAAAAATGAGCTGATTGATGATTCTCATTTCTAATACTATACGACATAGCTTTGTAATGTATTCCTGAATATGTAAGATGTTATATAAAAGTAAAATTCTGAATTATAAATTATTACAATACAAAGTTCACAGAATTTGATTATTATAGTATATAACATCTTATATTTTAGTTAAATAATGAGCTGATAGAGGATGTTTAAGTACTTTCATTTACATTATTATAAGACATAGTGGTGTAGTGTATTAATTATATAAGTGATAATATATTTTAAATATATTGTATTTCTTTAATATCCAGAGACTCACTATCCACATTTTCAGATATCCATACCTAAAAAAATCGAATTTGTAAATGTTATATGTATACATATTGTAACAGTCAAGTTTGTACATTCGCGTAACAGAATTCAGAATCCAAGCAAAAGAGACCGAAGCTGACCAGACTAGGACTGTGACATCCCAAGTCCAACCACACTTCAACTCGTAAGCCAGTACTCCAAGACTCAAGACCCTACGAATGACCACCGTGAAATTACACGTAGCATACTCCTTTATTCGCGGCCGACATAGGTCAGGGAGAAACAATGAGACTCATAATTAAATTACAAATTGATCGTATCTAACGAATAGCTAACTTAATGGAGACCTTTAATAATGCAAATTCTATAATATAATAATAATGAGAATTGGATTGAATAATGAAACTGAGAGTGGACTAGGTTAATTTACTAAAGTTTAATTTCTTCAATAATAAGTTTTATCTAAGATATATCTGTTACAAATTTTACACATGTGAAATGCACGCAGGCATTTAATGGCTGAAGAGTTTGGACAGATTCTTTGATAAGATTAAGAAATAAATTTACATTTAAGTAAGATGAACGCAGCAGTTATTCACCTTACAATTTGTATACAATTATTTTACGGATTTACATATGGTAAATGCACGCAGGCATTTAAATAAATAGCTTATCACTACGCCATGTCTATCGTGTAACATATGCGGACTCCTCTTGGTGTGTGGCTGAATACTAATAATTAAACTAAACCTTGGTCAACACTTACGGTAGACGTTTCTCGTCTGTTTATATTTATTTATTTAGCCTAAATAGGGCTGCAATAACTTAGATTGACCGGACTTTTAAGAATATCTCAGACAATTGCTGAAAGAACTAAAATAGGGAGGTAGAGTTGGCTGCTCTGGATGTACTAATGCACTATAGCACCAGCAATACAATAATAAAGTCGCTCTGTGGATGGATTGGTAGATCAAGGGTTTCTGCGACAAACGCCGGTACCCTGAAAACCGATCGTTAAGCTGCATGAAAAGGAACGAATAGTTCAGAAAGGTGGGGGACTTACGTGCTAACCTGGCCTTAAACTCAGGCTTCGCGACTGCTCTACCCTATGAGAGGAAGATGTGCTGGCTTAACCGAGGCTACATCTTATTTACGTAAATATACGTGGCAGCAAAATGAGAAAAATATTAAATTGAATGAATCACATCCGCCAAGCAAAGCATTTGTAAAATTTATATTCTATAGGCAAGAACAATAGCTTATTAGCTTAATCAAATAGAAGCCAACTCTTAGGTAGCATGATAAAATATATGCTATAGACGGGAATAATTACAGATAATCTTTGCTGTTCCAGCTAATTCTAATTTGTTATTGATCAAATGACAAGTATTTAAAAGGAGGGAAAAGTATATTTGATGGGGTTTACTAAATAACTTAAATAGCAAATATACTTATAAATATTTATCAAGGTTAGTCTATTTCTTAGTATTTAAAAATTAAAACAAGCCACATTTGCAAAAATTTACAATTAAACAATTATCAAAAAAAAAAATTAAATAATAACGAGAGAGTCGTTACTATTTTCTTAAGAGGGTTTCGAAACAGCGCCCAGAAATAAGATTATAAATAATCAAGTGAAGAGGTTTTAATTAATCTCTTCTTAAAATATTAAAATTTAGTATTCGCTGTTTCGAAGCGTCAGCATATCATAAAATAAATATAACAAATATTAAAAACTATGTGATAAAAAAAATAACTAGAGACATGACTGCAGTGATAGTTTAAAGTAGAAACAATTAATTTCTTAAGGATGGAAATTTTAAAAGCAAGTGAATCATTTTTAAAACAATAAAATAAAAGCTTTAACATTAAAATATATTGAGTGGTTAGTTAGCTAACTAGAATTTAAAAGGTAGTTTGAAATTATACATAAAATATACGGAAAGTATACAGAAAATATACAGAGCTCTGCAGTTTAAAATGGTTTACCGGTATTATTAGGTGCTTGAGCTGGAGCTTGGTGAGTTTCCTGGGCGGCTTGCGGCATGCTCTTCTTTTACGGGTGGTCTGTAAATATTATAGCAGCATTCTTCTTTTTTTAAAGTTAGATGGTAGATATTATAGCGGCATTCTTCTTCTTTTCGGTTAGGTTGTAGATGTTATAGCGGCATTCTTACTTATAAACGGTGTCGGATGGAAACGAACCCGTCGCCTCCTTACGGAGTGACAGCTAAGACGGCCAAACTAGCCGGACATCTCAGTTCAAAACTAATTTGATTTTTTTTTATATAAAATGCGCTTCAAAATGGAGTCTCCTCTCAGTATATAGATCTCAGTCAGTTCTATCTTGTATTATAGCTCTCAGTACCCTTTTCCCGCTCAAAATATGGCCCACTTATATCTTTTCCTTATCAGCTTAACACCTTTAGGAATTTTTCTTTGCTTCATGATTACATTTTTTTAAATTAATTTTGTTAACATACAATCTGCTTTCAAATATGCTGATAAGTTTCTGAGGTGTTATAACTTTGACTTAATTCCATTTTAATTAAATTCTAAAAACATGTAGTTATGATCTTAAATATTTGATAAGCTATTAAAATATTTCAGTTATAACTTTTATGGTTATTTTGTAAAACTATTTTGCCATAAACAATTTTAATTCAAAAATAACTTAAATGTTTATATCTGACGCAATTTCAATTAGCCAGATTTTAAAATGACTTTTTAATTTGACCAAAGGTAGGTGCGGTCACTAATTAAAAACTTGTTTACGACAGAATATGTTTCTAACCAACTTTTAATTCTAAGAAAAAAGAATCTTAATTTTTAAAGAAGACTTCGTCGGCACATTTGAAAGAAAACCTTTTTAATATTTTTAAATAAACATTTTAAAATATTTTCATCCTTTAACGTTTTTAATTAAACAACACATTTTAATGTTTTAAATCACGCCACCCCTATATACATTACACATATAGATTGGATTATATATCCACATACGAATTAAAATAATAAATTTATTAATAAATTGAACCTTATCATTATTTAACATAATAAAAGTATTTTATTAAAATAAACGCGATATTAATAATAATACGCTATAATTCTATCAAACCTATCTAATTATAGCGTTCTTTCGTATGTAAATATATAATGCTGTTCAGACAGCCATGACAGCAAATTGTAGTTTTATTTTACATATTATAGTTTAAATGAGATTCGAATCTAACACAGACGAGTGGGCTACTAGATTGATGATGAAACGGCAAGGGATTAGGAGGTTCCCGTTTCAATATGATGAGTGTTATTATGGACTACCTTATAATCAGCCATTCTTCCAATTTGTGCTTTCAATCAATCATGTAAAGTAATTATATTTTTTTAGATATGCTTTATTTTATTTTGGTTAATTACTTTTGCTAATGTCATGGTACTCCACAAGAATTACAATTTGGATCTTTGTTGTTTACAATTTGCACAGACTTACTAGGTAAACAAATGAAATAAAGCATAGAAAAAATATTTCCCATCAAAATATGGTTCTACCATTTATATTATAATCTACCCTTGTAATGACCTGGTAATCTTTATATCACTTGAGAACATTTCTTTCTTGATACAACATTCACATGATTAACAAATCCAACATTGCAAATCATTCATGCAAGAACTATCTATAGCCATAAGTTCAAGAAAAACCCATTATTCTTCGTAGGTATCCCAATCAACCAATCTAAGAGGCAATAAAGTTAGCACTAGAGCTGATCCACACTGGACATATTTAGTGCAAAATTAAATATAAATTGTCCCAAGATTTCTTTACCCTTATTGTAAAAATATAGTGAATAACTTTCATTTTATAAGCCACAAGATGTAACTATTTAACATTACTATTAACAATGCCATTTTTATAATCAAACTATTTACTTGGACTCATTCCCACAGCCTTTAATAATTAGATAACTTAATTTTCCACCTGTAAGATGAGTTTGATGAGCATTAGATCCTTTATATCTAATATAAGGAACAAAATGTACATTACAACACTGACCAAATTAATCATTTTTTTCTATCCCTCATTTCATTGCTCACTAAATTTCCATATTTTGAAAACCCATCTCTCTAGATCATACTGGTGAATATACTGATCTATTAAATTAGTCAAATTAGTTTTTTGACTGAAATCTCATTTAGTGATTTAGAGAAGATAACATGTCATAATAGATATCTAATTGCTAAGACTTTAACCACATTCCAAAATCTATATATTTTTCTCTTGTGGCTAAAATTTAATTTCTAACTACACCATGGAACAATATTCACCAAGCTCTTCCTTTCTACCTGTTTTAATCTTGATGTCAAATCCACATGAATTTTATGCAATAAATATCTAGAAGAAATGCTAAATATTTTTCAAATATACCCACATTTTGCATTACTAGTTTATATTTTAAACATTCTCATGCTTATCATTAATAAGTCAGTTTGTGTTATATATGCACATAATCAACCTCAAAAAAATTTTCCAAAAATATTTAAATATTTTCATTTCTACAATATATCTATAATGTTTTCACTTAAAGATCAATGTGATTTTCTATTATCATCTTATCCTCATTAATAAAAAAATACAATATACTCAAAAAAATAATGAGTGGTCTAATATCTAATTATATTTTGTAAAATTTTCATCCAGTAATATCATGACAAAATATGGCTAGCTACAATTTTTTTTCATGGATTTATTATATATTAGAATAAAGAAGGAAAACACTTAAAAATACATTAATATTGGTAAATATTTAGGCTGCCAATAAATAGAAAGTACCTATTGAAAGGCTTCATAGTAGTGAATCCAGTCATAGTATTACAAATTAATGATTAATTAAAATTTATCTAGTTTTTGAAAAAATTAGAATAGCATTAAAAAAACAACAATTTAATTAATCTTTTTAAAATCCATTATAAACATGCAGAAGATATCTGTAAAATGGATTCTACATATTTCACCAAAGTGCTAATATGGGATTATATCAACAAATCTTATAATAAAAACACTACCATTTCCTTTTACCAGTGGCATAGTCATAAAAATTGGACCATAAGATAAGCAACTCAAAAGCCTTTAATCTTTTTCATTCAAATTTCAAAATACTAAGTTATGCTCTTATTCATTTACATTAAATTTTCCATTATGTATTACAATATTAATAAAAATCAGTCACATGTCACATGATTTATATAGGTTGCATTACCAATATGTAATATATAAAGAGCCTGCTAATAGCTCTAAACAAGCTTATTTTTGATGATAAATGCTACAAGAGAAAGTACCTGAAGCCTTTATCTATGATTGTCCCCATCTTCAAACCAGTTTCCCACTATGGATCTACTCAGTGAACAAAATATATTAATAAACTCATGTATTCTAAAAAGCTTTCCAATTTTTTTTTTGCAAAATCACTAATTATTATTCTAACACATTAATTAAGGGTGGAATATAAGCCATCCAGTTATATATTATATCAAGCTATAGACTAACTCTAATCAGATCGTGTTTTTTTGCAAATCTGCAGAGTATACATTTCTGAGAAAGTCATTAAAAAGTTATCACAAGCAAAATAGCCAAAAGTAAATGGCTATTTATATGCTCTTGTTATTATTATTTACATAATATGCTAATTAAGCCAAATAATTTTTTTTCTTTTGGGAAATATATAAATTCTAGCATGTGTGCGTGTGTGCCACAACTGTTCTCAAAAAGCTATAAAGTGTTAATATAAAATAGATAACTAAAAACAAATGATCTGAGAGCTTTCAAAGGATCTTGCCTTGATAATCATAGCTGCTACTATATTTAATGATATGCAAATATGCTAATTCCATTTCTTCGATAAAGCATAGCACGTGTCCTTCCTATTTATGGCATCCTTGATTATGAAGGCAAGATCCTTTGAAAGCGCTCGGCTCATTTGTTTTTAGTTATTTATTTTATATTAACACTTTATAGCTTTTGCACACGTGCTAGAATAATATACTAATTTAATTTTGCACCACTGCAAAATAATAAAAATAATTAAAAAAAAAAAAACTTTAAAAACTATCTAAGATAAATAGTTTAATGGAACAAATATAAAAATATTAATTTTTCATATTTATATTGATCTGTAGAAACAGTTTTCCAAAACCTGATCTGGACTCTTTCATATCATGGGTTCTTAAGCATTATTCATTATTTAACTGTACTTAATAACAGTTATATGATTGGCTATATACTGACCATATATATAAAAATATTGGGTTGTCAAAATGATGTACAACATCACTGGAAAAAATATTGCTTTTATTTGAAAAAATGTATTAGGTTTTATTTATGTTTATTCAAAAATTTCCCAAATTTTATTAAAATATCACATATCTGTATGGTTTGATGCTGTTATAGACTGGCAGCCTCTAGTTCTTAAGACCCACATATCATGTTCAGGTCTGTCTCTTTTAGTTTTAAACTTCTTATGAGTACTTAAGCAATAATGTCATACAATTATTTTTATTTATACTGTGTTCTTAAAAATCGCTGTGGTTCATGTGAATGTTTAATACCTGATTGAAGATTAGACTTTAGTATAAACAGTCAAAATAAGAGTCATAGATCACATGACCCAATTCTCTTAAGCTTGTAAGATATAATCAATGAGGATTGCCAATTCCTCAACAAGCTTTGGGATAAATGCTTAGCCAGAGCCAGCATTTAAAATATCTCTGTCAGGACCTCCCCCACCAAACTGTAGTATAATTTCTTCTGTCATTTTTAGATAGATTATAGCTAATTTTGTATATCATTAGCAGTAGCAACAGATAATAAATGAATATGGCTACCCTAACTTCAAAAAATAAAAATATATAACTTAGAATTTTGTGATGATTTAAATAACTACTTTATAAATGACAAATATGCTCATATATATCATATACTAGTTCCTTGATCTGTTTGCTAGACTTTCAATTAAATGAATTGTGTGTAGGCTATAATTCTATCCCATTTCTTGTACAGAGGTGAAAATCAATCCTATAAAGATATTGAATCATTTTTTTTAAAACATGAGTCCAGATCATAAGATCAATCAATTTAGTCTTCAGTTTCCTCAATCTGTTGCTAATCAATCTAATATGACAAATTCTTTTGTTCTCATTAATTTTTTGCCATCTAGTATCAGCTTTAGTAATCAATATGGCATAAAAGTAGTGGGAATTAAAAAAATTTGCTAATAAATGTAGCTATCATGTGATATTTTGTTGGTTATGACTGCAAATATTAATAGACTTAATACAAAAATATTTAATGGTAAATGTGAATATGATTTTCCAAAAAAAAAAAAAAAAACAGATCTGTTTACAATTTAAAATTATTTCAAAAACACTCTTAAACTTTGCCTTCCTTCATATATCAAGAGGATTGTCTACAATGTTTTATTAGAAGAGGTGAATGTTTTACTTAATCAAAAGTTTATTGCTACATATTTTTTAAACTTGATTGGCATATATATCTGACAAGTATAACATTTCTTTCACTTTTAATATTACCAATGATGTTTTTGAATTCTAATATTATGTAATAAATGATATTTTGCAGTACTGAATACTTATATATAATATTTTGAGATTAATTCATTGCAACTGTTTTTAAATATAATTCAGTAACACTCCTGTTAAATCATTAAATATCACATGATCACCATTTATTATGCTTGCACATAACTGTTATTAAAACAAGCAAAATTCTCTATACAGTAGTGCCACTCAGTGCCAGCCAGAGTAATCAATGGATGCCAGAAGGCTTGTGCATAAAATCCCCATCTAGCACCTACTCATCCAATATCCCCAGACTAGTTTCTGGCTTGTGGCCTTCATCAGTGAGAAGGCTTGGATCTAAGATCCTAAGATCTAGGTGCAGTGCTCTTAGATCCAAGGCTCCTCACTGATGGAAACCACAAGCCAGAAACTTGTCTGGGGATATTGGATGAATAGGCACTAGATATGGATTTTATGCACAAGCCTTCTGGCATTCATTGATTACTCTAGCTGGCACTGAGGGGCACTACTGTATGGAGAGTTTTCCTGTTCTTACAATACTGATTTCTTTTATTGTAAAGATATAGTACAATACATTTTTGAAGCTGCTGAAATCTGGTACTTCTTGAAACCTCTCAACTTCTATAAACATCCAGTAATGTTAAAAATATTTTACTACTTTATTAATATAATTATATGAAAACTATCACTTGTGTATTGACCCAGGTATGAATAAAGCAGACTTTATTACATCTTCATTTTATTATAGAATTATTCACTTATCTTTAGACATATGAATGGACTGGCCCTTCAAGAAGAGGGGAGAATACCATTGATAGCAGAGCCATCAATAATACCCACAGTCAGATTGAGCTATGCAAAGCATAACACAATCACTTTTCCAGACCATGGCCCACCTCGATTGCTAGATTCAAACCCCAGCCATTCAAAGCATTTATTTGTTATGAGGATCAAGGTCAGATGCCAGCCAATCATAAGTTATATAATCAGCAATGCTTTGGATGGCAGGCGCACAACGTAATGCTTGAAATATCCCATGACTAGTTCACACTGCCTCAGGGTCTAGCATATTCATTTCACACAGATAAAAAATAACCCTACACTAATTTACTAGTGATGCAGTGACAAGACAGAAAGAGAAAATAGACAAAATAACAATTAAATCAAACATTAATATTTAATTATTTATACACACATATATTTAATACAATATAAAATAACCCAATAAATTTTTACATAAGAAAATTTTAAATGATTACTTTAGGCTATAATTATAATAGTCCATTAAATGAAGTTCATTTCATTTAAAATTAAGTGTGTAAACAGCTATTTAAAAGTATATTTACCCAAGTTCTCATTTTGTGTGTATTGTCCAATGGCTTTGGTTTCCATTTGGTTTTGCTTTCCAACTGGTTGACCTTTTAATTCTCCATTAATGTTTTCCAGGGCTTGACTTCCATTCTTTGGATCAACAATGGGAGAGAGATTAGCAGCAGCATCAATCCACTATCTATGCATTTGTTTCAGACACTGGTTCAGGCAAGCACAATTGATTACTGAGGACTTGGGGTATAAAGACCAGCTGAATATCTTAAAGTATGGCTTTTGCATAGATGTTGACTGCAGCAGCAATTGATTGTCTTACTACCATGTTTACAGTTTCTGAATAAGTGGATATCTGGTTGTTTGGATTCTGCAATCTGTCCAAACTGAACAATAACAATCTGAACTGATGAATGATCTAGAAAATTGCAGTCCTGACTGAAGAACAATAATCAAGATGTAACTTTTATATCTTAACTCTCACATTGTTTTATTTTATCTTGACTTAAATCTGTCTTTTAATTAATTTTACATTTCTTTAATTAATTGATTTTTACATTTGCCTTAATCTTAATCTGTTCAGATTCATCTAAATGATCTCAATAAGATAATTTACAGTTTTTTAACTGATACAATTTAATCAGTAATCTTATAAACCAATTAATTACATTTTTGAAAGTTTTACAAACATTTTATTTTTACAGACTAATTTTTAGTCTTATTTCACATTTGTTTATTTTATACATTATAAAAGTTTTCTTTACAAAGAGGGAGGGAAAAAAAGGAGTTTTAATTTCTTTTGTAATTCTATTTTAGATTTCTCCCCCCTGTTTTAACAAATAGTTTTATTATATTTTAAAATCAAAATATGAGCAAACTTTTTATTTTATTTTTAAACTGTGTTTTAAAACTACTCCTTAATTATTACTTTTTTAATAAATCTGATCATTTATTTTTAAATGAAAAAATATGTAAGGAGCGATCCTGTTAGCAGTACAGTATATACATAATATAATTCCTATACCATGTCTGGCCAGTTGATAGAGATTCTAACTTGAGGTCAGAAGGTCCCATGATGACTCTGTTGCTTGAACTTCTTCCAAATAGCCAAGCAATAAGGGCCTTTAGCATTTTTTTTTTGGTGAACAATTTATGCAATAAATTTATATTGCAAAAAAGAATGTATATATATATATATCTTTTTAAATATTTGAAAACCAGGCACTCTTCACAAACCTGTGAGCTTAATAATGGCAATAATATTAGCATCAGCATGGGATTTGAGTTTTCATCATCAGATTTTCAATGATATGGATGGCTGAAAAGTTGGAGGTTGAAGTGGATTGAAGCCTGTCCATTAAAGTATGAAGATTTGCTATCTTAATATAAACTGAGCACTGATTATATATATATATGTGTGGGAGATGATAATCTGGACCAACTGATGAGTGCTGGTTTAGCACGAAATGTTTATATTGGTGATTATTTATCTTTTCTACATGTGTGTGGTCATGTGTATCAGTTGTATGAGATAGTGTGGATAGTTGAAGGGTGCTTGAAAATCTGAGTTCAAATCCTCTATACCTTTTTAAAGTAAATTGCTTTCAGTATAATTTAGTTAATACTCTTTATATTTGAAGAAATGTTATTGGGTAATAAGATTAAATATATATTTGAATGGTTCATTGCTTGGGATTTCATAATAATTTGAAGGTGATGGAGCTGAACTGCATTTGTTGGATCTTCAGCTCCAAAATCCATTACTCTATCACTATTCAGAACCATGTACAGCAATAAGATTAAATAATCAAATAAGTTAATTGAATATATTTTTAAAAAAAAAAATCTGCAAGCAAAAGCAAATGAATCGAAAAATTAAAACAGTGTGTATTTAATTAAATTATCTTAAAATGTAAGCTGCGTCTTGTGAGGAAAAAATATTATAGCTAATTTGTCAAATCATTTTAATAAAATAATATAATATCTACACTCTTAAAATTTATCTTCTCCCCTCCAACTTCAAGTGATATCTTTCTTCTCATACATTTGAATTTTTATTACAAAGACAACAATCAAAAATTAAATCTTTTAAAATAATAATTTAAATATAAAAAGGCAATGAGACATTTTGATGACACAAAACACAATACAGAATCATAAAATTAAGAATATTTATAAATTTAAAGGATAGTCGAGTTTTTAAAAGATAACGTTATTTTAATTCAGAATTAAATTTAAAAACGCTTGTTTGTTAACAGACGACGGCACATTTTCTGCTCTCGATCTGATAAAATAAATAGGACCTTTGTGCTTATCTTGTGAGTTTTCACGTCTTTATTTATCACAAGCACAAGAAACAGACTAAAAAATCTTACGGTCGACAGGATACTTAAACATCTGCTCTAATTTAAATTCTGTTATTCCATATTTATAAGATCGCCAAGCATCCTTTTCCTTAACACAATAAAAGAAAAAAAATTTTTAAATGTATATAAAAAGGAAAACATCAAAGCTATTTATGGTATTCCTGAATTAAAATTTCAGAAACTAAATTAATACAATATAAATCTATTCTAGCAAATAATCCGAAACGAACAAAAATACTCAATGGGAAAAACTTTTAATATAAAAAAAAAAAAATATCTTATTGCTTTTACTGTATAATAAATAAAACTTTGAAAAATATTTCAAGAATTTACTTATAGTACTTATTTTAAAAATACTTTTTTAAAATATATATATAAAAAAAAGTTAAATTAGATTTACATGCTTTATGTGATGTTGCTAATAAAAATGTGTTAAATTGTGAACTTGTTATAATTTGAATTATATTCACTTTAGTTTATTGTTTATTTAAAATATATATATACACTATTTTCAGCATATATATATAAGTTATCAAAGAATTAATGAGTTTTACAAGTATTTAGTTTATATAGCTAGATATCTATTTACTGACCAATGATTAACTGATTATTTACGGATTTGCTACCAAAAAAAAATATTATGCTTGCTTAGAAATTTAAATTTTTTACGTAAATTAAAAACCCAAGTTAAATATATCGGGAGCATGTGCCACTGATTCTCTACTCAATAACCTATAGTTGTAAAGAAAATAATTTATATTTCTAAATAAAAGAAATAAATCTTAAAAAATATCACTTGACTCCTATACAAAATCTTTTTCAGAACTAAAAATTGTTTATTCTATTACAGTGCTGACATCTATTGTAAGTTTGATTGATCAATAAATACTATGGCATTGTTATTAACTTAATACCTAGTATTATTTTATTCATATCCTCAGACAAGATTCTGATTTATGGCCTTTGCCAATGAAAAAATACAAGCTTATCACTGACAAAGACTGTAAATAAAAAAAAAAACAGATCTAGGAATAATGATAATATAGTTCTGGATATAAATTTAATAAGTACTAAGCTCTATCATTAAATATTCAAAGTTATATTAGATAATAACATAATAGAAAAACAAAACTGTTTGTTTCTGACATGAATCTGGACAGAAGGTGTAACCTATTATAATATATTTCTAATACCAGATGAAAATAAGATTTGGTTAACATATAACTCAAATTAAAGCCTTACATTTCGATCGATCGATCGATCGATCGATCGATCGATCGATAGATAGATAGATAGATAGATAGATAGATAGATAGATAGATAGATAGATGGATAGATGGATAGAGGGATAGATAGATAGATAGATAGATAGATAGATAGGTAAGTAGGTAGGTAGGTAGGTAGGTAGGTAAATAGACAGACAGATGGTAAATAGACAGACAGATGGACAGATAGATAGATAGATAGATAGATAGATAGATAGATAGATAGATAGATAGATAGATAGATGGACAGACAGATAGATCGATGAATGGATAGATGGATGAGTGGGAAGAGTGAATAGATGGATAGTAAAAATACAGTGCTAGACAGGCAGACAGTGAAACCTTTGGTTGTGTTTTAATATTATATTTTTTGCTGGTCTGGTTGAATTTTGGATTTGGGGTAATTTTAATTAAATAAATAGAAAGATGGGTGGATAAATGAATGAATTAGTGGGCAAGTGGTCAGGTAATTAAAGCATGCAGGATGATAAACAGAAAAATAGACAGACAGAAATGCAGATTGACAGATTGATAAATATAGATCTTGTAATAATAAAACTTAATATGAAGCTTAATTCACATGCTTGCTAATATATTTTATATAAAAAAAATAATAGAGAATATTAGCTTATTATAAAGATAGCCCAACAAGCCATATGAGATAGATTAAGCAAAAGAGTAGAATAAATTGTTTAGCAAATTTAATATTTTTTAAAGTAAATTCATAGCTGATTTTTCTACAAAAAAATTATTTATTTATTCATATAATAATAATATTTCATAAATTATAATGGCCAATAGTTTTATTGAAGTAAAATAGCTTAAAAACATTATATATTTAATAATTATTTACATTAGTGTCACAAAGCTATATTTTAAATTAATTTCTTGCTAATTATCATAGCTTCATGTATGCATTGAAATATGTGTAATGGGTGTATGCATTTTGAAATACAAATTGATAATAAAATTTCTAAATAAAAATTATTTTATTTAAATAAATGATTTTCTGATAAATTAAAAGTCATAAGTTTTAATTAAGATTAATTAAATACTTTTGCCAAGTGTTATTTTCAGATGAATAATTTTAATTAAAATTCTGTTATTAAAGAGTGAAAATGTAAAAATCTATAACTAGTGTGTGAAGCATTTTAGTAAATTCATTTCATTTAGTTTTCAGTTATTTGTATTTCAAGTAAATTTTCAATTCTCTTCTTTGTAAATTCTTTATGTTCAGTTTTTAAAATTCTACTCTTGTTAACTTGAGTCTTATTAAGCCCAGAAACTATAGCAAGACAATAGGCATGTATTGCTAGACAAATGAGTTTCTTTTCTTTGCCTAAATGTAACTATATAATCCCCTGAAGTCAACCATACTCTGAAAAAAGGCAAGAAAAAAGGTTTATCTATATTTTAATTTCGTATATGTTTTCACTATATGGCATTTTAAGGGTACTGAAAAATAATAACCTGAAAATATTTAAACAATTTCTACAAATTCCCAAAGTAACTTTTAAAATTAATAAATCTCTCTTTTAATATTGCGATAAATATGTAAAACAATATTACTTGAAATAATTATCATTTAATGAAAACATTGCATACAATTATTTTTTTAAATCTCCAAACACATTGGAATATATTTTTCTTCATTATAGTCTCAATAAAATATTTTAAAAATAACAAAATACATTTTAAAATTCTTTATGATTGTTTATAAGCAGTTAAACATTACATTACACAAAGTACTTTAAATAATATATGATTGACTTTGTATCCTCTAAAGGCTGATCAACTTTCAAAAGTTTTAATTAAAGAAAACTCACATTTTATTTTTGATAATAACAGTAGCAAACTTTCCTATATGTAGTAGTGCCCCCAAGTGCAAGCCTTATTAATTAATGGATGCAAAAAAATTTGTGCATAAACCCTCTATCTAGTGTCTACTTATCCAATATCTCCAGACTAGTTTATAGCTTTTGGTTTTCATCAGTGAAGAGTCTTGAATTTGATAGCAATGCAAATAGATCTTAGGATCTAATGTAACTCTTCAGCAGCCACCTTTAACCTATTTAGTTAATTATAAAGCTGTATGGTTGCATTAGATCCTAAGATCTAGGTGCAATGCTTTCAAATCCAAAATTCCTCACTGATGAAAGCCACAGTTAGAAACTAATCTAGGGATATTGAATGAGTAGGCACTAGATAGGGATTATTTGCAAAAACCTTCTTGCATCCATTAATTACTAAGACTTGCACTTGGTGGCATGTTTGGAAAGTTTGCTACTGTGTAAGCCTATGCAATGTTGATCATGTGACATCTTATCTTTGCTCACTAATTAATTTAAAAAATAAGCAAAAAAACAAAAGAAGTTAATTTATAAAAAAGGTAAAGTTTAAATTTTCATTTTAAAAATGGGAATAATTTCAATACTGTTGAAATGCTTACATGCACAGCTATATTGTGCTAAACTAAAACAATATTGAAAGTAATAATAATTCATTATTCACATTAACATTAAACTTATCTTCAAAAATTAAAAAAGTTGGGTCCTTTCACTAAAACAGTGTAATAATTTGGGATTATAAATATTAGATAATTTATTTAAATTGTACAAAGCATTAAAATGTCAGTATAAACTTCAAACTTCAAGAATACAAAAGATGAAATGATATCACAACTTAAATTTTAAATGTTTTTAATTACCTACTTCACTTTAAAATCATGATTTAATTAGTGAATTGCTCATTGTTTTTTAATAAAATAAAATATTAAAGATTTTAAAACTTCTCATTCGATAATTTAATATACAAAATTAACAAAGCGTATGACACACTTGAATGTGAAGCTATCAAGATATACAGAAATTATTACATGCTAAGCGCTTTCGAGGCCTTTTGCCTCATATTCATACCACTATGAATAAGAGGCAAAAGGCCTCGAAAGCGCTTAGCCGTGTAATAATTTCTGTGTATCTTGATAGCTTCACATTCAAGTGTGTCAAATGCTTTGTTAATTTTGTATATTAAAATAAAATAAATGAAAAACATTGTGTAAATTATTTTCTTAGATATAAATGAAAATTTGCTAATAGTTTGGGTACCCCAAAATAACTGGAACCATTCTCTGAAGGATGAAAGCATTATAGTCTATGTTAGATCTTTGTACAGCCACTAGCCTGCCAATCATCATCAACTGAATGAAGTTGCAGTGTCATATAGTGAATGTTTATGTTGTGCATATCACTTAGTTATTGATTTTTGTGATGACCAATACATAAGAACAACATGGAATTCTGTTTTCTGCTAGGGAACTGGCAGGAAATCATTTGTAATGCTTGAAATAGCTTATACACATGCTGCTCTGAGGAAAATACATGCTTACTAGTAATTTAACTAGTAATTTAATAAAAATGTTAAGTCCACCATGTGCCCAAAAAGCATGGCAAGTGAAATCCAATATCAAGACAATGCTATTTTTTATGCAAAAGGCACTGTTTAATCAGAATTTCTTTATAATAATCAGACATTTTACTTACAAGTTCTTAACCAATTGCTTGATGTAATAAAACACAAACATCCCAATTTGTAGCAATATGAGGAATGCAAGCTTTATCACAATAATCCACCAGCACATAAATCCTTGAGTGTAAAACAATTTTTAATTAAAACATGATTCAATTTATCTATCAGCCATGTTCATCTGATCTCACTCTGTGAAACTTTTTTTCATTTCCTCAATTAAAGAAATGCCTCAAAATTTTTTTATGATCTTATAAGATGTGCAATAAATGACAGTTTGATTAAAGGGCATCACTTTGCAAGAGATTTAGAACAAGACAACATTCAAAAGTAGAAAACATATTGCATCAATGAGCAGTACTTGGAAGAAGAATTATATTGTGACATCTAAAAATATTTCTAGAGTTTTTTGAGTCCACCCTCATATGTGTTGTCTAGCAAGTGAATTGCAAAATCCTTGATATCTTTACTCTATGCAGAATACATTTTAATTTTGAAGTACATTTTGAAATTTTCTTATATATATATATATATAATATACAAATCACTATATATATCAAAATACAGTACAATTTATATAAATTATATTCTTTTAGAAGTACTTTCGACTATACACTTTGTAGTCTTTATCAACTATATAACGTTGAATAATCAAAACAAGACAACCCTTAACAATACCCATAGTTCAATTCAGATTTCCCACAATTCTGTTATCTTAACATTTGATGACTGGCGATTCATTAACATTTGACGATTTCTTGAATCAACATAGCCTCTTTTATTTTACGTTTATTTATATACAGATTTTAATACTTAAGTCCAAGATTTAGGAGTCTGTTAATGCTCATTTTGAAAATACCATTTAAAAATCTACTTTTATCACTATTGTTAATATTTTATAAGTATTTTAAAGTCAAAATATTTTATTGTGGGTTCAAAAGCTTATGAGCAATTCACAAGTTCACAAAAAGGATAGCATACTTAAAGAAACTTGTTTGAAATTAGTCATATTAAAGTAATTAGCTAAACTTAAGTAGAAACCAACAACACGGGCATTAAAACAGGCAAAACTCTTTATACGTATTGCCACTCAGGGTAAGCCAGAGTAATCAATGGATACCAGAAGGCTTGTGCATAAAATCCCCATCTAGTACCTACTCATCCAATATCCCCAGACTAGTTTCTGGCTTGTGACCTTCATCAGTGAGGAGCTTTGGATCTGAGAGCACTGCAGCTAGATCTTAGGATCTTGCAATATGTATAGAGAGTTTTGTCTGTTTTAATAACAGTTAAGAGAAAGCATAAGAAATAGTGATCATGTGATGTTTATTGGTTTAACATGGACATCCATGACATTATACTGTAAGTGTAAAATGTAAGTCAAACACAATATTTTATATTTCAATAAATATATGAGCACAATTATTTCTTAATCCTCAATATTGCTATTATAAAATAATAAGTTAGTATAACAAATTTCCTAAAATAATGTGAAATTATTTATTCATGATTAATTACTAGACCTTGAAATTGATATTGAAATTAATGGATAATTAAAGTTCTCATGTGCTTGTGTAATAAGCTTACTTATTATACCAAAGTCTAATTTTGAAGTAGAGTATTGTTTTACACTTGACAATGTATTGTACATTCACCTTCTTGTCATTAGGTAATATTTTTGTCAAGGTCAATCTGTCAGAAAACAATATATTCCATATACCAAGCCATTTTCATTCATATTATATTTCACCAAGATCTTGTTTAGAAAGAAAGAACAATGGCATATTAGGTCATTTACTTTCTTTTTGTATAATGATACTCTTGAAAATTTTTTTCAGAACTTTATTGCTAAGATATAACAAAATACAAACTTTCCACTATCATATATTGGGTCAAGAGGTTGCTATGGTCTAAATGTTTTATATTTCAAAATTCCAATATATCCTGGATATTGTAGCCAACTAATAAATTTTGAACAGCTATTCTAAGCAAGGAAGATCAGATTAATCAAAGGATATTTGTACTATAATCATTTTTTGATTTTTTTTTGCATATGAATATTGTCACTGTGGGTAATTAAATGTTTTTTTTTAATTATATCAGCAAATATTGATATTTTCATATATTGTTTTATATGCAGTTCTCATCATTTCTTCTTATAACATCACCATTATGAATGCAAACATTAGATCCATATGAAGATTAATAATTGGTTAATATGCATGTGTAAAGTTAAATATACCATCAAAATAAACATTATTTGATTATAGACTTGAATTTTTATTCTTTTTGACTTCTTTTATTCAGAGTAAAATACCTGGTATATGTTTACAGAAGCATTATTGATTATATATATAATTTGGTAATGATTTTTAAATTTTGTGGACTAATTAATAATAATGATTGAGTCATCCACAATTCACATGACATGAATGGCTGAAAAGTTAGAGGGTGGGGAATATTGATGCCTATTCATTAAAGTTTGAAGATTTGCTATCTTAACATAGACTGAACACTAATTATATATGTGTGTGGAAGATCTGGACCAACTGATGAGTGCTGGTTCAGCACAAAATGTGTATATTGGAGATTATTATATTTTTCATATTTATATGGTCATGAGTATTGTGTGTATAAAAAAGGAGTGAATAGATGTAGAGAGCTTGAATGTCTGAGTTTAAATCCCTTCTAATTAATTCACAATCTAGTAAAGGCATTCTATTAGTAATATGTATATTACTCTGTCAATAGGCAATTTTAATGATGCAAAAGAAAGAATGAGCATAAGTTAAAATTATTTTAGTAAATAGTGTATTATAAGTTGTTAATCATCTAATGTAATTCAATTATTACTAATTTTCTTCTTTTCTGAGTCAATATAATATTTAGTAAAATGGAAATACACATAGAAATGGTAGTTTTTAATAATATTTAGCTTTATTACTGTGTAGCATGCTTTTAGTATATTTTTACTAGGTTATATTCATGACATATAGAAAGTGCAATTAAATGGTTCTTTGTATTAATGCTTAATTAACTGTTTATATATTCAATTTTAATTTAAATATTTAAATAACCTATTTCTTTAAAATAGGTACACTTGTTTCTTTGTTGTTAATAAAAAATGGTCACCAGCTATTGTGCACCCTTCTTAAATCTTCATTTCTATCCTTTCTTTCTGTGTACACTATTTCTGCCTTTGTTAGCTTAAATCTATGACTAGTTTTCTGCTCAAGGTCTGGAAATATTGAACTGTGTTCTTTGTCTCTAAGGATTCTATTATATAAATATCTATGTTGTGCAAGTATTGTTGACAAATTGATTCTTAACTCCTTATAATATGCAGCATTGAAAGCTGATTGGCTGCATTTATTTCTATAGATCACTTGATATACCAATTCATTTGGTATAGTGTTTTTAAAGTTATTGATTAGTCAGTTAAGTGATGGAGTGGTTCAAAAGCTTATATCAAATTATTTATATATACATATTGTTATATTAAAGTAAAAGTATTTTGTTCTAATTTAAATAATACCACAAATTTAAATTAGATATAGTTTAAAACAAAAGAACAAATGTTTATACTTTACTCCACCAAAATCTCATTCCAGAAATCAATCACAGCTGAAAATTTTCTAATGGTATTAGTCTGTCACATCACGTGTGATAATGGGAATGGAGTCTAACATTAAACATAGCATATGGAAGCATTCATCCTCAAGAGACAAATTTATAGGAATGTATGTCATGCATTGGTTTCTATTCTGTGTTTGCATGTATCTAATCAGATTTTAAATTATCCATAAGCAGGAATAGTAAGAATAGTCAAGAAATTTTACCCTAATCCAGATTACAACAAAACTGGTGGGATTTAATGGGATTTCTGTCAAGTGTTGTTAGCCGAGAGGTCAGCACAGTGGCCTTGCAAGCAAGCAGTTGATTGCAGATGGTTGTTGCAGGTTCGCCTCCCGGCTGATGCTATGACATATGGAAAGAAATAATAATAATTTCTACTAAAAATACAAATCTCTTCATTTGTGTGCTTCAAATACATGTGTTATCATTCAAGTCAATCAATTTCTATTGCAACTTCTTTGTTCATTTAATATAGTTTGCTCTTTCTCTGCCTCCATCCCACAATTCCATGATCCAATCTATTTTGACTTATATACATTGTGTAATATCAATCATTATTACATTTCAGAAATATTACTATCATTACATTCTAGTAACACACAGTTTAGTAAAACAAATATAAACACACTGACATGACACATTGAAATATGTTAAAATATTGCTAATAAAGAATAAAAATAATAATTTTTAGTAAGATATATTTAGTAATAGAGGCAGCAATCAAAATTGAGTTCATGAATCTGATGAAAAAAGTATGACCACAGGACAAAATGATAAGATAAAATTACAAATATAAAAAGTGATTATGATCACAAGGCTAAAATATAATTTCAATCATGATAAAGACACACATATTATTAAACTATTTTTTGTCAATAGTAAATGATACAAATGTTAAAAAATTTATTACAGAATAACTTTGAAGAGAATCGCAATGACAAGTTTAGAAAATGTTTTGGTTTGCAAGAACATATCCATTAAAACAAAGAAAAATCATATGGTAATTCCTGTTATTCTCTATAAAAAATGTTAATGGTTTCATTGCTTGATAATTCATAAGAAGTCCAAACACCAGAACTGTGGGTGCCAGAATCCATCCTGGATTTTTCGATGACAAGTTGGACATTACTATAGCAAAAAAGACAAAGAAATGTATTGTTGTTTTTGAACTTTGACAAAGATAAGGAAAATGAACAAGGGGATATTTCTTCAGATTAAATCTAATCTCAAAACACACACACACACATATATATATGTTCCAACCAGTAACCACCTAAACATTCACAGTAAAATATAGTAATCAATATTTCTCACTGCTGTCAAGGCAACCTTCACACCTTTTAATAGCAAGAATGGAATCCCTATAACTTGATACTAAAAGGAAATATGCCTATGTGTTTGAAAAGGAAGGTTTTTAATAAATGTGTTTTGCCAGTTCTTACTTATGGATCTGAGACTTGGACACTTAATAGAAGAGCAATACAGAGACTTCAAACCACTCAAAGAAGTATGGAGAGATGCATATTGGGAGTAACAAGAAGAGATCGAAAATGCAATGTATGGGTAAGAGAACAAACAGGTGTTACTGATCTCCTTGAAAAAATTAAAAGACTGAAGTGGAGTTGGGCTGGACATATTGCTAGAAGAGATGATAATAAATGGACAATTGAAATTTTAAACTGGATTCCAAGAGATTGTAAAATACCCAGAAAGAGACCACATGTGAGATGGATGGATGAAATAAGAAAGTTTGCAGGGGTGATGTGGAGAAGAGAAGCTAAAGATCGGAAAAGATGGATTGAACTTGGAGAGACCTTCATCCTGCAGTGGATTGATAATGGTTGATGATGATGACGATGATATATATATAATTGTAAAAGTTAAACCACATAGGTAAAAACAGTCAGCAATGTAAAGGATGGATTTCATCATAACAAATGAAAGTTCATGTGAGAAATCTAAAAAAAGGATTTGTGATAAATCATTCTAAAGAAATGCTATTTTTTTTTAATCTTCAGGAACTGATATTACTTTGAATGTACATAATAATTATAAAATAAAATCTATATATTTGGAACAAACCAAAGCAATAATTTGGCAATTAAAATAGAAATAAATATTTTACTATAAGTTTTTCTTTTCTGAAGATTATAATCCTGTAGTGCTCTTAAACGTATAACATTTAATTAGATTTAAGACTTTTATAACAAAATATGTCTTAAATTTTTATTATATCACTCACATATTGATGAATATTTATTGGTGATACTTTACAGCAGTTATTTTAAAAATCATGTGATACTATATTTTAATAATAATCACTATCTTCTACAAACATTTATTGTTAATTTTCTTATAATGGACAGATCTTTTTTCTATATATTATACCATATTGGTACACCCTCAACTCATGATATCTATATATCTATTAATAAAAAAAATTTGTGTTTGGATTTTAGATCATGATCATAGGGTTATTATAATATTAATTATTGAATTGCCAATTTAGATGCTTTCTTTAATTTCATTTTATATTTATATGATGTTTTGTCTATTTTAAAAATAAATTGTCAATATTTTAGAATATAAAACGATTACAATTTTTTCCCCTTCTTCTTTTAAAGTAATACAATCATAACTTTCCCAAAAGTTAAAACTATTTAAAATTACAAAAGAGTGTAGCATATATGTTTGCTTGAATAAAACAACAATATATAATTATATGTATTCTTAAATCTTAAGTTCTGATAAGTAAATAATGAATGACATTTTAAAAATCAAAGTAATAGTTTTGACTCATTTTAATTTATTATCTCCTTTAAAAATAAGTTCACAATTTGTTTTTATTTTATTCTAATGCAAAAATAATATATAGTACGATTTAGCATTTAAACAAAAAGAAGATGCCAATCAAAAATGATTTAAGGCACATTAGCAAATTAATAGCTTACATGTTCACATATATGAATCTATTTGTCTGTGTGCATGTAATTTATATTTTAATATCTATTTATAATAATAATCACTCGATGATTTTTCAAGACAATCAGCTTGAGCATATCAAACCACAAATGGTAGATATTACATTTTTTTAATAAATTATATGGAAGCCCATGTCATCAAGCAAAAACCTGCACTTTTCCACATTTCTTTTTAAAGTTGTTCATTTCATGCATATATTTTGCTTGTTTTGAAAGAAATTTTACTTTTAACAAACATTTCTTCCAATATTAACCACAATGTATGTGTGCTCATCAAAACAAACAAAATGTAAGTCAAAGATTAATACCAGCTGAATTACAGTTATCATTGCGTTCACAAAAATGTATTCTTTATTTACATCAGAGATTTCAAAAAATTGCTTATTTAAATACAATATATGTATGTGTTCCTGGGAAACAATACAAATACCGATGGATAAAATTACTAATGTTGTAAAAATATTAAAGTATAATATCAACATTTAAAACTGAAGAAGTATTTATTAAGGAATATCAAATTTTTGATTTTCTACATTCTTGTTACTACATCCTCACATTATCTATTGGGATAATTTTATTTCATGCATCATGGCAAAAGTTTTATCAAATTCACATTGTGCTCATGTGCACATTATAGTACTCAAGGATTATCTTATATCACGATGGATGGAATAATAATTAATTTGAAAGAAACTTATGACAATGAAACATTAGACGAGTCTTACAGAAATTAATGTTTAGTAGTATTCACTATCTTATATGAATGTCATCAATGAAACTTATACTACAGAATAAAGCATTATATGATAACTATCTGAATGGATTAACATACACAAATATTTTTCTGGTAAAATTATATTCCTAATGCAATTGGAATGAATTTTAATATTACTTTTGGATCCTTATCATTGTACGATATTGGATATTTTAATGAATTATGAAATCTTAAGTGCCTCTGGATTATAGAATCTATCATCATCCTTGCAGATCATTCAATTTCACCTATAAAATTTTATTATATATGTTTTTGAAAGGTTATTTAAAATATATGTTTACTTACTAAAGAATAAATGACTAAACATATACATAATCAGAAGAAAAAGGCAATTAGTCAAAATTATAAATAACGTTTAACATGACTTCAACTCTCTACACAATCTCATAACACTGACACACATAATGTCTAAAAAATAAATAATCGCCAATGTATGTATGTATTTTGTGCTAAACCAGCACTCATCAGTTGGTGTAGATTATCATCTCTATGGATATATACAATAGTGCTCAGATTTATATTAAAATAGCCAAGCATCTCTACACATATATACAACAAATGCTCAAATTTATATTAAGATAACCAATCTTCGTACTTTAATGGAGCATTAAACTATAAAGATTGGCTATCTTAATATAAATCTGAGCACTTATTGTATTTATGTGTAGAGATGATAATCTGGACAAACTGACAATTGCTGGTTTAGTAAAAAATATATATTAGCGATTATTTATCTTTTAGACATGTATGTGGTCAAGTGTGTCAGTGGTATGAAATAGTGTGGAGAGTTAATGGTCATGTGAAAATCTGAGCTCAAAGTACTCTACATATTATATTGTTTGTGCTGGTATATATATAACCTGTATGTTAGATATTAAAATAACAGTTAATTAAATCTCATCTGAATAATTTATTTAGATTTTAATATCGCCTTAGTAATGAATCATAATAAGTTGAAGATTCTTTATAAATTTGTATTCCTTTGATGCAATTAACATAATTACATATTCCCTTCTACTTCTGAAATTAAGTCTGTTGTTTAGCATCACCATAGGTACAACCATTTATACAATTTTTACACATTAAGTTTTATTTCTTTAGCACATCATGTAAACAAATTGTTATCATTCTAATTAAGGGGTAATAACTAGAAATTGATGTCGAATGGATATAAACAAATGAACATTAACTAGCATATGGTTTAACATTATTATTTCATATCCATCTTTTCTAATAAATATTTAAATCATTATTTTAAATTTACATTACATCCATAAGAGCTGGCATTCTTTATTATTCAATCTATTTTTAAATTATATTGGTACAGATTAGGGACTTAATACTAAAGCATATGAAGTCTTATTTAATTCATTTTAATTTTCTTTATAAATTTGAATATAATTTAGTTTTAGTAAAGTCTCTGACTTTTGGGCATTTTACACCTATTCATCCCATTTAAATCATTATGGCATGTAAATATGTGAAAAATAAGGGAGTGATTAAAATATAAATGTTTATTACATTCATGCAGACATATAACCATATATGAGTGTATTATTAATAATCACATACTGCATTATATATAATCATATGAATATGTCTTAGTGTAAGATTATTAATTATGTATATAATGACTGCATTTTTAATTATAACAAATGTGCAATGGTTGTAAATAAAACAGAAATTGACTCTACCTTTCATAGTATGGGTTTAATGTTATGAAATTGATTTGGGTGTAATATTTAATTACAGTTATGTGGTTATAAAATTCATGTTATACAATAAAAAAACCTATTAATATGAAAAAAATGGTATTGCTATTCTAGTGTAGCTGCAGATGTTTATATCTACAGCATATTTAATGATCATATGTATTTTATGTTAATAGTATCAGTCAATTTGAAATTATGTATGCACTGATATTTGTTCATATTAATATACATGGAAACATATTTAATTAAACTTGGATGAAGTATTTTTGATAAAAATAATGTTAAAATAAAATATGCTTATTTTTTTTAAAGTAAAATGTTTGATGTTTTTTATCAGTTCTTACTTATAACTCTAAAACTTGAACACTTAACAGAATAATAGTACAGACATTTTAAAGCCCTCAATGAAGTTTAGATAAATATATGTTAGAAATAGAAAGAAGAATTCAAAAATAGAAATGCTTAGGACAGAGAACAAACAGATATTGTGATTATAAGTGAAAGTGTTAAAAGACAGATGTAGTTTGAACATATTATTAAGAAATAATAGTAAATGGGTTGTTAAACTCTTAAACTGAATCCCAAGAGGTGTAAAAAATCTAAGAAATGACTGCATGTGATATAAATGGATAAAAGAAGGAAAATTGCTAGTATGGTATGAAAAAGGAAGACTATGCTTCAAAAGAACTGAATTAAACTTAATTAAAAATGATGCTGATGATTATGTGTAATTTATTCAGATCTCAAATCTATCAGCTGTGCATTCTTCATAGTCAAAATCTATAATGACTATTCACCGGTGTTAAAATTTTCTAACTATCTTTCTTCACCCATACATGTATTTGAAAAAATATTATTTTAGTCAGATAGGCCTCTAGAGGCTAAAATCACATATATTCGTATCAGAAATTGTACTTTCATTTTCAATTTATATATTACAATTTCTATTTGCTTGAATAATTTGTAATTAAATGTGTGTACTTATGATGCTTAAATTTTAGTATGATACCACTCAGAGGACATATATTTGTTTTGAAATGTGCTATTTATTGTTGAATAGAGGTGTTTTAATGAGAATATAAATTGCTCTCAGCTTGTAATATTTTCTTGACATAGCATGTCTAAGTCTAATACCTTATATATATATATTAGTGTGACTTCATTTGACTCTTAAACTAATGACAATCGTGATATTCAAATATCAAGTGTTGAACTATCATTTCTGGTGAGCAGATTCAATTGTAAAGACATTTAGCTTATCTGATGAAAGCACTTTTTCCTTAAAATTGGTAGCATTGCTGCCTTACAAGCAGTTGGCCCGGGTTCGCTTTCCGGTCAGCGCTTTATCATAAGAAAAAAATGTATACTGGCGCATAATTACAAGATAAATTTTAGACATTTAAGAGGGTGCGGCTGACAAATCTGCGATCAGACTATTTACCTAATGCTCGCATATGCAAGTCAATTAATTTACTATATATATATATATATGAAATACAAGAAAATATTTTTGATCAATTAATATGTAAATAAACTCAAAGTTCGCTAAAATAAGATAAAACCATTTTTATTTTGCTTCTAATGAATTTTAATATAACTGTGTGCGCGTTCGCATTTGATCAACAAAATTTTATTTATTATTAGCCTCTTTTTATGTATATATTTTACCTTATACTTTTAAAATATTCATGTAAAGCATAGGTTCCCAAACTTTTTCAGGCCATCATTCTCTTTGCAAGACATAAATTTTGTAAGCCCCCCTCCCCCTACTATAACAGTTTTCCGCGTTCAATCTGTTTGATATTTTTGATATAACTAGCAACTAATAATACTATACCGGATGATGCCTACCCCATAATTCATACGATGTACAAAATAAATAACATGATCTCAATGTCACGCATTGAAATAAGGCATCAACATAAACAAACCAATTTCCTGATTTCTCCTTATCCAAAACTCTAATACCCTGCTAATTGCTACCACAAAGTTTTAGGCTTGAAAGGCTGAACCTAAACCTCACCTTTATGTGCCACTTTGGAAAAAAAAAAACTTTCAAAAAGAAAATACCACTGCCAACAAAATAAAAAACAAATCAGCATGTCAATAAATTTTCAATAATCACATACGGAGATTACAAAAATAATAATAATCTCATACAAAAACTTTCACACCACCCACCACTCTATCTAATAACACTGATACACCTAAACACATATATGCCGAAAAGATAAATAATCACCAATATACGTATTTCATGCTAAACCAGATTTTCAATTGGATGGACGGTTGAAGAGTTGGAGTGTGGAGTAGATTGAAGCCTGTCCATTAAACTATGAGGATTGTCTATCTTAATATATATCTGAGCACTTATACTATATATGTGTGTAAAGATGATAGTCTGGGCCAACTGATGACTGCTGGTTTAGCATGAAATACGTATATTGGTGATTATTTATCTTTTCGGCATATATGTGTTTAGGTGTATCAGTGTTATTATATAGAGTGGAGAGTGGTGGGTCATGTGAAAGTCTGTGCTCATATACCCTATATTACATATATATAGACACAGGTATATAACAAGCCTGTGTTTCAGTTATCACATACAAAGTAAGTTTCTCTTTTCTCAAATAGAACGGTGAATTAAAAGCAAGAACTGTTTTAAAGTAAGAAAATTAAATAATAATTTATAGAGAAACAAAAAAAAATACAAATAATAAAAAAAATACAATAAAATTTATAGCAACAAGTCATAGGAAATATGATCATGTGATGCTTAATGGTTTAACAAGTCATAATAATAATAAATAAATAAAAATTATACTATCCAGCTTTATTCTGGTTTCTTTTTGGGTCTTAGTAACTTTTAAGTGTGCTATAAACCATGACAATAAGGCAGCTAGGGATTTCCTTCTTCACAGCAAAATGTAGGCATTAAGGTGTTCATCATCATAAGCTAGCATCTGTGGCTACATGATAGCAGCGTAGGAGTCTGGCTAATGCACTAACATTGGGAGTTTACTTGATTAGCATTTCAATGATAAATGTTATATTTCTCAGCTTTCTCTAGAAATCTTCATAATAATGACAAAGTCAGTCGTGCAATTCTGCATAGATTATAATTTGAAGCTAGTCTCAGCTCTGCCTTCTTTCATAAAGGTCTCCATTCCTTTACAACTAGCAAACCCTTAACTGTCCAGCAAACAAAACACAGCAAGGAAAACAATAAACTCAGAAAAGACCCCTCCATCAGCTGCTGAAAACTTTTTATAGCACACCTATAGCAATACAAATTGAGTATGCTTCTTTCACTATTACAGCCTTATCTCCAATTTTCTTGGATAATTGATCATAACATTATTGATATAGCTTTTTACACATTTTTATCGTTCACTTTTCATTTTCCACTCAGACTCTTTTAATTCCTCAAGGAATTCCATTTTACATATAGTTTTTAAATTTTAATACAATGGAAATAGCTTTTTCCGTCTTTATAAAAGATTCAAACAAAACAAAACAAAAAAACAAATGTCAAGCATTGGTGGTTGAGAGATCAGCAACAGCTTTTTTATAAGCAGTTCTCCCGGGATAGCGGGTTCGCTTCCCGGCTGATGCTATGACACATGAGGGGAAAAAAAACATCTGAGATATGACAAATTTTTAGATTCTCTCAGCTGATATTGGCCTTAAATTATTATTTTTTTAACAAAAAATATAATGCACAGGATTACCACTCTATCTATTAGGAAAATTTAAAATTAGCCATACAATAATAACCTGCATTCTTTTTAACTTGTTAATAGAGAGAAAAAAACCATCAAAATGTGCAAAACATTTACAATTACTCAGACTATCCCCCTTTTCCATATAGCACATAAACAATGTATAAAATAATCATAAAATTTGCAAAATAATGTAAAAATTAGTGTTTTGAGAGCGAGTTAAAGCTGATGATCGGTACATCCGGATAAAAGGCTAGACCACCTGAATGCCCTCCAAATGCTTCTGAACTCACTATTGCCCCCCTAGAAGTCTTCACTGACCACTAAGGGGAAATACCACACTCTTTGGGAAACACTGATGTAGAATAATATATATGTTTTTATATGAAGTTAGTTATTTGTCTGCCTTTTTTGTTTTAAATTAATTTTGAATTATTCATGAAAGGTAGATGTATTTGTGTGGGTATATTGTATCTAATAATTAAATAAACTATTGTATAATATATCTGTAGTAGATAAGTAAAATAAATGTGCATGAATGTAAACAAAAAAAACAGTAAATATAATATTTATATATATATACGTGCGTGTATGTGGGCATGTTAGTGTTACCATAAAATTAAAACATTAAAATTTACTTTAAAATAGTAAATATTTTTGCATCTATATTCATGAATATAAATAATTGTTATATTATAATAAAATTATGGTAGAGTACAAATAATTTGCAATTTATAAATGTAAATGAAGTTAATAAAAGAATTCTGTTTTGATAAACAAATTTTATATATACGTAATTTTATGCAAATATATAATTAAGCGAATAACAACAAACAATAATATAAATAAAATATATTAAAATTTATATACGTTGCAACTGCGGCGTTTGCTGTCTCTGTTTTTGATCACATTGGTAAGATTGCTTTAAATAATTTTTTTAACACTTTTCATAACAACATCAAATTTTCTATGGAAATAAAAAAATAATGATAACATTTTTTTTTACATATTTTAATTAAGAGAATTATACATAGCTCTTTATGTTATGCTATATAAAGAACACAACTCCACATTGGAAAATATTAACAAATCATCACTGTTCCGCACAATTTTCCGTGGCTAGGTCAATGTTTGATGGGGGGGGGACCTTTATCATAACTGGCATATTCGCTAAGACAATTCTGTTACTAAAAAGGGATGTTTTTTTAGCAAAGATGTTGCCATATTATTTATTAATGATACCTCTTCATATAATAATAAAAAGAATTTTGGTAATTTAGAAATTAAGATGATTTTGTCTTAGATAAAAATATCTTTGATAAACTTGATGTGTTGTTTTTTTTAAAAAATATAATATCAGTACAGTTAGTATTACTTTTTAAAAAAATACTGAAATATTTCCCCATTCTAAAAATAAACTTTTAGAATGGCATGACATTTATGACATGCCTGGATTACCAACTTTCATATATTGGTCAGACCAATTATAGAATTATTATCAAATAAAATACTTTTGTTTTTAGAGAGAACTTAATTCAACAGCAATTATTAAAGTAATAATAAACATGATATCAAGTTTAATAAAATACAAAGTCTAGAAAAAAATTGACCAACATGGCCAGAGATGATTAAAAAAAGCTTTGGGAGTTTTTAAAGGTTTCCAATGACATGAATAAAAAAAATCTGAATTTAGTAAAAACAATGTTCTTTGAAAAAAATTATTGGAGAACAAAACTTAAAACTCCCAACCAATTATCTTTGAGAATAGAGAGTAGAATGGAGGAAAAAGAAAATGCATTCATACTACTTAAGAAAGAAATACTTCTGAAAAAAAAAATGCATTTACAATTGCATAGAAATGTTAATTACTTTGTAATTTTTTCTGTATTTCTGTACATATTTGACTACAAACATGCAATTAAATGAAAAGGTTTAAAATCAGGCTTAATTTTTTACCATGTTTATCCTGAATTGCAAAGAAATAGAGCAAACCAATGTTTTAGATATTTGGTAGATGTAATCAAAAATTTTAAAACATGAAAATTGTATTTTCCATCAGATAATCATAAACAGTTATATCTAAATATATATATAATTATTGAACAATTTCTTTGTATCAATAATTTCAATCTCTGTGATCAAGTTGCCAATCTTTAGTGTGTATAAAAATATATTGGACCATAAAAAAGATGGGATTCACCCTTATTGTTAAAAGGTTGCCTTGACAACAGATTGAAATGGTTGATTGTTATTGATATTGAAACTGTCTAAATATTGACTGGTTTAAGGATTACTTAAAAATTTATTTAGCCTTGAACATTATTACGCTTATTATTTAAGTAATATTTTGGGTACAATGTTATAATTGACTATTTATTAGTCTTCCTTCAGAACAGGTTATATTTACATGTTTAGGGAGGTTTATTTAAACTTCTTTATATCAATAATTTTAATATTTTGGTCAAATGGCAATCTTTAGTATCCATATCAAAATATTTGACCATAAACAAAGATGGGATTCCACCTTTGTTGTTAAAATCAGGTTGCCTTGACAACAAATTGTCTAAGTATTGACTTGTTTTAATGATTATATATATATATATAACCATTAAATGTCTGTATTTTTAAATCATATAATTCAAACAAATTTATTTAACACAGTATTCAAATTTTAAACAATATATTTTTTACCAGAAGTACTTTTGATTGTATCACTGACAATATTTATCAACCATTAATACAAATGCATACAAAATAAACTTATATTACCCATCATTCAATCCATTCAAATTTCCCACAATTCTGTTGTTGTTATATTAGCTGATTGCATATTCATTAAACCCTTTCTATTCCTAGATATCATCATTCCCTCCTTAATTTTTCATTTTTTATTATATCTTTCAATTTGAATAATTTTTATATCTCTATTGTCAAATTTAAAACCATAATTATATGCTCTATTGTGATAAAAAATAATTGGAGCATTCATACTTACTGAAGATACATTTTCTTTCTGTACACGTTTATACAATATTTTATGATCATTATATCATTTTTGTAATGTACATTTTGATTCCCCTATATATTTCATTTCACAACCACATACCAATATGTATTCAAATTGAAAGGTGTAATGAAAAATGAAAAATTAAGGAGGCAATGATGATATCTAGGAATAGAAAGGGTTTAATGAATAGACAATCAGCTAATATAAAAACAACAGAATTGTGGGAAATTTGAATGGATTGAATGATGGGTAATATAAGTTTATTTTGTGAACATTTGTATTAATGGTTGATAAAGATTTTAAGTGTATAAAATATAAATTGACTTTTAAATTTAAATAAATGATAAATTAAAACACACACGACTTTAGAATAAATATCTGCTGCAATTATATTCGCATATGTGTGTGCAGCATCACATACAGCCATGTTAGCGTCTCTAAATGGGTACTCTTTAAGGGTTCAAACCTGACACAGATAGAGGTGTATGGGGTAAATAGGCGAACATATATAATGAAGGAAATATACCATTTCAATATTAGCTATTGTGTAGCAGCAAGTAAGACAAAAACATTATAAAAAAGTTGTAGTGTGCTTCCATTCCTAAAAACGTCAAGCTTTGTCACTGATATATATATATATATATATGTGTGTGTGTGTGTGTGTAATTAATTAAATAATATTTAAATATGCAATAAAGTAGCATTATGTAAATTACATCTTCTATGAAAATTTTCTAATATATCAATTGACCACTTTTAACAAAAATGTCAACTAACTTCTTTCTAGTCATATATTTTTTGTAAATCAAACCTAACATCATCAGTAGCCCAGAAAATCAGTTGGTAATTCAAATATAGCCAACCAATATCTATTAAATACACTTGCAAAGTTCAATATGATCTTCAACTTTGGATGTAAATTTATTGCCAATTTATAAAAGTTTTAATTAAATTGCCACTAAATTATTTTTCAAGTTTTAAAATCACATTGAACTTTGTGGGTGTGTTTAATAATCATTAGTGAACCACTGATGATGTTAACTTTGACTGAAAAAAACATACATCTAGAAACAAGTAGTTAATCACTGTCCTATATAAGAACTTAGTCCATAGACAAAAATAGAATTCATTATATCACAACAGCAACTGGATATTTGCACATTATTTGGCTATAGAAATTTGAAATAGTTTATGCTTCAAATGTAATTACATATTTTTACAAAACCATGTTTGGTATTAATATTAATGAATTTTGTTACTCAAAAGGTTATTAAAATACGTATTTAGTGACTCTGCCTTGGAGTATGAATTCAAGATTAAATTAATTATATTTTATTATCATCTACATTGAATTAAATTTCATTCTTGTAGCTGGAATTGTTTAGAATTTATTCTGCCAGAAGAGAGAATTCAATGACATCACCAGAGAAAATAGATGCTACTGCTGTGAGATAAAGGCAGTAATTTGAAATGACATTATTCTAACTGGGCTTTGTACTTTTATGCCAAAAATTATAACTAATACTGAAATATATATATATATAAACTAACCAAATTGTTGTTTATATAAATCCCAGTAACAAATATTTGGCGAAATATTTACCTATTTTTCGTTTGTTGTTGTTTGACATTGGTATTTTATTTCTGGAGTTTTATAAACCAACTATGTGATTGGAATATTGTTAAGTGTCAAGTAATACATATGTGTATATATTCACAACTTTATAATAAAATTTTAATATAAAAAAATTCATACATGGGAATAGAAAGATAAAATGATTTTATAATCTAAAATATTCAGTTTGCAAAAAAAAATCCATAAACTGGCAACATTATAAAGAATAATTGACAGACTGAAAAATTTAATCTATGGCGATGTTTATGAGAAAATTTTAAATTCAGCTAAATATTGGATTTAATGAGATAAAATTAAATTTGTTTTTTTAAACATGTAAATATAAAATTTATTAATCAATAAAAGTAAACTTTCTCTGCATTAACAATTTAAAAAATACGAATGTTTAAAACTATTAAAAAGAAATTACTAACCAACTCTCTTAAAATACAATTATATAGGTAAAACAGCCACATATAGTTTATTACAAGGCAAAGGCTTTCCATTATTGCCACCACAGAATTGTGAATAACTAAAATATTATTTCCCAGGCTATTCATGTAAAAATTAGTGACAGTTTTTATAAATGTTGTTTCCATGGTTTTTTTTTATAGTTAAACTAGATAGTGATTTAATTAAAAATCAGGGATTATCAGTTTGTATTTTTCTGAGGAGGAAAGACCATTATATCAAAAAAATTAAATATTATTAAACCTGATGTGAGTACGAATTTGGTCTATCTAATTACAAATTTTCTAGACAAATTAATAAGGGACTAATAATATTAAAAACTATTTGGGGCAATTGTATCTCTACCTATTTCAACCTATTTTTAATTTTTTTGTAAACAATGATGCTTGTTTTTTAGGAACAGCAAACTTTGACATTTAAAATACTAAAAACAATCTCATTAGATCTTTTAACACTTGGTCTGATGTTAATGAGTTTTTGTGCAGGGGATGCATTGAACACCATGAATAATGTGAGTTTAGGCAAAAAAAATCATTATAAAATGCAATTTCTCCCATGCTCAGAATAATATCTTATAAATTACAACGGAATTTAGATTTTTTTAATGTGTTAATACTATATGACAATTTATAGGTGCAGACATTTTAGCTGATAATCGATTAGTTCATTCTAAGATAGCTGTATTTAATAAATCAATTCTACTTCAAACATATTATTAGAAATAAAATAATATAAAGAATGTACCAATAGCTCAAACAAGCTCTTAATTCATAAGTGTGGTGAGAGAAAATATTTAAAATCTCTATCTGGAATGTTCCTATCCTCAGAGCAATTGATTTCAAGCTTATAGCTCACCTCAGTGAGGAGATAGAACATTCAGACACTAGATCTAAAATATCAATTCCAAAACAGCACTTATTTAATACATAATATTTAAGTAAAAACTCTAAAATTTTCAGACATGGAAATGGCTTTAACTCCAGCTATCTAACTTAAATAGCTATATGGGATATATTAATAACCTTATCATGGCCAAAGCATTAAAGGTTAAATATCAATGCCATGCACACACTTGCTTTATTGATTAATATTATTAGAAAATTTGATGGTCATTCTTTAAAAACAAATACTTGTGCTAAATTTAAATAGTTATTAAATATTAAAATTTCCAATTAGAATTTTCAAGTTGATCAAGATACTGAAGCATGAAAAATTAAGGAACATGTTAAAGACAAGGCTGTTTTTGAGGGATCCACTCAAGTCAAGAACATTAAGAATGATTTAATATCCACACATCATTTTTACATTGGCAAGAATACCATTCTGATTTCATAAATGTAGATGACCATCTAGAAGCCCGGTACTTCAAATAGTTAATTCAAATTAAAAACTTCACTTTCAAATCTATATCGCATCTTGAAATTTGCTCAATAAAACTGCTCATAAAATCTTCTAAAGATCATAATCATATACATAAAAAATATCTCTATTTAACTCTATTTTTGAATGTCAAAATTTTCCACAATCAATAACAATACTTTCTCTAAACTACAATGTACTCCAAAATTATTTTAAATATAATCATAAACAATTTGGCTAAATAAGAAGTCAAATATTAATCAAATCATATTTTTGTTTGTGATACATTTTTGGATTATTCTTGCATTCAAAACCATATCTATGGTTCACCTAAATTTTTTAAAATCACTCATCGATAATTTTTTATCCAAGGCTAAAGCAATACATTCAGTAAAATTATTGAAAGTAATTTTTTTTAGTGGATAAACATGCCGGTAGTTTTTTAAGTAAAAAACTAGAGTTTCATGTTAATCTATAATTTTTCAATAGCTTGCTGTTGTATTTGCTATTATGAAATAGAATATTCATCATTTTTTTTAACTAAATTAATTTTATATTGCTTAATTAGTTTAGAAAATTTATTGTATGGGAATGAGATATAGATCTTTCTTTAATGTACATAAAGATACTGATAAATTTCATTTAATGATGCTTAAATGTAATTGTAAAAATCATCATCAATAGTATGTGGACTGAACATAATCTTACTTTTTAGTGGGTAACATTTTTATCCACTGTTTATAAATAAAAAATTTTGGAGAAACTTCTACTTTGCAAGGCATTATTTAAAGTCTGTTTTATTTTAACCACACATAGAACATCATTATTTACAACCACTATCAATTCAATACAGGATAAAAGTTTTTCCAAGTTTATTCCAATTTCTCTTACCCTCAGGAAAGTTCCTTTTCTTCATCTATCAGTTTCATCTATTGTTTTTTTCTCAAGATTTTATATAATTTTTTGAGATCCATTTTGAAAAGTCAATTCACCAACTATTATCATCCCTTCTAAAAATATGTTTATTTCAGCTATATTTCAGTCCTTTCACTTTTTCAATAATGTCAATAATATTTCTTTATTCTGTCAGCCATATATTTAATTTTTAATTTTTTCTTGTTACTCTCAGCATACATCTTCTTATTCTTTATTGAGTAGTCTCAAGTCTCGGTAATGCTCTTCTGTTAAATGTTTATATCTTGGATATATAGAAGAACCTGGTAAAATATTTTTAAACACATATGTACATTTCCTTTAAATAACAACTAATTTCTATTGAAAACATTTCCATCAAGTTCAATTTTATGATTAATTTAATCCATTATGTTTCCATCTTTATTAATAACATGACCAAAGTATTCTGTTAATTATAATGACCAAAATTATTTGGAATAGGACATTTAAAAACTGTACTGGGCAGATCTCATTTAGTTTTTCAATTAAAGGTTGGTTGAATAAGAAGGCAACTGTATATTATAATCAAATAGTAAAATTTGATCAGCTCATCATCAAGATATTTGCCACTATCTTACATATCTTAAATTAAAATCTTTAGTTGATTTAAACAATTCAAAATAAAGCCCATCCTTGTGATATTGTACTAACAAACAATATCAATATATGCATAGAATTAAGAAAATCAACAAAATATCATTAGATCCCAACTTATCCAACACTTTTAAATATGAATTTTTTTCTACAGAACAGGCTTTTTCACACCTGCACTTATATATGTAATATATAGGAGGTTTGAATTCAGACTTTCACACGATCCTTAACCATCCATGCTATCTCATACCACTGATAACTTGATCACACACATGTCAAAAAGATAAATAATCACCAATATTCATATGTCATGCTAAACCAGCACTCATCGGCTGGTCCAGATTATCATCTCCACACATATATACAATCAAAGCTCAGCTTATATTAAGATGGCGAATCTTCATACTTTAACAAACAGGCTTCAAACTACCTCCACCCCACAACTCTTCAGCCATTCATTTTATTGAAAATCTGATGATGGAATGCTCAAAACCCATCTTAGTGCCAACCTTCTCATCCAACAACTTTTAAGTAACAAATCTATTTTTTTTCACTTCAGTTCTGCCATCTAGTGTTAGCTATGAATAATCAAAAAATGACAAATAGTAGTGCTTAATAAATTCATATATAGTGCTGTCTTTAATAGGGTTTATTAATCACTATTGTTTTGCAACTACTGATTAGTCAGTCATCTTGATATAAATGGCAAAACTGGTATAGAAAAAATAAATTTATTTATATACAAAATGAACAGAAATGATATTAAATGTTCAAAAATGGCATTTACTTTATCTTTTACTTTATTCTACATTCAGCCATCTGATAAAAAAATAAGCCAATCTCTACAGGACATTTCAATATTTTAATCAGTGTAACAACATCATTCTTATTTAATACTACTAAGATGATATATAAACATCACATGATCACCATTTCTGTATGACTATATAACCTATATGTATATAAGCTCATTTTGGCGTGAAAATATTATTGTGTTTTTAATTTAAGGCTCATAGTTTTGTAGTTAAGTAGAAATAAAAGGTGGCTGCTGGAGGGTTGCATTAGATCCTAAGATCTAGGTGCAGGAATTTCAGATCCAAGGCTTCTCACTGATGAAGCCCACAAGCCAGAAACTAGTCTGGGGATATTGGATGAGTAGGTACTAAATGGGGATTTTATGCACAAGCCTTCTAGCATCTATTAATTACTCTGGCTTGCACTGACTGGCAATACTGTATCAAGAGTTTGCCTATTTGAATAAGATGATATAATTGATATTAAGGTTTGGATATAAAATTTAATGAAGATTATTTTTGATTTTTTTTTTAATATATGGCAACATACGACTAAAAAAAAAAACACATTAAATTACATTGTAAAGATTTAATATTACTTTAATTTTATATATTGAAATGCTTCTAAATGTTTATTATATATATAAAATAAATTTATCTTTTAATGGTGAAACATTTGACTAATAGATGTAACCAAAATATCTTTATATATTCAAAAAGTAATTTGTATCTGCTGAATGATAAAACATTTTACTAATAGATGTAGAACCAAAATATCAAAAACAAACTTCCCTCTTGACTAACTTTATAATAATTTTATTAAAATGCAGCTTTTTCTCCCCACAAAAATCGCAAGTGTTCAAGTTCTTAGAAAAACATTAATATTAAGAATTCATGTCACTGAATTGATAAATTCATTTCCAGATCATAGAAGACTTTTCCTTCAACTAACAAAAATAAATGGATTTTTCTATAACTGTTCAAAATATATTTATTTGATTTAGTTTCATATTTTATACAATGCACATATTTCATTTAAAGTTTTATCTGTGGGAGTGTTTTTAATATTAAAATTTCAGCCTCGTGAAAATATTTCAAGCAAAAAATGTAAATACTGTATCCCCCTACATTCATAATCTCAAAACTCATAATTTAATAATCTGCATTTTTAAAAAAAGTATTAAATAAAAAAAAATTATATATTAATTCGAAATTCATAAAATTTATGCATACATTACTTGTCTAAATAAAACCAGCCATTTTATTGTTTCATAACGCCCTCTATAAGTTTAACAATCAATCTGACACACTCCTTAACTCACGTTTTATTTTTATAAAAAAACAACAACAACATTTTACAGTATTTTTTTAGGCTTGAAAAATTTAAAGTTCATTTTTAATGACCTAAAAGCATAAAACTGTAAATGACAGCAATTTATCCAAACTTAAGAAAAGTTACAAGCTGCTTTCGTAGCATGAGAAATTGAAGACATTTTTTCTGGGATTTGCTAAAGTTAATCAAGTAATTAATAACAAGAAAATCACAAATCCTTCATTTTCAAAAAATTATCAAGAAAGAAAAAAGAAATTCATTCTAGGATTTCTTACATCTATAACATGTGATAAGAATTCAGTAAAGATTGAAAGAAATGAAGCACCACTCAGTGCAAGTCAGAGTAATCAGTGGATGCAAGAAGGTTTTTGCATAAAATCCCTATCTAGTGCCTACTCATTCAATATGCCAATCTAGCTTTTAGCGTGAGGATTTCATCAGTGAAGAGCTTTGAATCTGAGAGCACTGATCCTAGATCTTAGGATCTATGGTAACCCTTCTGTACTGTTAGCTAACTATAAAGCTTTGATTCCAAAATGAAAACACAATAATGTTTTCAATTCAAGCTCATCAGCTTGTATATTTGTATAGATCTGAACTCAGTTCAACATCCATACTTTTTGGTGTTTTTGGCTTTTTAATAACCACAGTTGCTTTAATCTTATATGGCCGAATTGGTATTAAATCATTAAATATCACATGATCATCATTGTTTATGCTTACACAATCTGTTTAAACAGAGGCACTATGCAAAAACATTGCATCCATTGATTACTCTAGCTTGCACTGAGTGGTGCTACTATATGGAGAGTTTTACCTCTGTTTAAACAGATTGTGTACACATGAAGAATGGTGATCATGTGATGTTTAATGGTTTAAGATTGAAAGATATCGGATTAATAGTTGGATGATATGAGATGCTCTAATACATAATGCATTCTATCAGAAAGCAGTGAGTTCCCTTTGAAAGGGATTCGATTGGTAACATCCAAAAATAAATATACATTTTTATTACGAAATTCTGGGGTTATTTTTTTCTTGTATCATTAAAAGACATGATCTCAATTATTGTATCATTACTCAAAAGTTGATCGAAATCTTTCCTCCAACTGTTCAAAATATCATTGTCATCATATAAAAGAATGACATTGCTGAATTTAATAGGATTGCAATACAATTTTTCAGATTTATAGATGGCTTTCAATGCATCAAAACAAGACCTAGAATAAATATGATCAATCAATGTGTGTGTGTATGTTTAACTTCACTAATCATTTTAAAGCATTCTTATCAATCAGGGCACTTCTGATTTTAGATTTTTATACCTATCATAAAGTTCCACATTTAATATATAATCCTGCCATGTAAAAATAACACATTTCCCTTTAAGCATCACATGATCACCATCTCTCATACTAGCACATAATTGTTTATAAACAAGGCAAACTCTCCATACAGTAGTGCCACTCTGGCCAACCAGAGTCATCAATGAAATGTCAGAAGGCTTGTGCATAAAATTCCTATCTAATGCCATAAGCCAGAAACTAGTCTGGGGATATTGAATGAGTAGGCATTAGATAGGGATTTTATGCACAAGCTTTCTGGAATTCATTGATTACTCTGGGTGGCACATGGTGGCATTACTGTATGGAGAGTTTTGCCTTGTTTATAAACATTTTCATTTAGTTAAATCACTAATAAGATTATTGTTACAAAACTAGTCATGGTTCTTCTTTAACCCAAGAATAGATTTACATGATTATACAACATACTTCTTAAAAAAATTTCATGCTTCAAAAATATGACAGTCCTGAAAATCCAAATTAACAATTTTAGTGACAAATAGCTGTTGAATATATATAGTAGATTGTTTAGAAGAATGAATATCAATTTTCTTGTGAATATTATTGGAATAATATCTTTTTTAGTATGATCTGTCCAGCAATCTGCACATGTGAATACTCATGTAGTATAAACTCTTGTATTCTGACTTTTAACTATCATGTAATTTATTAAATGCCATTGATTTGAGCATGAATGTATCCATGTTCCTTTGTAGTAGTTTTTTGCTTAAACAAAGTGCTTATGATAGTCAATCCATGTTTTGTTCATAAATTCAATAACACTGAATCATTTGAATTTGTAGTACCAATGCAATTATTTCCAATAACATTTGATTAAAGGTTGTTTTTGTACCAAAACATGTATTAAAATCTCCAAGACAAAAAAATTCATCTTTTAACCAAATTGCTATAATAATGCTATTCAACAAGAAATAAAAACTGTCTTCTCTGAAGTTTCTGAATCTAAAGTTGGAGTATAGATTCTAATAAAGTGACAATAAGTTCCACTGTGCAGAATGAGTTTTAACAAATTAGCCTTTCATTGATACAATAGGAGAGATTCTAATAGGTAAAAGTACTAAATTAGATTTTACAATGAATCTAATGCTGTGCATTCTTCTTTCACTGACTGACCTGCCTTTCCAAAAACAACTTGTATCTATCCATCTGTCCTATCAAATTTGCATTCTCTAGAGATTAAGTTTGGAAATTGAGTTTTATTAAGAGCAGTTACATCGATTTTAAATCTTAACAATTCTTTAGCCTTCACTGCAATTCTTCATTCTCATGTTGAATGGTTTGTATCAAACAAAGTTTACAATTCCATGTATGTATATTTAGAAAAAAAATAATTTATAAGGCTTACTTTTACTATTACCACTGCCTTCTGCTTTACCATACCTTCTTCTTCTTCTTCTTCTTCTTCTTCTTCTTCTTCTTCTTCTTCTTCTTCTTCTTCTTCTTCTTCTTCTTCTTCTTCTTCTTCTTCTTCTTCTTCTTCTTCTTCTTCTTCTTCTTCTTCTTCTTCTTCTTCTTCTTCTTCTTCTTCTTCTTCTTCTTCTTCTTCTTCTTCTTCTTCTTCTTCTTCTTCTTCTTCTTCTTCTTCTTCTTCTTCTTCTTCTTCTTCTTCTTCTTCTTCTTCTTCTTCTTCTTCTTCTTCTTCTTCTTCTTCTTCTTCTTCTTCTTCTTCTTCTTCTTCTTCTTCTTCTTCTTCTTCTTCTTCTTCTTCTTCTTCTTCTTCTTCTTCTTCTTCTTCTTCTTCTTCTTCTTCTTCTTCTTCTTCTTCTTCTTCTTCTTCTTCTTCTTCTTCTTCTTCTTCTTCTTCTTATTATTATTATTATTATTATTATTATTATTATCATCATCATCATCATTATTATTATTATTATTATTATTATCATCATCATTATTATTATTATTATTATTATTATTATTATTATTATTATTTCTACCACTAAAATGACTAGTCTATCAGGTGTGACAACTTAATTAAAACATGTAAGACAAAACATTTAGAGACCATATTTTTTAAGTTTCTCCACTTCCATGGGAGACAGGAGGATTTTCAAATAGGATTTCCTAACTATACAATTTTTTTTAGCTGAAACTTCTCGCTTACTGAAATCCAGTTTCATATTGATTCATTAGTGAGTACACTACTGCCTTTATCAAAGATAACAATTAACTTAAACCTGTAGCTATCATTACTGTTTTAATTCTTATGGATTACAGCTAAAAAACTGAAAAGAGAATTGGAGTTATATATATGGGCAGTCACAGGATGAAAATATTACAGCACAAACACAATATAAGGAGATATCTCATGACATAATGAGATATAAAAACTAATAATCAAAAATTGATCCTTAAAGACAAATTAAAGATAATTAATGCAGTGAATAACTGAATAATATGGAGATAAATGTTTTAAAATTTTAATAAAATTTACTTATTTGTGTCTTTTTTTTAAATATCTAATAGTAAGACTATATAATATAAAACTTTTTATAAAATTATATCTCATACCTTAAAATGATTTAGAAATATTAAAATGTTGAATCAATATTCTGAATTTATTATTTATTTTAAACTTATTTATTAAAGAAACAAAAAATAAAAAATAGAATTCAATAGGAAAAAAAATATTTTGAATAATATAAATTTTAAAAATACATAATGGATTAAAAAATATAGATACAAAAATCTTACTTCAACAATGAATACAATATATATAATAACATATAAAATTGTATTATTTTGAAAAGAATTTAAATGTTATATATATATATATATATTGTAACTTATGAAATATATAGAAATGAACTAGCTTGGGGAAAGATAAGCATTATAATAGCTAGTATTTCTTTTAAGCAGTTTTGATATGTTTTACTTATGTGTATAAGGTATACCTGGGCGTTACTAGGCTATCTAAACCAAGATAAAATTACATTATATACCTACTGATACACTACTGGGTTTGAACCTCAATTAGTACACTATTTATAACAGTGTGTAGAATTTACTTTATAACCATATCATGTTTGCACTAATATCACAGGAAAAACATCCTTATTATTCTTTCATTGTGCAAATAAATTATCTTACTTCAGATTTAACATCATAATGTATATATATAAATTCATATTTGATTTTCTCATAAATGTTACTAGCTCAGTTAATATCATAGATTAGCAGATGCTTCGATAGTAGTCATGTCTCTTGCTGATGGCTTACAAGCAAACATAGTGAGAACCATTATTTATATATGGCCATCAAACACGTTTATTTAGTCTATTCATTAATAATAATAATATAATGATGATGATGATGATGTTTCCATCCACAGCTTTACAATTAACTCACAACAGCAAATCCTATCTATTATCATTTATAATGACTTAAAATATATTTTAACAACTAAGATTCATCAATGATGATAATGATCATAACTAATGTCACAAGGTAATAATTAATTCTCAAAAAATATATATGCCTCTTTTAATAAAAACAAATTAAAATTTATTACTGATCAATCATTAATAATACAGATAAAAAATTCCTAAAATTTATAATGATAAATTGTTTACATTTAAAAAACAACAATAATGCCAAAGGTCTTTCTCCCCCTCCCTTAATGAAAAGTAAACTCAATGTTCATATTATATAGCATGATGTGTTTGTCTAGTGAATGAATAAAAAGCTCATATTCTAGAAACATTTTAATTTTTAAAAAATAAACACTCAACCCACGCACATCCTCGCCTATTGCATATAACATATATTTTTTATATTTATATATTTAAGCTTAATACCAATCAAGAAATACACAGAGAAGGGTTAGTTAGATCATACAGATAAGAGCTTTTAAAGAAATCAGCTCTGACTTTTCACCAATCTAGGTCATTAATTACCTTAAAATCTATATCTCTTAATGCTAAATTTCTACCAATTTTTAACATTATTGCTCAACAAATATACATGTAAGCATAATTAAATTACTAGATGTGTGTGTATGTGTCAATTGCCATTATAAATAAAAAACTATTAAACCCTTTTTACATATAACATAACCAACATATTTCATAATATTTGAATCAATACGCAATAAACACATTTTATAAAAATAAAATACACATATAAATGGTTACATGTAATAATCTAAAAATACATAATACAACAATAGAGCAATATTTATTATTATTGAAAATCTCTAATAATTCATTCTCATTTTATGATTTAAAGAGAGAAATAAATGGATCTATTATTAAAAAAATTTGTTAATAGTCACTGATAAAAATATAATTAAAATTGATATTACCATTTCTTTTACTATTGATGTACAGACAGTTTCAAAGAGTCCAATGAATTTCATTTTAAAGTCAGCTTATTTAAGGTTGAAAATTTTAAATCAGCCATACACCAATATGTAACACTTGTAGATTTACCAATTGCAGTGGCTTACTGGAACAGTCCTATTTTGGCCTGGGCTTGCAATTCTTTTTTCTGCTATGATGATGATGACGAAATAAATTGCTTCTTTAGGAATCATTTTATCATTGGGATGGTTTCTTCATTTCTTCTGGGTATAGTTACTTTTGATAGACAGATGAATATTTCTGCTTTTTATATATTGTAGCATTTTTTTGCTTTGTGCTCTTATTCAAATTCAGCAAATGGCATAGGTGAATCAAAAGTTGGTTTCTTCTTTCATCTTTGGAAATCAGTCATAAGATGTTTTAAATACTTTAGATTGAAACTCTTCTGATGCATACTGATTTCTTGGGGCCAAAGGAAGCCAACAAAATATTGTTACCACAACATATTGATGTAGAAACCTTTAAAACAATGTGTGGTTTCTGTAAAGCAATATAGTTTATTCTTTCTTTCTTTTTGTAACATTCTTATTTCATCTTTATATGTGCTAGTGTGTCTGATGAAATCACATATATTTTTGCTACTAAAACACATGGACTCTATCAATTAAGGCATCTGGCAAAATCTTTTTAAAATTGACAATTTTTTAAAATTTATTATGTAGTGTAAAATCCAAAATGATCTGGATTTCTTAGTAATTTAATAGCAGACACCCCCCCCCATTTCTTAAGTCTGAAGTTGACCTTTATCTCTCTCCCTCTCTCTCTCTCTCAGACCTGTGGATGTCAGCTGAACATTCTTGTAAAACACTTTCACATAAAACAAGTATACTGTTCTTAAATTGAAATAGCCAGTTTTATTCACCTGTGTTACACATATTTTACCTCACACCTATCTCTATGCCATGTTTAAACCCTCTCAGAGTACCCATTTAAACAACCATAAATTACTATATATGCAGAATCACACATATATATGTAAACAGTAAATCTGTAATTTAATAATATATGTATATATTACAGATACGTGTTTATTTTAAAGATTTTTAGTTTAAGAAATATTTTAGTCTAAATTATTTAGTCAATTTTATGTTTATATTACTGAAATCACATATGTATATAACTAATTTCTCAACTTGTTATTCTATATATATAGTAATAAAATTAGTTTTATATTAATTATAAAAGCAGCTTTTAATTTTACTTGTAAACAACTTTTAAATTAGGTCACACAATAGTCTTAAAATAGCATAAACTTGGTTTTATAAATGCAAAATTTTAATGACAATTCTCAGAATTTTAGAGTTGTCACAATAAACTAAAGGGGGAAAAAGTAGAAAAACAAAATCTAAATTAGTTGTCATCATTATATATGTTTTTCCAAAATAAAGTAATGAGTTTTTCAACTATGGTCAAGCTTGTAAAATTAAACAGGTGGCCCCAGTTAAGAAAATATAAATACTTAAAATTTTGTGGCCAGAAAAAAAGTTAATTTTAATAAGTGAATTGTAAACCAGACCTACGTTCATTTTTATCTTTGAAATGGTAGGGTAGGTTGGAAATCACTTACCTCTCTCTCCTTGCCAGGGATGGAAAGAACTTTGGTCTGATAAAACCCAATGAGCCATATATAAGCCAAGCAGCCCATGGAAGAACCTCCATTAATGTTAAATCTTCATGAAAAGTGTCAACTTATTATTGTCCCAAGTGCCCAGAACTGCAATAAAGACAACTGACCGGTAAAATTTCACTCGGAGCTTTGTTCATAAACTGTGATTTTTAATTCTCTATTTTAAAGATAGCCATTTACTAAATCTGCCTTTACCAACACCTTTTCTAAAATCTGCAAAAAAAGCTGTTAAGTGCTAATGTTTGAATCTTGTCTGATTGTAAAACTTGTAATATTAAATTCACTTTTAAAATGTAAAACTATAATAATCTATTTTAAACTAAATGTATAATTTTCTGTGGTCTTTTATGACTATTTCTGATCTATTCCATTCTATAATTTTATCATTTTAATACTTTATGTGTTTAATATGCCAAATAACTTGAAACCGCAAGTATTTATAAGTATAATTTTAGCTTATCACTGTGCAAAGATAATTTCAAATCTTCACTATAATAAAAGTTAAATAATTTAATTATTAATTTTTCACTCACTATTTCAAGATCTTGTTATTATTTTACTGATTAATTTTGGGTATTAATATTATAATAATCAGTATTGTTCTAGTTAAAATTGTAGTTTGCTTAACTCTAGTTATAAATTATAACTATTTATATATGTAACTTATACATCATAGGAACTAGCCACAGAGATATTCTCAAAGCATATTTTAATGTTTTATTCATAATTACCCCACAAATATGCTTTGTCCTCCTTAGATTTATAGATGTTGAGATGCAGGTGATAATGTTAAACTAGGTTACTATTTAATTTAGTCTCTAAATAGCATATTTGAAATACTAAATTTGAGAATTGGGTTGTATAGATATGCAAATAAATGCTATCTATTTTTATGGCACACTAAGATAAATTTATGTATTTGCATTATATATATATATATATATATATTGAAACAGATATTCTGTTCCTCATATAAATATTCAAAAGACCCCCCCATTTAAAAACGTCTAGCGTGATTCAGTCTAATTGGGAACGCAATAAATTTTGATTTGTTTAAAAAAAAATCATATTTTTAATTTTGAGATTGATGAATTTGAATAAAATGTTATATCGTCTTATTTTACTTTTTTTTTTTATCTGTCTCAATAAAAAAAAAAGAAATTAATTATCCAATCATTAAAAAGAAAGAAAAGGGATACTTGAATTAAACTGAGGCAGTATTCAAATTAGGCACGTCGTCGGAAGAAAAGAACTTTTTTTTTGTTTTTCTTTCTCTCGTCTTACACAGAGAGGCAGAACGTATTAAATCTTTTTTTTTTTTAAAGTGTATTATTTAATTCTTTTGACATATTAAAATATAGCTTTAGCAAAACGTGAAAATGGAAAAAGAAAACTTTGCTAGAGGAATGATAATATAATAATGGGGTAATTTAGCGGCTTCACACTCTCCACGCTGTGCCATGACTTTCCATCGATGAAATAACCCACCTTCTTTTGAGTAAATTAGACTGCAAAACTGGAAGGTAATTTTTATAAAATATTAAAACATATTTATCATACGTTATAAAGTGGAATTATGAAATAATTACATAGAATTTGTTTTGTAAAATATTAAAACATGTTTATCATACGTTATAAAATGAAGTTATGAAATAGTTATATGCAAATTTATTTATAAAAATATTTGAACGTATTTACTATATAAGTTAGAAATGCTTTAATTACTAAATGATAAATGTTCAAAAAGCCAAACAGAGTTTATGTATATGAATATAGTTTTATATTTGGCTAAATTATAAATGCCTCAATTATCAAATGATAAATGCTCTACAAACCAAGAATTGCTGAGTTCAAATGTCTACCAATCGGTAATAATTAATAAAATGATGAAATGCTGTATAAATCATAAATACTTGACTGCTTCTAAGCTTCTTATAATGTAACAGAGTTTATGTGTAAGAATATACTTCTATATTTGGCTAAATTATAAATGCCTCAATTATCAAATGATAAATGCTCTACAAACCAAGAATTGCTGAGTTCAAATGTCTACCAATCGGTAATAATTAATAAAATGATGAAATGCTGTATAAATCATAAATACTTGACTGCTTCTAAGCTTCTTATAATGTAACAGAGTTTATGTATAAGAATATACTTTTATATTTGACTAAATTATAAATGCTTTAATTACCAAATGATGAATACTCCACAAACCAAGAATTGCTGAATTTAAATGTTTACCAATCAGTAATAATTCATAAGATAACGAAATGTTATATAAATCATAAATGCTTAACTGCTACCAGGCTTCTTCTCATAAAGGAATACAAAAATGAACTATTGTTGAATTAGAATGTTTCCAAGTTTCTTCTCATAAATGAATTCAAAATGAATTATTGTTAAATTAGAATATTTCCAAGTTTCTTCTCATAAATGAATTCAAAATGAATTATTGTTAAATTAGAATATTTCCAAGCTTCTTCTCATAAATGGATTCAAAATGAATTATTGTTAAATTAGAATAATTCCAAGCTTCTTCTCATAAATGGATTCAAAATGAATTATTGTTAAATTAGAATAATTCCAAGCTTCTTCTCATAAATGGATTCAAAATGAATTATTGTTGAATTAGAATATTTCCAAGCTTCTTCTCATAAATGGACTCAAAATGAATTATTGTTGAATTAGAATATTTCCAAGCTTTTTCTCATAAATGAATTCAAAATGAACTATTGTTGAATTAGAACGTTTCCAAGCTTCTTCTAATAAATGGATTCAAAATGAACTATTATTGAATTGACTATTTCCAAGCTTTTTCTCATAATTGAATTTGTAAATGAACTATTGATAATAAAAAAAGGAACTGCTTCTAACTCTTTTATAAGTAAAATAAAAATGAGTTATCATGTGGATAGAAATGAATTTCGTTAGAAATTGCAAATTAATTGTTATTTAATAAATTTTTTTTGTTACTAAAAATTAAATTGGTTATCCAGTTGTTCAGTTTTGTTTGTTTTATCACATCACTCACCAATTATAGCACTGGTTCATGAGAATCTCATGCACTTCTGAGCTACGTCTGACATAACTAGACCTTGGCAAGTCAGGTTGTAGTGAGACGGAACTCTAATGGCGCTGTTTGGAAAACCAAACATATAAATGTTTAGATGTTCACAGTCTCTATGGTACTACATCCTCTGATGAGCAGGAAATATTGTTGTAGGAGGCATTAACATCTGCATTAGGAATGTCAATTGATAGTTCCTTCCTATAGCATGCTCATCAGAAAATTGTTACAACTGATGTAATAAAAGGGTTGTACGCGGGTCCGGTTACAATATATATATATATATATATGTATAAGTTGATGTGTCCTTACTATGTATGCAATGTACAATTAACTGCTTGCTGTATGATTCTTGATGAGTTGTTGGTGGAGGTCACACTTATCCATTTAGTTCGAGTAAAGCACACTTTTAGAACTGGGGCACAGAGACCCAGATTATTCATAATTAATGCTTATCCAACTCTCTGAACTACTGATGTTCCTATTCATAGCAAGTTGGTCAGTTGTAGTGTGACAGCCTTTAAGGCTGAAGCTTGTGAATAATGATCCATTCACATCTCACTTTATTAATATTTTGATATGTGCCATGGAGTATATAGGTAAACCTATAATAAATCAGTTTCTCTCCCTTTATATTAAATGCTTATCCAGCATCAGTGTATATCCTAATCTAGGTTAACACACTATCCTGGTATCTCTGGCCTACTTATGTGCTAAATGTAGCTTGATATAGATAGACACCATAGGAGTGCTATTAAGCTAGGTATATAACTTTGGCTATTAAATTCCATATGATTTAGCAGACTACACAAGAGCTAGAAATTTGGCATATAAATATAGGCATAAACTTAAATACCATACTACACTTGATTGAACACTTTATAATGAGATAACATGTAACATTAATCTCATTAGTTATGCAATGCCTGCATGCGTAATCTTTCACGTTCTCATTACATAATTCTGTATATTTTAGTTTTACTATCTTTTATTTTATTTATTAAATTAATATCATTTAAAATATAACTCGTTTCCATATCTTTATTGCTCGTGAATTCATTTTATCCAACTCTAGATTTATTTGCACATACATCATTATATATATATATATGTAGATCATTTTATTAGGTTCCATAATTAATCACTTAGTCATATGTGTGTATATCTGACCAAATCAGTGTTAAGTTAGTTAATTTATAAATCTCTTGTTCCACCCTGAATGACTGCTGGACCATGGTTAAATTGAATGTTTGTGTAACTTGAGAAATGTCAACCATAGGGTATTAGATCATTGAGCAGGAATGTTGGCTGGATTCTGGATACCAGCAACAATATTCGATCAGCTTTAGTGTATTTTGCCTGTGTTCTAGATTTTGTTACATGGAGAGACAATTTTTACCGTTACAAAATAACATAACTTTTTTATTAAAAAAAACATAAAATTATTTAAATACAAATCTTCTTTTTTTCAAAATGTGTCTGTAAATATTTTTCAGTTTATATCTGTAAATACACACATACTCATATATATTCAGACATATAAAACTTGCCTATCAAACGATCTAAATGATTTGAAAGCTATAAATTAAAATTCATAAAATAAATCAGTAAGACAAGTTTTAGAATCAAAGTATGATTAAAGAAAAAATATTATAATCTAGTAAATATAAATTAGCTTTAAAGAAGGCTAATAAGCAAAGTCAGAAAAAAATGATTTATTGAATTTGTGTCTACAAACAACTATTTATATGTGCTTTACAATTCTAACTTTTAAGTACAATTATTAGGCCATTCAAAGTATATATTATCCCTTTTACTAATACAAAGTTAAATAGAGAGAGGAACAAATATTTCTACCACATTCTGAGGTATTTGAGAATTTGTTATATAGCATTTGAATTCAATACCCTACAATATATATATATATATATATATATATATATATATATATATATATGAAGATGAACTTGTAAGATGCAAATTTTAATCACAGTGTGCAGTACAATTGCATTTGGTTATTATGTAAAAAAACTATGTCATATCTTGTGTTTGGAGCTTACATTTTTCCATGTTTCAATGTGTGTTAAATAATCTATTAATAAAAAAAATATGTGGTTACTGTAAAACATTTTAAAACAATGCGATTATATAGTATATAATACTATAGCATAATAAAACATGCAAGATATGTTAAGGAGTCATATATAAAGCTAAATTTATTACTTTGCAATTATTGATTGATTGATAAGACATCCAATGATGTAATATCTAGTACTATAGACATATGACTCCATATTTCACTTTAGACTTTTCATATAAGATGAATATTCGAAAGTATAATTTGTAATGTTAACGAGTCATCACATTATATTTACACACATATGTTTTAGCAGTTCTTTTCTTACAACTGAAGTAATCAGTGAATATTAAATGATGTTATTATATCTATATGACAAAATTAATTTCTGAATTGTAGATTTTATTAGTGAACACTATATTTAAAACTAAAAATTTTTTTATATGTTATAAACCATCTTAGCCAAAGAGTAAAATGACCTACATTAATATAATCCTAAGGTCATTAAAGTATATAGTTACTGTTTAATGTTAAATTTATATCATTTGCATATGGGAATGTGAATATGTCTAATACTTACTCAAGCTTACAATAGATAATCAGAACAGAGTGGAAATAATTACTTCTGAAAGCAGATTTAAATTAAAGTGTGTTAATGTTACTAAAATAATTATAAATAATACTTTGACAGAATAACGTTATTTATAAATAGAAAGTCCTCGACATCTTTGACCAAATATAATTCTCAAAGCAAGAGAAATTCAGCTAGAATCATTATATATATTTTTTAAAGATATAATAAATACCTCCATACTTCCCCATTCTTTTTATATTCACTTAAATAAAGATATAATAAAAGACAAATACCCCCAAAATGCATTTCATGCTGAACCAGCACTCATCAGTTGGTCCAGGTCACTATCTCTCATATATATATATAGATATATACTATATATATATATATATATATATATATATATATATAAAGTATTTATCTAGAGTAAATTGCTACATTTTCATGTACCAAGCTTCCTCCACTCACAATTTTGACGCCATCCATTTCAGATAAATACAATAATGATGTTTTTTGAAATTAAATTAGATATTGGAAATCATAAACTTCATGTTATTACTACACAAATATCATACAAGATTTGTTATTTTTTTCATATTCAGAGTATACAAATAAGTTACTCTAATTATAGAATTCAAATACTTGTATTTAATAGATATCAGTATACAATCATGAAAGAAAAAATATTACTCACAAATAGCAGTTACATGTTGGACTATTTTCATCACTTAATATTATTTATTAAATATTTTTAAAAAGATTCAAATTTTATTTAAACTTTTTAAATACATCCAATTGTCAGTAACACTGCGCAGATTAGTATAGCATTTCAAGTGATATTTTTCTCCTGTTTTTCAGATATTGCTGGCCTGATGACAATACTGGCCTAGGAATCAAATCTGGATCTTTAGACTAGTGAATACTAAATTTGAGATTACCCTAGTTTGTTAAAGTTTTGCCTTAAATTTAATATTCATGACTATAAAAGTCCAGTTTTGATTCCCTAATTTGCAGTGTCACTGTTCAGGTCAGTGACAATTGGAAAAGAAAGAAGAATACCATCTGAAATGTGCTATACCCTTTTATACATTGCACAGGCTTAAACCTGCATTTATATATGTGATATAGGCAGGATTCGAACTCAGACTTTTGCACGACCCACTACTCTCGGTGCCATCTCATATTGCTGACCCACCTGATCACACACATGTTGAAAAGATAAATAATCACCAATATACGTATTTCATGCTAAACCAGCTATCATCAGTTGGTCTAGATTACTATCCTCACACATATATACAATCAGTGCTCAGTTTTATATTAAGATAGCCAATCTTCATACTTTAATGGACAGGTTTCAAACTATTTCAACTCACAACACTTCAGTCTTCCATTTTATTGAAAATCTGATGATGGAACGTTCAAAGCCCTTGTTAGTACCAAGGTTGTCATCCTACCCATGTTGACATATTAATCATTCTTCCCCCTCATGTACAGGAGAATAATCAATTTATTTATCTTTTCAACATGTGTGTGATCAAATGGATCAGCAATATGAGATAGCGCCGAGAGTAGTGGGTCGTGTGAAAGTCTGAGTTCGAATCCCGCCTATATTATACACTTTTATATATATTATTAGCAATTGGGTATATTTGGAAAGTTTGAATAAAATATAAATCTTTCAAATCATCCAATATATAATTATTAGTAAAGAACTATCCTCACAAACGTTCAGGCAAATATTGATTACAATTATTAAAATACATTAATGATAAGAAAATAAGTATTTTTTCACTACTCCAATAATCAATATTTTTAATTTTATTTCCAAAAAAAAATAATAATAAAAACATACATTAATAATTTTTTTTTTAAAATATTTCTATAAGCACTGACAGACGAAAAGCATTCTTAAATTGTAAATAAGGATTTTTTTTTGATTTGTGAATTTTTCAAATTTAACAATAAATCCTTATCTCAATCATAAGAAGATCTAACATTGATGAAAATTTAAATAAATTTAATTTTACTATAATTGATAATATATAGCGACTTATACACTTATGAGATATTATAGAAGTTAACTACTCTTCATATATACATTATAAAAATAGGCACACACACTTTCCTATCAATAAATGTTTTAAAATCATAAATTGTTTTTCTATGCTTAGAGCTTATTTTTTAAATAAACCAACAGTTATTGACTATGCCTAAAATTGAGAGCTTGACCTTATTGCTAGTCTGATTTTTAAATTGGGATATTACTTACAAAAGTTCAGATTATTTATCATAGGGAAGAGAAAGTTTTTCATTTTTAATTACCTGTGGCTCTAAACCAATTAATAAGGGTTAGTGCCACAAGTAGTTAAAAATGAATATACTTTCACTTCCCTGTGATATATAATCTGAATTTCGGCAAAGTAATATTACAATTTAAAAATCAGTCTAGCAGTAAGGTCAAACTCTCAATTCAAGGTATGGTCAATAATTGTTGGTTTATTTACAAAAATAAGCTCTAAGTGTAGCTGAACCACTTCTGTTTTTAAAATATTTATTGATTGAAGAATGTGTGTCTATTTTTATAGCACCTGTGATTTACAAAATATTTCATAATTTTTTTTCTAAATATATATTGATTTCAACAAAAAACTTAAAACAAAAGCGCTATTATAGGTTTAATGATAAAACTGGTTTGACCTCAGGGATTGTCAATTAGTAATTGATAATTTCATGGTAACATCAAAGGTTAAAGGTTATTTCTATTTACATGGATATTATCTCCCCATTTCTATGCTTCATTATGTATGTATGTATATAATACAGTTGCATATCTCTAGCTGAAATTAAAATAAAGAAATATCACTATCATCTATTTCAACAGCTACCTGTGAAACTAACCTTTATTTTTTAGCTGTGTTGCTTTATTCAGAATTAATACTTGTTTTCAGGTGACACTGCTAAAATAATGTAACAGTAAGTGATAATATTATGTGTAAGTGTGTGTGCACAATTATGTCTGTTTACCATTGTACTGCTGTTTTCATTGAATTGTGCATGCCAACAACTGAATAAAGGTATTATTTGGCCAAAATGTCTGTACAATAATAGGTACTACTAATTATATATAGATAAACCTAGACAATATATATATTTATATCCATGTGAAGGAATATCTTCATTTTAACATATATATATTGAAACAGTAAGATTCGTATTCGAATCTTAAGTTTCACCTTTTTCTGTCGTCTCTCACTGACCGGTCTATCCCGCCCAAATTTAAACTTTTTGATATCGAATTGTGTGTGTAACAATATTAAAAATGTATATATGTAGAATTCAGCATAAACACGCACACATTTCGATCTCAAATTAAAGGCAATAAATAGGGATAAAATAGTATAATTTAGATTTCTTTTAGTTATATAATTTTGTATAATTTTAATCATTTATTTTGGATTATAAAGTTCGTATTTATTGCTTTGTTTAAATTTCGTATAATAATAATTCTAAAAAAATCTGATGTAATATTTAATTAAAAGTTAAAATAATCTTATGTTTCCTTTTTGTCTTTGAAATTTAAAAGCATCGGTCAGTGATAGATAATAGATTAATTAAAGAAAAATTCCCCAAAGTATAATTAGTAAATGTAAAATGTAAACAATAGAACGGCAGCTTTCTTTAATTAAAAACCAACAAAATGCATTGATTATCCTCAGGGCAGATTAAGTAGAACCTAAAATATCTTAACAAAAATGTGAGAGATCAAGATAAAAAAAGGAGCCATCTTAGACTTGCTGGAGACATTCACTTAAACTGTAGCTTTGGTCTCGATCACTGAGAGTCTCCAAAAATAATAAAAATAATTTGTTCCTGCCAAGATATGACCGAGTAAAGCACCTAGATTATTCTCCATCGGGAGATGGCCTATCAGATGTCGAACTTTCCATTGCCCATCATAAATTCACCCTGAAGATCTGCTGCCTGAAATAAATGAGAAAGCTGCTGCTGCTGTGAAAGTAAAATGAAATGTCTAAATACCAGAAAGAATTGCCACTCATGAACTATTTGCCACTTAACCAATGGACTCGGAAAACTTCATATAAAACAGGTACCTGTATGTGTTCAAACTCTAATAATATGCTATAGATTTTCTTCATACTACTTATCTAAATTGTAAAATGTAAAAACTATCATTTATATAACTAAAATTGAATAATTAATTTAATGTGTAAATTTCTCTAATAATCTAGCTTACCTCACTCTATCTTTCTTGGGTGCGTATTTCTATAATCTACATTTTTATCTATAGTTATTTAATTATTGCATGCTCATAATTGTCTCAATTTTCAAAGTTTAAATCTATGATCGCTTGAAACAATGAATGCGTGTCAAATTTTCATTAATATTTACTTTCCTTAATAACTTCACTTTTATATAAATCAACACGCATTCAGTGCATCATTTATTGTAATGCAGGGTCTACTACTTCACAAATGGCTGGCATATTAGTTGTAATAACTCCCAGTATATATATTATATGTTTTGTATTTATTAAATCTAATGAATAATTCTAGAAAATCACATTTCTTTGAGAGTCACCAGAGTTCTTTAGTAAATGTTGGTAATGTAGGGCCGAGTCAGAAATCTATTTAAATCTCATCATAATCGTTTATACAGTATACATGTGTTACGTTTTAGAGACATGATGACCCATTCTGCCATGAAATTTCCGGATTCTTCAGGGTTGAAATTAACCCATCATCCTACACAAGCGGGCATAATGGGTGCTCCCATGGGATTTGACAATGTCATGCAGCCAGCCGGCAAATTGCGACATATAGTGCTTGTCCCTGGTTATGCTTATGTGACACCTTACTTCGTCAGGTCGAGGCAGAGACCAGCCCGACATTCTTATAAACCCATTCGCGGTATTGCAGTTTCAATATACTGCCATTCCATATCACCTTTCTAAAGTGTACCACGTGTTCCTTTACTCAATTCTATTATTCTATATATCACTCCGCCTCTGCATTATCTTCATAATTCACTCTAAAATAAATGTTTGCCCTTAGTTATAAATAAATATTTTAATTAAATAAATATATGTCTGCCATTACTCTTATAACCCATACTTTAGACTCTTGCATTGCAAAGGTATAAATCCCTCCAGGCATGCATTAGAAATACTTACTTGAGAATTTTAGGTAGCTAGATTACGCCTTCAAATAAGTGAATTCCTTTTGTAAACATTACAGTATCGGAAATGCCGCTACTGAAATCCTCAATATAAAATAATGTCTAAATAAATAAATGTATTCTTTAAAATATAATCATGTCGCAAATCCCGCTACTGAAGCTTTAAATCCACAAAATATTATTAGTAAATGATTGTCTTCTTAAAATGTGTTAATAAATAATTTTAAACTATATGTCTGCATTACGTTTCATTTATTTGATACCCATTCTATATAATATTTCCTCAATTATGTAAATATGAATGTTTAATTAATATTAGTTTGATTATTGGCTAACTCGAGAATAAAATCATGAGTCTCTTGCATATCCCTGACCACCGTGCCTAAGGAAATATTTACTAATGTCGCATCAGATGCGTTGTTTCATGGATTGTATTGTGGAACCGATAAACTATGTTCGAACTCAGTACCACGGGTGGCTTCGCTACTCGATGGTGCTGCTGTTCTGTATGGTGGTTGAATTCTGCACTATGTTTACGAGTCACACGTTTTCTGACCGTTACAATATATTATGCCATTACAATTTAGTCATTGGCTAAATTTATAGTAATGTACATGTAAGAAAATGTAGAACAAAAAATCATCATCACATTTTTATATAACAATAAAGGAAGCTGTAGGTACCCAAGTTTAAACCCTACAGGATCCAGTTCTAAAAGCTTTAAACAGAAAGAGAGTTGGTCAACAATTATATTCCTTATTTGTTGTGTGTTGATAGAAAGGTAATACACACATTTAAACTATTCAATATTTAGTTTTTCTGTTAAAAAGCAAAGTTGCCCATATATAGGCAATGTATGTGTAAACTATTTAATTGTTTTATATTTCAAATATTCAACATTTTAACTTTCTTTAAAACTAACCTATGCTTGATCAATTCTATACTTCTAATTTGCTTTTCTATAATTGTAATTGGGATTTAAAAGCTAAGGATTTAATTTTAAATATTAGGGTTATAATTACTAAGCTAGCAATTGTATTGTTTAATGTCAGTTTATGAATGATTTGAAATGATAAAGTATGTGTGTACATTACATACAGAAATTTACATTTATTAAATATTAAAAGAAAAAGAAGGGTTAACGGAAAATCTGTTGAATCAGATATCTATTTTTGTAGCAATTTTGTTTTTGTAAATGATTGTTTGTCATTTTGGGAGCTTAAGCTTGGTGGCAACTCTCATTTTGAAATTGTCTCATCTTAAGATTAAAGGAAAGAAACTCCAATTTTAGATATTACAGACATACATGAAAAAGGAAAAAAGGATTAAGTCTTTTTTTTTAAAGACAAAAGTGTCTGAAAACCAGGTGTGTGATTTTTTTAAAAAAATAGAAATTCACACTATCACTCTAATTGGGTGAGTTGTCTCAAAAATTGGATATAAAAGCAGTCTGGAAAATCAGTTGAGCTATTAGACTATTATTAGATTATTGTTATTATAATATATTGTGAGAGAGACTTTTTAAAAATTATTGAAACTAAAGCAGACAAACATTTTAGTTCTGCTAGATGGTTTTTTTTTAAATCATTTTTTAATGAAGTTTCAAATGTTGAAAATATAAGAAATGACGGGGTAGAAAAATTATATATGTGTCCCATCAAGACTTGACCATCGTGGAGCTGCAGATCAAATAGGAAAGAAAAGATGCCTTATCTGAAAAATAATATTCTACACCTTTCAACTGACCAGAGAAATAAGATGTTTTTAAATAGAAAGAAGAAAACATTCACCTGCATTCGAAGATCAGAAAAATGAATTAATCTACTGATAAATATTAATCATCAAGTCCAATTAATTGTTCCAGCAACTGAGTTTAAAACCCAGGAAAACTGCTGTATTTCATCCACTAAAAGAATCATGCTTGTCAGGAAGAGAAGAAAAATTAATATAAAGATTTCCAATTTGTCCACTAAAGCAAATAACCTCAATAGGATCATCATCATCAAATAATTATACACTTTAAGAAAGAGATTGTTCCAAAGAAACACGGAAATTGTTGCTGCCAAAGATAGACATTAAACAAGAGAAATTTGACTCATTAGAAGTCGCTACAAAGAACTGGTAGTATAAAAAAATTTTTTGATATATATATTCTTTATGATAGCAGAGTCTTAAAATTTTAGCAATAAAGTGGTATATTTTATTTAAAGAACTTTTAAAGACAATTCAGATCGATTAAAACAATAATTGCTTACTAATAATAGCCTTGAACTCCATAAATGATCTTGAATGTATCAAAATTATTTGTTTATTAATTTACAGTTATGAAATATTAATGTGTAAAATAATTTTTGTATTATTATTTTGGTTTTAAATAATATTTTGTTATTATGGGATAAAACATGCACGTACATAATAATATTTTTATATGTGTATAATAGCGAGTGAATGTGAAGTAATAAGTAGCATTAAAATATTAGATTATTTTGTTTCAAGTTAAAGTATAGCATTTCAGAGGTAGAAGAGAGGGGGAGAAAATGATTTAAAACTTGCTCTTTCAATTCTACTAACATTTATTTTAACATTCTGCTTACATGTTAGATTATAAGGTGTGTGTGCCAATGAGTGAATATTTTCTTTATGAAATACTTTTCTTGTGGATGGAAAATTTTAACAAATCGGTTACCCCATTTAATACAATATACTTTTGAAATACATTTACGGGAAAGGGGGAAGAATTTAAAATTTAATGTTATGATTTTAAAACAGTCGATTATGATTATTGTTGTTATTGTTAATATCAATTTTCATGTAAATATACAAATTTTTATGTATATGTTAGAAATGCAGTAATAAATATTAGTTTATGTTATTAAATGATGTATATATATTTCATTAAGAGTAGTCTTTATCAAGTGTGATCATTCATCATCAATGGTTGAATATTAGTTGCTTAAGATATGATTAAATATGCTAAGATTAACAACAATTATTAATTTCTGAATTTAAATTTTATGTTTAGGCTTAGTCCTAAAGCTGTGGTTGAAACCATTGTCATTATCGTTATCATTATCATCATCGTCATCATCACGTTTTAATTACTGAGCTGTTTAAATGTTTAAAGGCCATAAATAAATATTGATTTCATAGTATTTAGGGATTTCTTAGTAATATTATAACCATCATTCCATCATCTATTTCATGCAAGGATGAGTGAATTGCCATCCTAAATTAATAGTAATCTGAGCTAATAAAACTTATAAAAAAATATTGAAACACATTTGTTATGCTAAGATCTGAGAAATGATTTGTGTCTAATGAATTCCACTTTAGTTTAAAGATGTTTTATGCTTACTTAGATATTAGTGCATACAGTGATATGGCTCTAAAAAGCAAAATCTTCCATGTTTATTAGAAATAAAGTACCAAAAAGGGATTCAAACCCGGTACCTGTGAAAGGTTATTAGATATAACCGTGTCTAGATTCAAATAATCTAGTGGCGCCCTGATAGACCATATTCACTTGGTATTTGTTTGGATATGCACTTAACATCAAACCAAGAAATGAAAGTGGATAAAATCTACTGTCTGTATACCTGAGCAGATATTTTATTGAATAACTAGTGTACTCACCTCACGTGATTTCCATATACTTGAGTTATAATAGTTGTTATTAATAATTTGTTTATAATTATTGATATTGTTATATTTTGAGAAATCTATATGTTTCATTTAATCCAATGACACTTAATATGATTGATAACTCAGTCTGACCTTTTTGTTTAATAGCCACTACTCAGGCATTCTTCTCATAATTTAATTTAAGCTACAATGCTTTTCGTTTATTAAGCTAAAGATTTATATTTGAATCTTTTCTTAATTATTTAATACACTTGGATCATGTTGTTCTCTTTAATATATTACAATGGACCTTTTGAGCCACTTTAATTTAGGTTACAATATATATATATATATATATATATATATATATATATATATATATATATATATATATATATATATATATATATATATATATATATATATATATATATATATAAAATAAAAAAAAAAAAATAAAAATAAAAAATACAATAAAAAAAAAAAAATATAAAAAATAAAATTAAAAATTAAAAATTAAAATTTTTTTTTTTTTTTATATATTTATTACACAATATTTTAAAATTAAAATTATAATTTTAACAATTTATATTTAATCCTCCAATATAAAAAAAAAAAAAAAATTAATAAAAAACAAAAAAAAAAAATAAATAAAAAATAATAAAAAATATATCATAAACTGTATTTTTAATGACAATACAGCACATTAAAGTACAAAATGTGCTCAGATTTAGTTTAGCATTAAATTTTTATATAGATTTATTTAAATCAATTAAAATTTTATCTGAATAATAAATATTTTCAAATTGTAGACGTTCAAAATGATATGAGCTTGGCCACAATCCATGAACTTTGGTATCAAGATATGCAATTCTGCTATATTACCAAGCCTTGCAGTGCATATCCACTAATTAATTTAAATATTGCTAACTCACATAGGGTGCATAATTGCACTGCTTTCAAAATAACTTGATTCAGACAGTTACTCCAGAAGCTTCTTTATTATTTATAGATTTATATAAAATCCTCACTTCTTTATTCAAAATGTATGGCCTTCTAATCTTTAAGTTTTCATTTTTGTATGTTACTGCAGTTTTTATACATTTAATGGTGTTTTCTCTGTTTTAGAAGCAATATCATCATTTTTCCTTTGATGTGTAAAGCTTTTTTCTCTCTTATTGTATTGTTTGTATTAAATCTTTACAAAAAAAAATATGTTTTATAATGCACTTTTCACAATGCTTTTTTTTTTTTTATAATTTACAACAGTTTTGACTAATTAGCAGTCTTTTTCAAAGATAATCCAATATTCTTCAATTATAAATTTAGAATATGAAATCGTTACAAATCATCAATGACTGTTAGATGATGGATTGTAATGATGCCATACTCTAAGTTGTTGAAATAAGAATAAATTGTGAAGAATATTGTACTAGTCTCTTCTATAAAATTGAAAGAATAGGGCCTAATCATTTGAAATTGTCATAAATTAAAATTAAGCCTATCCCTCTTCTATTAATATATATGGATATGTAATAGTTCAATAATATAAGAGGTTAGATTGATATAATATCTACATGGATGTGACTACAGTATCAAATCCAATAAGGGCTTTGAGCATTCCATCATTGGTTTTTCAATGAAGTGGAAGATTGAAGAGTTGGAAAGATGAGATGATTGATGCCTGTCCATTAAAGTTTGAGGAATTGTTATTTAATATAAACTGAGCACTAATTGTATAAATGTGTCGAATATTATGTTCTGGCCCAATTGATGAGGGCTGGTTCTGCATGAAATATGGGTGCTAATATAGTATGTGTTCGATGTCATTTTGAATTTTATAACTCACCCAAAATTGACACATTCAAGGGATAAATGACATCAATTATTAACAAGTATACTAATCATGAAGATCATATTTATATAACAATTGTACTTTATTTTTAAATTTAATGTATTTGTAATAATCTAGCCAATTTAAATTAATCTATGTTCTTTATCTTCTAGTTAAGAAACAAAGTATTGTAAAAAAATCTTAAATTAGTTCTCGGTCAAAACAAGTGCATATATCACTTAAATACATATTAGCTAACTACTAAAACAATATTAATAAGATTGCGGAATTTATATTACTTTAAAAAAAAAATCTTCAACTGATCAACAGTAGCGACAGTAGCAAACAAAGACTTTCTGATAAAAACAAATTAAATCCTATTATTTGTAAAAATAATATGCTGTATTTCCTATGTTATAAATTATAATATTTTGGCATATTAATAAAAAGTAGGTTAATTAGGTTTTTTTTTAAAGTAGAAAATGTAAATTGCCTTTTAATTTCTTTCATAGGCTTAAAACAAGTATAAATTGCATTTTGATTTTTGAAAGATTTGTGTAAATTGTGATAATATATGTTAATGCAGAATATTTACTCACATTATTTTATTTTTTATAAAATGTTAAATATTGATCAAAATTAGAATTTTGATTTTTAAATACTTGATGATTGCAAACTTTGCATTTTGATTTTTTAATTAAAGATGAAATTTGCGATATTGTAACCATTTTTTTAAAAATCACATGTTGATAATTGACGTCACTTATCACTTGAATATATCAGCAGGGATTTTGGGTGAGTTATAAAATTCAAATTGGCATAGAGTATGTACTATATCGGCATCAAAATATATATTTGGAGTATCATGTATTTTTTTCACATGTTTGTGGTCATGTGTATCAGTTGTTTGAGATAGAGTGGAGGATGAATAGACTGAACATCCTGAGTTCAAACTCCTCTACTTAGATAAATAATTCTGAAAAATAAGAAGTGTGTACTTTTAGTAAAGTTCATTTCTTTGATATGTTGAAGTAGCATCAAGATGTCATTTTATAGTTTTGAGACTTTTATTTTATTCTATAATTTTCTTTTCACATTCACAGTTATACTTTCTTATATTATAATTAATTTTTTTCTACATTTTACAAATTCCATACATCCACCTTTTTTCAAATGTGTTGTTTTAATTACAATAATTTGTTTGATATTCGCTACTTTTAGTTCCAACACCTATAAATATCAGAAGCCATGGATAGTATATGCATCTAAAAATATACAGACATATGATACAATTAATTTTTTATACATATATATTAAAGTACCGACAATAATAGAATAATGTAGTTATAAAAAGACAGTATAGTAATAAAATGGAGAGAAAAAGAGCAATCACACCACAATTTGCAAATTAGATACAAATTAAATGTGCAAATGAAAAAAAAGTCTGATTGAAAAATGATTCATAATAATACATATTGGGCAGACACATTAAATTTATGAATTCAAACTTACAAATTTATTATTTAATAATTTTTCAACCTGTAAATACGGAAGAAAGAGAATATATATATATTTGCATACATAAATACAAAATTTATTACTTTTGTAATCTTTTTCGCTTCATAACAATTCGCTCTTTATTGTTGAAATCCAGTTAAAATTATATTTAGATCTCTTTTATAATGATTTATACTGTGTTTTAATTAATTTATTTTGAAATCCAATTAAAAGATATGTTTAATGCAGAAAAAAATATTTCTCTCATAGTATTTTGATATTATTATTTTTAAATATTTTTATAAAATTGTAAATAATGTAAGAAATAAACAACTTTTTAAAAATATATTTTTATAATAATTTAAACAACAAACTTTAGGAATATATTAAATGACAGCTTTTCTGAGAGACAATAATAATAAAAATCACTTTTAAAAAAAGATTTGCCATTTTTCAGTTAATGGATTTTTTTTTATTATTATTTCAATTGTTTTACAACTGACAGAAAAAAAAATTTTTTTAATTCTAAAATTTATCAAATAAAACTCAAATATAATGTCATAAAAACTAAATGTCAGAAAATAATGTAAATGAATTTTTAATAAAATTGTTTACCTCCATTGCAAATATATATATGAACAAATAAAATTCATTTCATATAAACTAGAATAAAAGAAAACGGAAGCATAAAATGTCTTCAAGATCAATGAGAAAGAATTTGCAAATTATTTGCTATTATGTATTTACAAGAAGCTTTAAATATTTTTTAAATACAAGTATAATTTATATACTCGGAGATTAGACGTAATATATGGGATTTGAATAACTCTCTTCAGCTATTCACACTATCTCATATAACCGATACCAGCTTTTAAACAATATATATATATTATTACAATTTGATTTATAAATATCAAGATTTTTACCTTAGCACGTTTATTACCATTCAATTTAGATAATACTTTAACAATTATTATTAATCATTTATTAGGCTAAAAATTATCAAATTATTTCTAGTACAAATGCAAACTTTAAACTTAATTAAATATTAATATATTTATTCTTATTAAATATAAACACATGATATTATTAATCCAATTCTACTTCTCTTTTCTTTATTCACGTGTAACATCTTACATATGATGGCTTGGTGCAGCAAAAAGGTGCTGGTTCATTCATAAATCCATTATAGGGATCATTTATCCTTTTCAGATGTCTTTATTCATATATTTCAACAATATGTAGTGAAATGAAGATTTTAGGTTTATATTTTATATAATTAGCAGATCATTTTTACATTTCCATGTACAGCTATAAGCATTGAAAAATCATTGCAAATGGCTGCTAATATTAATTTCAACCAATCATGTGTACTCAGCTAGTTAAGGTTTTCTTATTATCACACATCATTGGTTCAAATTTATTAAGGTATTTTATGACAGCCAGGTATTACCAGCAATTATTTTTCATAAAAACACATAAATGATTAATAATGATTTTTATGAAGTTAAAATTATTATATTTCATTTAAGTTTAAATGTAGATGTTAACTGTAATAAAGATTGAACATATTTATAATATTTTTAGTATAGAGTTTAATAATATTTTTTATATTATGATCTTATTCATAATTAATTTATTAGTCTCATATTTGTAACACGTGATTACAGACATAGAAAAATTTATATTAGTTACTTCCAGTATAAATTTTGACCTAATAGAAATCTTCACATAAGACAAATTCATGTAATTTTCAATAATCTACGCACCACTGTAGTTGTATGTAGTGATGTAGAATAGACTTTTATTTTATAAGTATTGTGTTTTATTAATAATGTGTTATTAATAACAGACTATTTTTAATAGATACCCAAATGACTATTACTCATTCTTTATTAGGTTAGGAATTATTACATTCAATTTAACCTTAGATATAGAGTTTAGGTTTAATAAAAGTTGAAAATATATATATAATTTATTGGAGAGAAATGTGGATTAAAGTTAGACTATAGATGAATAGGTTCCAAATAACTGGCATTAGTGTGGTTATTGTAAAAGTTATTATTAAGAATGGACTGAGCAAATGAAAGTTTAATTAAAAGTCTATGATATCAAGAAAAATATATTTACATATTATATGCTAAAAATCATATATTATATGTTGCATTATATATTATATTATAACATATTACATGTTAAAAAATCATAATATATTATATGTTGCATTTATATACTATATTATAACATATTACATGCTAAAAATCATATTATATTATATGTTGCATTATATACTATATTATAACATATTATATGTTAAATATAAATCTAGTATGCAATGGGGTAATTGGAACAAAATGTTCACTGGATTAATATGGCAAATAAACAAAAACTTACTTGAGGATTTTGTAAAACAATTTTTACCTGTGATTGATTTATTAATGGATGATATTAAAATTAATAAATTATAACCAGTTTGTTACCTAGCTGTACTAAAAACAATAAACAATTAGATTGTTGGTAGAGGTTCTTCAAGTTTGAGAATAAAAAAAATAATTTAATTAATGGGTAACATAAAATTTAATTTTCCAATGTATTTTTTATGGGTCTTTATTTAACTCAATCATTGTAAAATTCCCATATGATAGTATGAAAATTGTCAAACATTAAATATATTTGGGTGTATTTTTTTAAAAAAAAAAAAGTAAAAAAAATAAATCAAAAGAAAGAACAAAATAAGATTTTAATAACTTTGTAAATTTTTTATTTTTAATTAATCAGAATTATTTTCCTTTATCTCTATTTAATGAAAAAGAAAAATTAAGTCAGTGCAATTTTATGTTGGTAAATTCTTGTTTTTAACTTGTTTTTAACCTCTATGATTAAGGAGAGAATTGTCTGAACAATTGTTTTTATGAAATTTTATTTAATTGGTTGTCATAAAAATGATAATGCAATAGACAGATTGTAATTGGCTTATGGGCAAGATTGTTCTAAAAAAAAAGTGTGGGGGTGTGAATTAAGGATTATACCCAAGTGTCTGGAGAGAGATTATTGCTGACTTAACTGTTGAAGAGAGCAATCAAATATTAATTCTGCTGCTGAAAAGAAAAAAACAGAAGTATTGCTAACTTAACTGTTGAAGAGAGAGCAGTGAAATCTTAATTCTGCTGCTGAAAAATATAGAAAAAAATATTCCTATCTTAAAAAGAAGGCAGTAAAGTGTTAATCCAGCTGCTGAAAATAAAAAAGCAGAAGTCTTAACCATCTGTGGCATAACTCAAGATGAACCTTACCAAGATATTGAATATAATAATAGAAGTTTTTAAACCAGATTTTAGGCTATTATGAGTTTAGCATTAAAATGATTTATGCCATGAAAAACATATGCTAGATTCACTAAAAGCTAGGCATCACATCCCTCCATGTAACCTACCTTATCTGAAAGAAAATGTAGGGAAGGTAAAAACCTCTTTAAGCAGTCTGCAGCCTCACCTTCAATCAAGAGCAATGAGTGAATACATCTGTCTCATCTGAAAATTCAAGAAGAGAACCAAATGGACAAATTTTTCTAGTTTTCAACTACCTGAAATTGTTATAGACCAGAAAAATATACAAACCAAATGCCTGGAATTATAAACCATTTCCTTAAAATAAGGTCTTTTTCAAGAAATGCTCATGAAGCACCCATTGAATTCATTAACAATCTGGAACAATATTTCAGCATTAATATCATGACTAAAGAGGCAAAAATAGCAATAGCTTGTAGCCATTTTCAAGGTGCATAGCAAGATGCATAGCAGGCATAGTGGGATTTCTATTCACCTGTCTTTATAGTTTTATCAAGTTCAAGCCAGCAATCATGAAATGCTATTGGAGTGAGGATAACTAGAAAGGGGTTAAACATAAATTATCTCAAGAGAAGTGTTCTCCCGGTGAGCACTACAGTCCATTTTTTATAAAGCTGGTAGCAAAATTAAGAGCACTCACTTTAGATCCTCTCTCAGAATTACAAATAATAAGAATACTAAAACATAACTTCCCAAACCATATTGACAGGGTGTTGATAGGCACTAGCAGGCATACAATTGAGCAGGTAGCTGAATTGTTAAATGCATTTAACAGCAGAAAACATGCATATGCTGAAAAGAAAGGGGGATTTAAACCTCTAACTAAATCAACATATAGAAGAGATAATAATCCACATATGAATGCTATCCAATATGGGAAGTGAAAAATCCAAGACACCACCATGATATCATAACAGAAGATATGAAGTGCTACTGTGGAAGAGGAAGAGGAAAAGTTTAATTTGTGATAGTTCGGAAATCTGGAAGTGGATCAAACATTCATGGATGAAATACTCATCAGGAATATTGTTCTTCATCCCATGACAAAACACAATTAATTGGACAAACCAGGAATATATCACCTCATAACACAGAGAGTTATTATTGGGTAACTGATCATGATTCTCAGTCTCCCAAAGCAGGATACAGTTATACTTCTGATCAAGAAAACAATAAACACTAAAATGATGAAACTGAAACTGAGAAAAGAAGAAGATACTTTGAAGAAATTGGAGGTAAGTATTAGGAAGTAGTGTACTACTAATGGTAGATGGTAATATTGTTATAGGCATATAGATGCAGTGTGTTCATGATGCTCTGATGTTTTATCTCTGCATTGCACCTACCTAAAGTTTAAACTTTTTAATAAGCCCCTTAGAGGAGCTGGGATTTTTATCAGTAGTCTTATATTGTCTGCCAGCCATAGAACTGTGTCATGGGCATAGAGACTATAAGCCTCATAAAGTAAATGAGTATTCCACATGGCCAAACATTCCTTTGGTCATTTTTTTCTCTCAATGTGTTCTTTGGGTAGTATGTTATGTTTGTCTTAAATGAAGATAGCTTTTATGGTGCTCATAATGCATTGCAAACTTGTGTTATGTGATGAGGATTTTTGTCCATCATGGTGCCAGAGGCAGTCATGCATATATATTAAGGTACTAATCACCCAATCAAAGAATAATAGCAATAGATCAAATAAATGAGACTGTTATCAGTAACCAAATAACCTATCATGGCCTAATTAAAAAAAATATATCTCAGATTGTAAATCTGTGTAAATGTTAAAGTACAGCAAAGCATGACTAACAATCGACCCAAGAATTGAAGCAATTGCTTTTGTCCAAATATTCCAACAAGACTTAATAAATTGTATCCCAGCTTGTAAATCTGTATAAATGTTAAAGCACAGCAAAGCACGACTAATGTAAAGTTTTGTTGTAGTAAAATTAAATTGGCTGAATCAACTAAAATATCAAAAAAAAGGGTTCAACTCAATTTCATTTCCCAAATTAGGACTGGGGTAATATAGCCAATCGGTTACATAGCTGTACTAAAAAAATAAATAATTAGATAGTTTGCAGTGGGTTCCTCAAGTCTAAAAATAAAAATAAAAATTATTGAATTAATGGGTAAAATAAAATTTAATTTTTCAATGCATATTTTTATGGGTCTTTATTTAACTCAATCATTGTAAAATCCCCATATGATAGTATGAAATTTATTAAACATTAAATATATTTATGTGTATTTTTTTTAAAAAAAATAAAAAAGTAAAAAAAAAGGGAAGAATGAAATAAGATTTTAATAATTTTGTAAATTTTTTATTTTTAATTAATCATAGTTATTTTCTTTTCTTTATCTCTATTTAATCAAAAAGAAAAATTAATTCAGTGAAATTTTATGTTGTTAAATTCTTGTTTTTAACTTGTTTTCAATCTCTGTGATTAACGAGAGAATTGTCTTATGATAATGTAAGAGACAGATTGTAATTGGCTTGTGGACAAGATTGTTCTAAAAATGTATGTGGGGGTGTGAATTAAGGATTATACCCAAGTGTCTGAAGGGAGGTTATTGTTAACTTAACTCTTAGACAGAGCAGTTAAATTTAATTCTGCTGCTGAAAAACAAACAGTAAAAGTATTTTCCAACTTAGCTGTTTAAGAGAGCAGTCAAATCTTAAACCTGTGGCTGAAAAATATATAAAAAACTGCTAACCTAACTGTTGGAGAAATCAGTCAAATCTTAATTCTGCTTCTGAAAAGAAAAAAACAGTAGAAGTATTGCTAACTTAACTGTTGAAAAGAGATCAGGCAAATATTAATTCTACTGCTGAAAAATATAGAAGAAATTATTCCTAACTTAACAGTTGAAAAGAAAGCAATGAAGTTTTAATCCAGCTGCTGAAAACAAGAAGAAGGGTTTACCAACCTGTGGCATAACACAGCAAAAATCTTGACCAAGCTATTGAATATAATAATAGAAGTTTTTAATCAAGCTTTTAGAATATTATGAGTTTAGCACTAAAAATCGTTTGTGCCATAAAAATCATGTGTTAAAATTTTCAGATAAATGATAGGCATCACCTTCCTCCATGTAACTTACTTAATGTATGGAAGGTAAACCCTCTTTAAGCTGTCTGCAACCTAGCCTCCAGCCAATAGCAATGAATCTCTGAAATACACCTGTCTCACCTAGAAATTTAAGAGGAAAACCAAATGGACAATGTTTGCTATTTTTCAATTATTTAGAATTACTACAGACCATGGAAAGGACATCTTAATCATGCCATGTCTAAGAAGTCTTCAAGGAGAAGCCCAATTGAATAAAAAATTGGAATTGAAAAAGACTCCAATACTAAAGCCATGGCTAGAGTTATTATTTTTTTATGTATACACACTATTTTTTTTATTAATAGAAATTATGTTTTTTTTCATAAATGTAATAAAAGTTTTCCCCTCAATTTGCCCTCTGGCTAGAATCAAAGATTGCTACTTTTGATTTTTGAAAATGTTTAACAAACTCTTAGTTATTAGAAAGAACACAGTGAATTTCAAATCAATTCATGAATAAAAATTATGTGGTTGGTTAATATAATTTTTATGAATATATATATATAAATGAGTTTGTATCTACTAACATGTTATTTTTTTGTTAATTTGATATTAAATAATAGTTTTTAAAAAATTTCTTTTTAGTCTTAATTACTTTATTCTATACCATTCCTGTTTCATGAAGTATAGTGTGGGTGTGATCTTATATCATCATAGCTTAAATTCTAAGATTTAGTTTTTTTTTCTTGATGATCCCAATAAAACTAGTTATAAAGTAGGGAAAGCCCATGAATTACTTAAGATTATTTATAATAATCTAATTTATTTATTTATTTCTGGGGATATGAATATACTAGATAGAGGTTTTAAATATTTTTTCTTACTGCATTTATTAAATAAGAGGCTTGTTTGAGCTATTGATATGCTCCTTATATTAGCATATATATGTATATTAAATGAAAAACTCTAGAATAAACTTTGTAATATTCAAAATACTAAGTTAAATAATAAGTATAACCTAAACAATGAATGTATTGTTTAGATAAAAAGATAAATAATCATAAATGACTAACTAATGGGTAAAATCCTCATTGTCAGTTTTTCATAGACAATTAGAACATAAAAAAAGCCATTTTTCTCCAAATTAATCATTCAATAGTTGATGATGTTCATTTAATGTTTTCATTACTTGTTTTAATCTGTAAGTGAATAATCATTTATTAAACAATAATTAAATAGCTAGCTAATCTGTCTATAATCCAGATACCCTAAAACATCTTAATTTTGAAAATTTTTAGCTATCAAAAAAAAAATCTTAGTTTCAACCAGATTTAAATTGGCATGCAGGCATACATGGACTTATAGTTACAACATGAGACATTTGATGTGCATTGTGTGCATAGGCACATTTTTTTAGAAAGTATATAGATAGCTAAGCATTAATTTATCTTAATGATAGAAGTTCAGTTCTCAATAATTACTTATGTAAATATAATGAATTCTATATTTTAAATTTATATTCATACTTGGTATTAGGTATGCTATTATTTTGCACTTTCACATTTTAATTTGTGCTCAATGGATTGAATTTTGTGTCTGTAAAAGAAAGTTTATTTAAAAATCATAAAGATTGAATCTAACAAAAATGAGCAAAGAGGAATAACATTAACCACAATTTTCCTGTATATGTTGATTCACCATCCATACTTTCAATAACCCACTGTTTAACAAATAAATGAATATAAAATTAGAGAAATTCTTATATTTATAACTTTTCCAATATGTTTGAACATTGTTAAGAAATATCTCTCAACCAGCCATTTACACATTATGCACATTCAACATTCGTTCTGTCATTCATGGAGTTTCTTTCAGTTTATTACTACACTAGTTGCTTTACTTCATTTTTTGATAATAATTTCTGATGGTATTTTCATGTGTACATTGTTTTAAATTAAGTTTTATTATAGATGATTGCATATATGTTAAACACATATATAAAATTTTGCTATTTTTCTAAGATTTAAATAGGCACAAAAAGGCTTTGAATCGAATACATCAGTATGAGTGGAATTATTGTAAAATTTATATTCAAATCACTTCTTCCAAACATTAAGATATTTCCCTCTATAAATGAATATACAGTTTGAACCTCAAACAGACTTTATATTTATTCACAGAGGGCGTTGCTGAAGTATCTTAGTGTTTGGAAGGGTGATTTGATTATTTTCTACTTAATTTTCAGCTAGTGTTATGCTTTATATTTTCTTATGCAAAATTTATGTATCTTCACAGAATAGATTTATTAATAAGTCTACCAATATATATAAAATATTATAATTAAGATAATAAAGCAAATTTCCCTCAAAGCTAGATTAGTTTTTAAATGTAAGTCACATGACAGCATTCTGCATGCTTATCAATATCAAGAATTTTCAATCAGCTAACAAGGCAACTTTTTCTATTTACCAGCTTAATAGAGTACATTTAAGCTTTTAACAATTAAAAATCTTAATCTGGTATAGTCCAAGTGTCAATCTTTAATGTCTATATTAACATCTGAGAGAAAAGTGGGACCACTTTATTTAGTACTGCCATTTTTTATAAATAAAAATATCATTTTGAAAAGCATATTGAACCACTAAACATCATGATTACCATTCTTTATCCTTGCACAAGCTGTTCAAACAGATGCAACACTCTCCATATAGTAGAACCACTTGAAATCCAGAGTAATCAATGGATTCAGAAAGGTTTGTGCATAAAATCCCTATCTATTGCCTAGACATCCAATATCCTGAGACTAATTTCTAGCATGTGGTTTTCGTCTGTGAGGAACCTTGGATCTGAGAGCCCTGCACCTGTATAAACAGCTTGTGTAAGCAAACCTAATGGTGATCATGTGATGTTTAGTAGTTTAATACCAATCCTACCCAATAGGATTATGGTGACTGCAATTATTAAAGAACCGAAGACACCAAAAAGTATGGGTGTTGAACTGAGTTCAGATCTATATGACTACACAAGCTAATGAACTTGAATTGAAAACCTTATTGTGTTTTCATTTTGGAATCAAAGCTTTATAGTTAGCTAATAAGGTAAAAGCGGGCTGCTGGAAGATTGCATTACATCCTAAGATCTAGGTGCAGTATTCTCAGATCCTAAGCTCTTCACTGATGAAATCAACAAGTTAGACACTAGTCTGGGAATATTGGATTAGTCACTAGATAAGGATTTTATATATAAATCTTCTTGCATCCATTGATTACTCTAGCTTGCACTGAGTGGCCCTATTGGGTGGTGAGTTTAACTTCTATGCATATTGAAGATCTAGTGTTGATTGTAAAACATTACATACAAATTTTAATTTAAAAAAAACTATACGAACTTAATGATAAAAAAAAACATTTTTATAAAATTATTGAAGCAGAAATTGTTAAAATGATATAAACTTGATAACAAATACTGTCTTTATGGTCTTCCTAGTCATCTTTTAAAAAAATAGTCACTTTTGTACTTTTTGGCTTTATAAATTTATATGAATTGTATAGAGTATTTTTACTTACAAAATCATATATCATTGTTAACATTTAATTAGTAAAATTGATTAAAGTGTTTTAAATCTATCAATATAGTTAAATTATTGCATTACGAGGAAAGTTTGTGGCTTTTGGTCATAAAGTACTAAACCTCAAATCTTAAGATGTATAAAATGTTTTTATATAAAAAAAAAAAATATTTTCTTTATATTTATATGCATAAATAGTATTGAATATATAGCATATCCCAAAAGCTCCAAAGAAGTTGATAATTGTTATAGCTTTTGATGATGAGTAATCAGCAATAATGCTAGTGAAGTAGGGATGATATAAACTAACAGAATGAACTGCAGTCAATTGTGTCCTACCCTTATGGTAGTCACATGTTTATCAAAGTTTATGTAATTAAAAATTGTATTAAGAAAAATATTCAAAGAAATATATCTCCTTTTTTTAATATTTGCAATACATATATATGGCACCTTATAATAGTAATTTTTCAGAAGATTCACATAACTCTATCACGTGACTCATTTTAGCAAACTTTTTTTTTTTCAACATCTCTATGCCACTTAGAGTAAGCTTTATTAATTAATAGATACTAGATAATAGTGCATATTACAAATGGCATAGAGATAGTGAAAACTATGTGTTGCTTTATAAAATATTATAATAATCAGAAAAGTCTAAATATTCAATTACCTTTTTCTTATTTGAGTTCTATTACAATATTTTGTTTGCAGGTTTGTATTATTAGTTATCTATACACACAGCAAGAGTTGATTAATTGCATTGCTGTTATCTATAGCCATGCATAAAAAGTCAATATTCAAAAATTATTTTCCATACAGATTATATACTTTATTTAAAGTATTGTACCATTCAATTAATATTTTTTAGATAAAAGTGTGTATTTATATATAAATGTTACTGTTATGGCTCAACTTACCTTCAAATAGTGGACTTGACCAGATTTAGCATTCATCACATTTGACCTATAAATTGATGAATAGATTAAATTGAACAATGGAATTGATAGATAGATAAATTTACCCAATAACAAAAATAGACCTAGGTCAAAATGCTTATAAATCCACCTGCTCCCATTAAGGAAAGGAACCTAGCTATAAAATAGCAGTATTTTGGAGGTTGACCCAGGCAACAATGAATTATACTTGTTGCCCATATTTATTGCAGAACAGTGAGACAAGTTCACATTAACCTGGAAGTTGCAAACAATTTAAACCTGAATGGTACAACTGGAAGTACAGTCCACTCTTTGAAGGGCACCTTAAAATCTGTTTCAATATTCCTACAGTAATTTTATATTTGATGTATTAGTGATGTTTTATTTGAATATTTATTCCAAATTATGAGAGTCCATATTTATTACAATTGCTTAAATACATAGTTTCTTATTTGATTTATAAATATAATCATATTTTGAGAAGCTATATGAGACATATCCAATTGGTCTTTTCACTAACTTAATATGATTTTACAACCAAGTCATATTATTTTAAAATAAAATCTTATCTAAATAGGTTTTATCCTATGTTCTCAACAAACACAAACTGGTCTGGAAATCTGTTTGGTACTTACACCTGGTATCAGTTTGCTTTATTGCACGGTCTAGTTTAGGATGGTGTGAGGACCTTACACTCCAGTGTCTGAGACCTTGCCATTGTTCTAATTCAGCAATGGCACTCCTGAAAAATAATGGGAAAATAGATTACCACTGACATGTAATACTTCAACCAGTACTGTTGAATTACAGACTTGCTTTTTTAAAAACAAAATATGTATATTATTTCTAAAAATATATAAATATTGCTTCGAAAAAGAAACTTTATCTTGAAAAAAAATCGTTTTTCATATTTAAAGAAAAAAAAAAGAGTTGCTAATTACTTTGCAGGTAAAAATCCGGCACAGTGGGAATAAAAATGGAAATGCAATTTTGAGTAATTACTAGTTATTAATGAGATTTTAGAAAAAGTTGATTAATTTATAAATGCAAATTTATATTTACATCTTCGTATCATTTGAAGTTTTAAGCTAAAAAATATAAGTAAATAAAATATAAAACTGCAGCTGACGAGTGCATGGAGTATATTATTTTATCACTATTACTATAATAAATATTGTAATGTTTGTGTAACCCTACATTTTCTAATATATACATACTACAGTAGCTATTGTCAAATTTTATTCCGATAAACTCATAGTATGCAAAAAATAAAATACATATCTGCTGTAATGAACATGCCTAAACATATTTCTGATCAAAATGATTATTTTAATTACCAAAACATCTGTAATCCTTTAAATAATTCTATTCCTAATATATTCTGGCATTGGTATTCCAGATATCCTCATCTTTAATATATTAATCTATAAGTGGAAGGTACAATATTGGAAAAAATATTTAAAGAAAATGTTACCTATATTAGTTTATTGGAGGAGGGCTAGTTTCTGAGTAAATTATCCATATGAATAATTCCACATATTTTGTTGCCCTTTTCCACCGTAAGCAATTGAATGATTTATTGCTTGAGAGTTTATAAAATAATTCAAATACTGAAAGTATTGGTGGAGGACCTTCGGTTGCAGAGATCCCCATTCTACCATTTTATTTTATTTGTTGCTTATTACTTTTTTTTATAAAACTGACAAAGATTTTTTTAATAAATTTAGTTTTTTATATTATCATTTCCTTCTCCTACATATTTAGTTATTTAAATTTTTATCTCAAATAATTTTAGAATATCTGTACAGGATAGAAGTGTTATAAAGATATAACAATGGTATCAAACAAAATGATGAATATTTCTAAGTTTGTATTTAGTCTGGTGCTGAGGAAATCTTTTTAAACCTCATTAAATATCTTTCTGATAAATGACAAGATTGTATTAATTTACTTTTAACAACTTTATGAAATACCGACAACATTTCTGTTATGAATAATATACATTTTAATTTAAAAAACTTTTTATATTTATTTCTCAAAGAAAACGTAGCTTTATTTTTAAAATAAGTACATCAAGTTATGTGCAAGATAGGAAAATTGTAGCATTTTTATTCAAAACAGATATTTTAATATAATAGGGAGGCAAACTTTTTCTTATAATTTTTTGTTGTTTGTTGTTTTTGCTAATTAATATAATTCTCTCTCTCTCTCTCTTTTTTTTTTTTTTTCTTTTTAAAAATAATAATAATATTTTAAGTAAACACTTAGAATTATTTTTAATGTGAAATATATTTATATTTCTTTAGGCACTTTTATATATGAAACTCATCAATAGTAGAAAATATTATCTCTTATTTTATGAACATCAGCACAATGTTTAATGAATAATATTTCTGTAGTATAATTTTCACTATATCACTCTATGCAAGATAGGGACTGGTTTCTATCAACTTTTAACATATTTTGGACAGATGTCATCGTAAACATATGACATAAGTCATGTGGAAAAGTTATATAGTCTTCAAGATGCACATTTCATACTAGTGGTGTTAATACCAGATAGAAACCAGACCCTATTTTGTGTGAGAATGGTGTAGTTAAAATTACACTTCAGAAATATTATTCATTAATCATTTTGATGATGTTGATAAGTTATTATCTCTTATTAGTTCACTATAATCACAAATGATTGTAATAGACGAAAATTATATAAAAAATGGTATAAAATGTAATGCAAATGAAAAGATTTCTAAGTAAATAAAGGCAGGATAAATATTTAATTACTAAATGCTGAGTAAAAAATATAAAATAGATAATAAACTTAGATAGATATTAAATAAATTTATTAAACGCACATCGATTACGTAGTAATATTTACTGAGGCTATAACCTCGATAATACGCGTATAAAATGCGATAGTAGGGACCTCTACAGGTGTTTTAACCACAAGCTTATGCGCGTATAAAATGCGATAGTAGGGACCTCTACAGGTGTTAGTAGGGACCTCTACAGGTGTTTTAACCACAAGCTTATGCTAGCATAAGCTTGTGGTTAAAACACCTGTAGAGGTCCCTACTATCGCATTTTATACGCGTATTATCGAGGTTATAGCCTCAGTAAATAGATATTATATATAAAAAAATCAAAATTAATAAGTAAACGACTTAGTAAAAATAATATAGACAAAAACATTATATTTGAGATAATAATAAAAATAAATGCAAGCAAACTTCAGAATAGATGAAATAAAGATCAATAAGAATTTGTTACATAATAAAATAGTTAGTTGATAAACTAATAAAGTGCTTGTATTATATTTGAATTGAAGCTTTGGAATTGAAATTTTAGAAATAAAGTGAGAGAATATTAAACCACAGAAGATTTTCAACAAAATTCTTATTGCACATACTGTAACAATAATTAAAGTCAGATTTATTAAAGTTATTTACCAACTTTAGAAAGTGTGTCCTCATATCTATGCTAATTTATAGGTCAGACAAAAAAAAAAGATGCACTTTTATATGTTTCTACTCTTATATGGTTAATAAATCAAACATTGATACTCAAAAAGGTGAAATTTTATATGGCATTGTGGTATTTTCATCATCATCATCATCAACAAATATTATCAATCCACTGCAGGATAAAGGTCTCTCCAAGTTCAATCAATCTTTTCCTATATTTAGCTTTTCTTCTCCACGTACCCCTGCACACTTTCTTATTTCATCCATCCATCTCATATGTGGTGTCTTTCTGGATCTTTTACAATCTCTTGGAATCCAGTTCAAAATTTCAACTGTCCATCTATTATCATCTCTTCTAGCAATATGACCAGCCCAACATCCACTTCAGTCTTTTAAATTTCTTCAATGAGGTCAGTAACACCTATTTGTTTTCTTACCCATACATTGCATTTTTGATCTCTTCTTGTTACTCCCAACATGCATCTCTCCATACTTCTTTGGGTAGTCTGAAGTCTCTGTATTGCTCTTCTATTAAGTGTCCAAGTCTCAGATCCATAAGTAAGAACTGGTAAAACACATTTATTAAAAACCTTTCTTTTCAAACACATAGGCATATTTTCTTTTAGTGTCAAGTTATTTCTACCAAAAGCACTCCGACCAAGTTTAATTCTATGATTAATTTCATCCATTATGTTTCCATCTGTATTAATAATCTGATCAAGGTATTTGTAACTGTTAACTTCTTCTAACTCATCACAATCAATCTTTATTTTCATATTTTGAGAAAATATATTAAACATTACTTTAATCTTTTTAACATTTATCCAATCTATTAAACATTACTTTAGTCTTTTTAACAATTATCTTTAGTCCTACTTTCCTACTTTCATCTAATAACTCCTGCAGCATTTCTTGTAGCTCTAAAGCATTATTTGCAAAAACAACTACATCATCTGCAAAATCTAAATGACTTAAATAATCTCCATTTACTTTCACTCCTTTAGCTTCCCATTTTAATCCACAAAATACTTCTTGCAGCACTGCTGTAAAAAGTTTTGGAGATATGGAGTCACCTTGTCTTACACCTTTCTCAATGTTGACTTTCCCAGTATCATTATGTAATCTAATTGTTGCTGTTGCATTTTTATAAATATTCTTTAAAATATGACAATATCCTGGATCTATACCTTGATGATCCAATGCTTTAATCACTGAAGAAATGTTTATAGAATCAAATGCCTTTTCATAATCTACAAATCCTAAGCATAATATCAACTCATATTCATTTGTCCTTTCTATAACTTCTCACAATACCTGGATATGATTTACTGTACTAAAACCACTTTTAAATCCAGCTTGTTCTCTTGGTTGGTGGAAATCCAATGTTTTCTGTAGACGAGTTGTAATTATCTTAGTTAAATTTTTGTATAAAACTGATAAAAGACTGATAGGTCTGTAATTTCTAATATCTTCTTTATCACCTTTTTTAAATATTAATATTAATACTGCATTCTTCCAATCATCTGGTACATCTTTATCATTTAGACATTTGGTATATAACTTTGCTAAAAAAAAATCTATTTCTTCACCTGCTTCTTTTAATATATCAATTATAATTCCATCATTACCTGGAGCCTTCCCTTTCTTCATAAATTTAATTGCAAGTCTCACTTCCTCATTCAAAATTCTGAGCAATTTGGAAGATATAATAGGTATAGGAAGCACTTGCTTTTTATTACTATATAATTCTTGATAGAAGTCTTCTACACGTTTCATGATGTCATCTCTCTTTTTAGTAATAATGCCATCTTTTTTTCTTATTGCAGATATAAATTTCCTACCAATACCAAAATGTTGTTTTACACTCTTTAGACTTTTATTCTCTTCTACAACTTTCCTTGCTAGTTCACAATTATACTTTCTTATATCATTTTCAATTCTTTTCCATACCATTTTACAAAATTCAAGATATTCAATCTTTTCTAATGCATCATTGTTGTATATCCTCATATTCCTTCTTTTCTTCACAAATTCTCTAGTCTCAGTGGAACTTTTATTAGTCAATTGCTGCCTTTTTCTACTAGTTATTTTTGTTGCAGTTTTTAAAAGTGTATCAATTACTTTCCTATTAATTTCATTCAAATCTGAATCTTGTTCAAAATCTACTAATACTTGAAACTGATTTGTAAGTTCTAATTTAAATTCATTAGAATGTTTCTGAAGATTAGGAATATCAACTGTAAATATTGTTTTTCTTAATAATTTTTGTCTCTCTAGTTTTGCATTAACATGTATCTTACATCTTACTAATCAATGATCACTTCCTGTGTTAAATTTATTAAGAACATTACAATCTTGAAATATGTATTTTCTGTTAGTCAAAATATAATCCAATTCTGCTATCTCTTTATTTGGATGCTTTCATGCCCATTTTCTTTTAACATTTTTCTCAAAAAAATAATTCATAATATAAAGTTTTTCTTTTTCTGCAAACTCCACAAGTCTATGTCCTCTCTCATTTCTATTACCATAACCGAAATTACCTACAGCATTTTCATCTTTCATTTGTTTACCAATTCTAGCATTAAAGTCTCTCATAACAATTTTAAAATGTTGTTTACTCTGATCAAAAGCCTTTTGTATATTCATATAAAAATCTTTTACTACTTCATCACTATGAGAACTTGTTGGGGCATAAACCTGAATTATCTGCAATTGGTATCTGCTATTAAGTTGTAAAACTAATCTTGCCACTCTGTCTGATACACCATCAATTTCCACAATGTTATTCTTCCATTTTTTATTTATAATGAATCCTACTCCACTTGTATTTCCAATATTTGTGCCTTTATAGTAGAGTATATGTCCACGTTTTAAATCAATTGTTTCTTTACCTTTTCTTCTAACTTCACAAAGTCCAATTATGTCCCATTTAATATAAAACAGTTCTTCTAACTCTTGCAATCTTCTTTTACTTGAAAGTAATTTGCAGTTTGTAAGTACCTAAATAAAAAGTCATCATCAAATGGCAGCCTGAGTCCACAATCAGGGGATTCTTAGCACCCTCTGCCTTTGGCCACCAACTGCTGCCTCGGTTGGTGATTTTACAGCCTCCTAGGAATAAGAGCCATGATTTAGTTTTCTCTGTCGTGATTGTATATATTGTAAAAAATATTCTTAAACTCGGAATTAAAAAGCCAATAAACTCACCATGCTGGCTAATGCATGTTGGTGAGCAGTCCATCCATGTTCATATACTATATGAATAATCACATAATAATAACAGCTGCAATAACAAGAACGTATGGAGTGGACATTAAGAATTTGCCCTGCTCGGTTTCTTTAAGGCTTCCAAGAGAAATCAAAGAGTCTCCTTTCAGTTAATAGCAAACTCCTTTCCGCAGCCTGTGGCATTTTACGTATACATATATATGGCTGCAAAAAAAAAAGACTGCATTTATATGAAAAAAATACCCTTTGATTTATTTTTCAAAATCTAAAGGAAGTGAGCAGGACAAATTTTTATGCCTACTCCATACATTTTTAGCACTATAATTATTATTACTATATGGTTAATCACATGATAAATAAGCATGAATGAGAGACTTACTATATACATTTATCAAGAATAATAAATTTATAAGCTTTTACATTTGAGTTTAAAACTAAAAAGAAATTGTGTTTTTTTCTTCTTAAAAGCTTAATATTTCTTGGATTTTAAATTATCAGTTGGGTTTTTATAAAGTCAATATAAATGAGCAAAAATATGTGTGTGAATAATGATTTTTTTATATATTTGCAATTTAAAAATAAAAAATAAAAATAAAATATTACTCTTATTTTCTGGAGATTGTATAGTCATCAGGCAGGTTAATAAATATTTACCAAAGTTAGAGGGTATTCAAGATGGCTGATTATAGGATAAAGCTGTCACTTGATGATGACTTTTTAATTAGCTACTTAAAATTGTGGTTCATATTTATGTAAGAATTGTCTTATGTTAAATAGAACTTGTGAAGTGAGAAAAAATGAAGAGACAATGGATTCCAAACTTGGATGTATATTTGCAAGGAAATCAAGTCATACATCATGTGACTTAATTTAATAAGCTTGTACTACAAATGTTATATAATGAGCATGTTAATATATCTTAACAAGCTTTTCCAAATATCCCTATTCCCAGACTGATTTCTAGCTGCTGAATGTTATTAGTGAGATGATAGGACATTCAAAGTTAGATCTAAAAATACCAGCTCAAGTCCAGCATTTATCTAATAGTTAACTATTAAGTAAAAAATCTGAAATTTTCAGACATCTATATATTTTCAAATTGAGCTATCTAACTCAAATAGTAATGTAAGATTGAACTAAGTTTAGATACACCATATATTAATAGCTTTAGCAATATAACATCACCAAAGCCTCAAGAATAAAACTATAATTGCAAGGAAATCAAGTCTTACATCATGTGACTTAAGCTTGTACTACAAATGTTAGATAATGACTGTGCTAGTAGTTCTTAACAAGCTTTTCCAAATATCCCTATTCCCAGACTAGTATCTAGCTGCTGGACATATAAGCACACATATAGATATATTTCATGTTCCAATGTTAAAAATTACAAACAAAATTTAAGTTTAAAAGTTTTAATAATTTTTTATAAATAAAAATTAAATATCTATTATAAATGCAAACAAGGCCAAAACTCTCCATACAGTAGTGCCACTCTGTGCCAAACAGAGTAATCAATGGATGCCAGAAGGCTTTTGCATAAAATCCCTATCTAGTGCCTACTCATCCAATATCCCCAAACTAGTTTCTGGCTTGTGGCCATCATCAATGAGGAGCCTTGGATCTGAGAGCACTGCAACTAGATCTTAGGATCTAATGCAACCCTCTAGCAGCCACCTTTTAACTCTACTTTACTATAAAACTATGAGAATGAAATTGAAAACACAATAATATTTTCAATCTAAGCTCAATAGCTTATATAGTCATATGGGTCTGAACTCAATTCAGCACCCATACATTTTGGTGTCTTTGGCTCTTAAACAACCATAGCCACCACTATCCTATTAGGCAAGATTGGTGTTAAACCACTCAATATCACATGATCACCATCTCTATACTAGCACATAATTGTTGCTAGAGGGTTGCATTAGATCCTAAGATCTAGGTGCAGTGCTCTCAGATCCAAGGCTCCTCACTGATGATGGCCACAAGACAGAAACTAGTCTGGAGATATGAGTAGGCACTAGTTAGGGATTTTATGCACAAGCCTTCTGGCATCCATTGATTACTCTATTTGGCACAGGGTGGCACTACTGTCTGGAGAGTTTTGCCTTTGTTTACAACAATTATGTGCTAGTATAGAGATGGTGATCATGTGATGTTTATTATAACTGCAATGATAAATATATATGGTATAATTAATTATAAAGTTAAAATGTGTTAAAAAGCAAAATATTTTTTAAAGTTTGTAAAAAGGAAAAGATGATAGAATCTAAATTTTAGGTAATAGTATTTTTAAAGCAAAAGGTGTTTTTGTAACAATAAGAAAGAAAGTGGAAATGACATTCTAGAAAAAGTAATTAAAGTGCTTGTAAACAATTTACTAGATTAAATTTAAGGAGATAAATAATTTAAATAAAAATGCTGTTATTCCTCTCAAAAATAAGAGCATGTATTAGGCAAATAAACTCAAACCTCAGTGAAAGAAATGGAGTTATCTATAGCCAATAAATAAAAGGATCCAAATGACAAAAGATGGATCTGAATTCGATTGATAAGATAGCTAAAAATCATATAAATATTGCTGGAAATTACATTTAAGGATAGTCTCTTACCTTTCCATTATTCTGCAATTATTATTCTGTTTAAATTAATTCTTATCTTCTTCCAGGATTTGTCATATGCTGATATTATGTGAATCAAATAATTAATCCACTAGTTGCAGCCACATTTACCATGCAGGAGTAAAGAAACTGTTATCTCCTTTGCTCTGTCAAGCTGGTAGAGGGCAGGCTGAAAAACCCATTGCTAAGTCCTGAGAAAAAAGCTGTCAACAACAGAAGAAACTAACCAAACATATGCCCATTATGAATCCAACAGAGATAAATAAAAGTTTGGTATCCAATGCTATCAGAAGAAACATTTATTAAACCAAGAAAAAGTCACTGCTGAATCCATCTAATCAACCCTGAACTGTGATTTAAAATCACCCATCATAGCTTTGGTAAAGAATCAATTCTGAAAATATCTAAAGAGTGAATGTGAACTGTTAAGCTGATAGAATAAGCATAGCTTTTAAACTAATATTTAATTAATTAATATCTCTGATCTAATGAAATATATTAATGAATAAAGACTTATTTTTACTCTGTTTACAAGCATATATGGCAAGAGATGGTACTTGGGTCTATTTATCATGCTACTATTTATTCTGTGGTAACATATAAAAGTTAATCTATAAAGGGCAATTAGCATATACTTGCTATCTCTTGCCATGCTATTAAATGTTAGTATGTTAATGAGTTATTGGCAATTTATTTATTTACTAATAATATGTAACTCACTAAATCTATAAATTGTGAGTGGAGAGTAATCATGCTGCATAGACAAATAAATTAAACCTATATTAAACAGATGTCAGTTTTAGTTAACTATTCTTATATTTTGAGGTAGTATTATTGATAAAAATGGGCAGTTGTCAATTCATCAATTCAAGTCATGAATTGCATCTGAAACTCATTCTTATGTAATGCATTAGTATTTGATAATTGTAACCTCATTTGCAACTTCTGATCCCTTACCAATCATTATCTTATTTAAACAGTGATGTGTATTAGATGATCAATTCCTATCACACCCCCATCTATTTTACTTCACATGTCATAATGATGCTACGTGACTGCCAGTACTGTATGCTATAGATGCTGTAGACAGTTAATTCCTACTATCGGTATACAATTACCACATGTATTTGCTCTTATATAAATACCATTATAGTACAGATGTGATTTCCTGTATTATACAATTATTTAATTACTTATTATGTACTAATATCATGGCCTGGAATAGATTGCAGGCAGTCAATTAGTAAGATCATTATTAGTTTATAATCTTGTATTATCAACATTAAACAGGGTCAGGTAGCCTTTGTACAGAGCATATGAGAGTCAAGAGTAGTTAGATGTCTATGCAGTAGATTAGAATCCACTCAATTAATTAATGTGAATATTCTAAATTAGTGACTATCAATCATTTGCTTCAAATCTTTATATCACAGTATACTATATATGTGCATAAGTTAAATTAAAATTTATAATAAAATTAGAAAAGTTTATTTACTATAAATTAAGGTACAAATTAATTAACTAAAATCATGAACAGTGTATGTTTGTGTTATATATACATGAAAAAATAGTAACTACAAGCTTATTAAAAGTAATGTCACATTATATATGACTTGCTTTTTTAATTATTATGAATAAATAGTGCTGTCTCATTAGATTTAGCAGTTTGTCATTCTGATTTGTAATCAATAACTTAGGTAAATAGTTAAGAGTCTCTTGTGTTTTTCCTGACCTTAGTGGACTGTAAAAGAAAAAAAGTTGGTTTTCTGTGACATCAGAATGTGGAATGCACATGGTGATTTCCATGTAGATTGTGCAATTCTGACAGTTACAGTATATTACTATAAAAATAGAAATATTGATAATACAAATAAATTGGCATTAATAACAGTAGCAAATTCCCCATGGGGTTGTGCCACCCTGGACAAGTCTTGATAATTAATGGATGAAAGAAGGTTTATGCATAAAATCCCTATCTAGTGCCTACTCATCCAATATTTCCATACTAGTTTCTAATTTGTGATTTTAATCAGTGAGGAGCTTTGGATCTGAAAGTGCTACACCTAGATGTTAGAATTGAATGTACCCTTCTAGCAGCCACCTTTTACCTATTTAGATAACTATAAAGCTAACATCTCAAAATGAAAACATCTCAAAATGAAAACACCTTAATGTTTTCAATCCAAGCTCACTCTCCTATGTAATCATATAGATCTGAAATCAGTTCAACATCTACACATTTTGGTATCTTTAGTTTTTCAAAAACCACAGTCATCATTATACCATAGGTAGAATTAGTATTAAATCAGTAAAACATCACATGATCACCATATCCTATACTTACACAAACTGTTAATAACAGTAGCAAACTCTCTATATAATAGTGCCACCCACTGCAAGCCTTAATAATCAATAGATGCAAGAAGGTTTGTCCATAAAATTCATATCTAGTCCTTCCTCATCCAATATCCCCAGCCTCCAGATTGTGGCTTTAATCAGCGCTGCACCTAGATCTTAGGATCTAATGCAATAGATAGAGTATTGTGCACAAATCTTTTTGCATCCATTGATTATTAAGGCTTGTCCTTGGTGTGGTACTACTGTGTGGTGAATTTGCTATTGTTATCAAGAGACTGTGAAACATGAAATGGTAATCATGTGTTTTAATGAATTAGCATTTATATAAATAAAATATAAAAAGCAAATTATAGGGATTGTTAATGCATCAGACAGATTGGTAATATTAGTTATTCTTCAGAATGAAAGATATAAAATGTGAATTAATAATTTAAATTATGATCCAATAAATTTGCATTGTTTTTTTAAAAAAAGGACTTTTACATAGATGTTCAAAAAACGGAAAACATTTTTAAATTATTGCAAGATACTTTCTAATTATAAAAAATAAAAGTGATGTAAGCAATTTGGTTGTGGAGAGAGAAATGAGAAAAGACCTAGATATGTGGAGTTTATTGCAAAAGCATACTGCATGTCTTCAATTAATGAAATGGAAATAGAAATAGACGCATCCAAATGAAAACTCATTAAAATTGAATTAAATTTTGACAAATAACAAATGTGTATTTCAGGATTGTACTGTATTTAAAAAATTGCAAAATAGAAATAATGATCATTAGTTAGATGTAAAATACATATTAGTACAAAGCTAAAAAGACAAACCCTATTAAAAAGGATAATACCAATAATTGTTATTCCTAATGTTGAAATCTATTAAGGTGAATTTGAACAAGAGCTCTCATATCATTTAAAAATACTATTAGCCTTCAAAAATAGCTCAGACTTGGATGATATCAGTAAAATAATAAATAATTGATTTTCTATTATAAACTGCTCCAAACATATCTAGTACAAAAAAGAAGCCATTTTCCAGTCAATTTTCAATTGTGACAATGTAATGTATTTAAGAGGATAATGAACATAAAAATATTTTTTAAGTAATCCATGAGTTAATGATGACATAAAAAAATGTAACTGAAATTTGTCAAAGAACTCTATAATAAAGAATAAAAATCTAAAAAGTACAAAACAATATTTTGATTATACAAAAGAAATTGTTTCAGCAGTAAGAAGAAAATATTAAACTGTTATTACAATAAGATATGATATGAAATATGTGGAAGAATTCTACAAAAAACTAAATACATACATACTTTTATTTGTATATTACAGATTCAGCCTGAATTCTGTCCATCCCTCTCCTATATATATATATATATATATATATATATATATATATATATATATATATATATATATATATATATATATATATATATATATATATATATATATATATATATATATATATTCATGGACCTATTAAGGTCCATTATATGAGAAATCAGTGACGAAGTCAATATAGATATAACAACTATATTGGCACCAACAAGGGCTTTGAGCATTCCATCATCATATTTTCAACAACATGGATGAAGGGTGGAGAAGATTGAAATCTATCCATTAAAGTTTGAAGATTTGCTATCTTATAAAGTGAGCATTGATTATGAGTGTGCGGAAGAAAATGGTCTGGATCAACTAATGAATGTTGGTATATCACAAAATACTTATATTGGAGATTATTTACCTTTTTCACATGTATGGGGTCAGATGTATCAGTTATATAAGATGGAATGGGTAGTGGAAGGGAGCTAAAAAGTCTGGGCTCAAATCCCCTCTAAAGAAAATAAATAGTAAGAAAGAATATAGAAATAAAGTATGCACTGTAGTTGTAATAAGAATTTTGAAACTCCCAAGTTTTTAAAACAAAAGAGTGAGGCATGCAATTAAATCTATGAATAATAAAAATGTTTCAAATAAAAATTAATTGTTTGTATTTTAATATAATTCATTAGAAGAAATAAATAAATGGCTATCAAAGTTATACATAAATGGTCTAAATATGCTAAATGATTGGAAGAATATAATAGTAATATTATATATAAACCAGTAAAAAAAGGAGATATGAGAAATTCCATATCTGTTGAAATTACATTACTTCTACACAGAATCTTTACTCAAATAATTACAAATCAGCTATGCTATTTCAACTGTGACTAAAGTTTAAAGGCATCAAAACATAGATCCAGGATAGTGTCAAACTCTGAAGAATATCCATTAAAATATGTAGCAATCACGACAGTGCAATTTGACCCCAAAAAGAATAACATTGATGAAGTTGTATAATACAATAAATCTATCTGTCCAAAACTTTTTACAATAGTTTTATAGGAAGTATTTTGTTGATTATAAAAATAAATCAAGATTATTTAAGTCATCTAGATTTTGCAAAAATTTAAATGTGCTTCAGAACTTTGAAAAGTATTACAGGAGCTACAGAATAAAAGCTTAAAAAATGGAAATAATAATTAATGGTAAGAAGATTTCTTTCCCAGAAAAGGTGAAAATAAAAATTGATAATAATATTTGAAAAAAAATTTAGCTAGCAGATAGATATTAATTATATATTAATCACATATGGAGTGATTTTAATAAAATAATTTAATACTAAAACGAAATATGAGGTGGTCATGTGATGTTTATTGGCTTAAAGTAGGAAGATTTTTAATAAATGTGATTTATCATTATGTACTTACAGATTTGGGACTTTGGATACCTAATAGAAAACCAATTCAAGAACTTAAAACAATACAGTAAGAGATGTTTATTTTAGGAGTAACAAGAAGACAATAGAAAAATATATTACAGAGAGAATAGGTAAGAATAACTGATATCATGAGAAAAAAAATTAAAAAGCTAAAATGGAATTAAACTGAGCATGTCACTAGAAAGAATCCCAATATATGGTCAACTGAAGAAAACTGGATCCATAATGATGTATGTAAAAATATAAGATGGATAACTATGGAAATGTTGAAGTTACATGGAGTAGAAACTAGATTTAAAATGAAAAGATTTACATCTTGTTGTGATTAATAATAAATAAAAATGATAATAATGAGGTAATAATATAAAAAGAAAGGGAAGATAATTTTATAAAAAAAAAAAGACAATAGTTTGACTTTTGTGTATGTATTTTTCAAATGTTCACTAACTTATTTGTGTCTATTGGAGAATAACTAAATTGGATCTCAGTAACTATTGGAAAGACAAATTATGGATTAGAAAAATGAAAGTCAAAAATTGCATTCTGCAGTAGTAGTGGCAATAACATACTAAATTGATATTTATTATTTAATTACCTGATTATTGAGCAATGTTTATTACTAATTTAATTCTTTCTATTTTATATTGTGTTCATTATTGTTATCCAATTTTAATTTACTGGAGAAAAAGTCATTTTCCAAATCTTTTTTCAAGCATTATGACCATCATAATGAAATGTTATTGCACGCCTCCATCTACTATAGGCATAATTCCTAGAAATTAATTTTGCTTTGTTTCACTTTGTATTGTTCTAGTTGCATTTGTTTGTTTTGTTTTTGTGTTTTTTTTTATTTAAATTAAATCTTATTTTTGTTTTACTTACTTTTGAAGCACCATGTGGTTTGGTACAGTAGTGGAGTGACCAATTCTAGAACTCAGTTTCCATGGATCATGGCAACAGATTTGTCAACTTTGGTCATTAAACTTCTAATGTATTCTGGGAGATAAGGTCATTCACTAACTTTATCTTTTATAGACTTAAAGAAAATAATCATTAATTATCATGGTACCAAACCGATTTGATAAATTGTTAATCATCATCACTAACATTATATCATCAGAACATTAGGATATCTTTCATTACATGAAATAGTAAATAATATATCACTCACATTATTAATAGGAAATCCCAAGATTTTATGGTTAATTCTCACTTGCCCATGTCTATTACTGAGTTCAAACTCATACTTAAGCTAAAACATTTTTATACTTATATTACATGTTTTGTTTTTTAGATTAATAAATTGGGTATGCCATGTTAAAATAACCTTGGAAAAATCTGTATTAGTCAGATGGGTATCAAAGCATCAACTATTAAAAAACATAATTGCAATATAATGCAATTATTTCAAGAATATTAATCATCAGTAGGTTCTGAATCTATGGTTTACCTTTACTTATCATGTTGATTGATATGCAAAGAAAGTTGATTTTATTTATAGATATGCATATAAAATGTACACAGAGGCAAAACTCTCCATACATTAGTGCCACTCAGTGCAAGTCAGAGTAATCAATGGATACAGGAAGGTTTTTGCGTAAAATTCATATCTAGTTGCCTACTCATCCAATATCCCCAGACCAGTTTCTGTCTTGTGGCTTTCATCAGTGAGGAGTCTTGGATCTGAGAGCATTGCATCTAGATCTTAGGCTTCTGACTGCACAAGCCTTCCTGCATTCATTGATTACTCTGGCTTGCACTGAGTGGTGCTACTCTATGGAGAGTTTTGCATCTGTATAAATTGCTTGGGTAAGCATAAAGATTTGTGATTATGTGATCTTTAGTGTGTTTAATACCAATCCTGCCATACAATATGTAATAAGCAAACTTATAAAACATGATACTATGGCAATGCATATAATCCAAGTTTGAATCCATGTCAAGTAAACTTGAAATTACTTTGAATAGGCTTGGAACTTTTGAAGTATCCAATCTATAAATAAGACAAATAGCTATTCAGTATTAGTCATTAAAGAAATATCTATATACTCTTAGTTAAACGATAAAAAAGAATAGACAACAATATGGCAAGTCTGGGGAAGACTGACTTCTATGAGGAAGTATTGAGTAAGGTTTTGGCCTAAAGTACATTAGTTAATGGATGGTTTGTCTTTTACAATAATATTTAATATACTATAGCTTATCGATTATAAGTCTCTATATTATATAACTTTAAAATGATTAAATTGGATGTAAAAATATATATTACGTACTTAAATCATAACTGCAATTAATTTTAACCTAGAAAAAAAAATCATAACTGCAATTTATTACACAAAATTAATTCTTTTTTTTTATATAATTTTTCTTTTTTTCTTTCATATGGAGATTTCATAAGACCCACCTCATTAAACATGATATAAAAAAGAAGAATAATTATAATGAACGTATAATTTTAACTTTGTTGTGATTGGCTTTGAAACATTTATTAGCATTTGATAGCTTTAAACAGTTTCAATGTCAACAGAGAAATTAACTAAGATTCAACAATAAGCCGAACAGAAACTCAATTAAAAGTTGGACTCAGACAAAAAGATGATACTGTATAATGAAACATAGGATTAATTACTTTTAAGTAATAAAAAAAATTCTTTACATATCGACTTTCATTTTAAAAATTAAAAATTAAATTTTTTGGCAACATATAAATAATTTTTACAAAATCAACATATTAATGCTATTGTAACAATTATAGTAGTTTTTGTCCATTTTATAAATATAAGGACCTAGCAGTATAACATATTACAGTGTTATCTTTATAACTGGAGTTTAAATTCGGAATAAAATAAGAGTTTATGACATTAGAAGCAATAAACACTGATAATATTCAACTCAGTTCGGTAAAATGTATAAAAGTTCAATATTTTGTTGTGATGACAAGTGTGTGGGAATAAATATAAATTAGCTAAGCTACATTGAATATCTTAATGTAGAATGTAGATTTACGTCAGAGCGCATATGGGTACACTTATAATGCGCGGTATGAATATAAATGCTTTACATCACTGTGTATTGATTTACATGCGGTATACATGCATTCCCCTATTACAATACTATATACATTCTCCCACTAAAATATTACATATATATCAGCATGTTACGATTTAATAAATGTATATTTGTATGTATGACAGACATTATAATGTGTAATATATATACAGTATATGTAAATTCACACACACTCTGGTATACTATATTTCTATATGCAGAAGCATGGGATCTGTGCTAGTATATATTTTTTTCTAAAACTTACATTCTGGTTTCAAATCTAAACTCGTAAAATTTGAAAATTTTTCTAGATTGCAATCACATTAAGAATTTATTTTAAGAGTTGGTTGACAAATGGGTATCTATTTCTTAGTTGGTTAGTAACACAAAAATTTTCTGTTGTTATTAACTGGCAGTTGGAAAGCTTTGTTAATGATGCTTTTTCTTCTCTGTTTTCTATAAAGAGGGGTACTGGAAAGATCTTTATCCATAATTGAACTAAGGCTGCTTTGCTTATATATATATTACTTAGACCACAAAGCTAATAGTGCTAAAAGCTAGATAGTTATTAATGTAAATACATTAAAGCAGTCAACACTTAAGCAATAACAATATCAATAACAATTAACAATATCAATATGTTGTCATAGCAACATCTTTTAAAAAATAAAGATGGAAATTCACCTTTATTCATGGTCTAATATGTTTATATAGACACTAATTTAAGTACAAAGAATGTAATTATAAATTCAAGAAAGTTGCAGTCTTTAGTGTCTATATAAACATATTAGACCATTATGGTTTAAATAAAGTTGCATTGGAAACAGGTTAAGAATGTTGATTGTTACTGATATCGGTATTGTTTAAGGGTTGACTACTTTCATATATATATATATTGAAGCGGTCATATATATATATATATATATATATATGTGTGTGTGTGTGCTTCATGTACATATTTTGCTATTAAGTTAAAAAAATAATAAGGCATTTAAAAAAATATATAATATACAAAAAAATTATATTATAAAAATGTAAATTTTATTACAAAATTTAATTATGAGTTGGTATGTGTGAAAAAGATGAGATACAAATCAGCAAAGAAAGTTTAACTTTCTAATTAATTAAAAAAAAAACCAATTCATATTAAAAGAATATAGGTACTAAATTCGAATTTTAGAATTTATATTTTAGTGTAGCATTGGCATTACAATAAAATGTGACAAAAGTGTAATTACTGGAGAATTTTATAAAAATCAAAGTCATTCGCAATTTAATTAAAAAATGCAATTAGAAAAATTTCAAAATTGAATTGCGTTAAGATTATAATCAGTAAGATTATTTTAGATAATAAAGAAAATAATGTTCTTTAAGTTTAAATTAATTAATTAATTTGGAGAATTTGTCAATATGTTGGTGGCCTACTGGTTAGCATAGCTGCCTTCCAAGTAGCTGACCTGGGTTGGCTTACTAGTCAACACATTTGACATATGAAAAAAATAATAATAATTTGGAGAACAGCTGATTTGGATGGCTTTGTTTTCAAGATGAATACATAGGAAAAGGAAGAAAGAATTTTTACTTCTTGTAGAGTTTAGTTATTGTTAACTTCTGGAAGAGTTATTGTGAGGTTTTAAGCTGTTAAATTACATCAAGCTATGAGTGAGTAGAACGCCATAATTTCTCTGGCCATCGTCAAGAAGCTGAGTATGGAGTTTCCCTGGTCTTATAAAATGCCAGCCTGATAAAATTCCTGCCTACAATTAATGATCCAAATTGCTGACATACTATGCTGTTGTCATCAATACAAATCCCCAATGCATAATATTATGGAGTGACCAGCCAGCCAATAGCCTAGAACACTACTCCATAGCCTATGAACTATGCCAAGAAGTTCAGCATGGTGTTTGACTATCTATCAACATCCTTCAAAATGTCTGGTAAAATAGTGATTTATTTTAACTTCATAGATTTAAATTTACCAGTAAATGATAAAAGCCTCTCTAATATTCTGCTTCCTTTGCTTTAATAATTTATTTATTACTTGTTCTTTAAAGTGTGGTTTTTTTAGTATTATATAAATATTTTTACTGTATTATTAAAATGTTTCTTATCATATTGTTTAGGTATTTTATTGTATTATTTAAATATTTTCTTAACGCACGCTTAATTAATTGTAAATTATAAGGAAGATCGACTATTGCAATATATATTCGATCTTTCTTAAATTTTGCTAGACTTATTGTTTAAGAATCAGATGGAGGTAAATTTAATAAAATATTTCAGTAATTGAATAAAGCAAGATATTTAAATCCAGTCTCTCTCTCTCTCTGATTCTAATTTTTTTTTTTTATTTACGATTTTTAACTCGTCTGGTTAAAATCGGTTCTTTCAAAATATCATTTAGCCATTAACGCAATTATAATGATTTATATAAAACTTTCAAATTTAAAATTTAAGATCAAGTGTTAAGTAGTTTAAAAGCAAACTTTTTCTTTTATAAAAAAAGTATGTTACTTGGGTATTATTATTCCTGCAACCTAGGAAAGATATGATGACTTTTTACATATGTGATAAAGGCATAATGTTGTGAACGTTAAATAAACCCCTGCTATTTGAGTTTTTTTCCTCATCGAAAAACGTATTTTTGAATATGAACAAAACGTGTTTTGAAACGTGTTTGGAGATTTTAGTCCTTTTTTACTGATTCAAAAGTTTGTTGTTTGTACATTTTAAATATACCACTTGTATTATTGTGAATTTGTTTTATTTAACATTTTTAATATCAACTGCGTTATTTACTTATGCGTTTCCCCCCCAATTTCAACTTGATTATTGACTGACTTCTGCCTTTTGAATCTTTGAATTACAAGTTCGTTATTATTAATTGTAATTGAATGATTACATTGACTTTGTTATTTGTTTATTCCAGAAATTAGATTGCCTGGTAGAATTCCATTTAGAGCATGTACTGGGCAATCACTTGTTCCACAACTCTTTTGGTGAAAGAGGAAGGATAGTGGGGGGGGTGTGTTACTGACAATTGCCATTTTGTATGCAAGAATCATCTGCATAAGTGTATCTTTCATAGAATATTTTTTCTTTTTACTTTTATAAAAATATATATTTATATTGCCTTTTTTTTTCTCCTGCAATACGGACCATGTATTTTTTTTTGATTGAATTTGATTGAATTAATTAAGTGTCAAAAGTTAGTTTGCGTCCATGTAGAATTCATAAAAGTACATGTAAATCTCATGTAATATTTTTTATGTTTTTTGTTTTTGTAAAACTGTTTGAGCATTATTTCTGCAAACAAGGAAAGATAGGAGGACTTTTCACATTCGTATTAAAGCATTGCTAACATTCTAATGTTTAATGTTGCCAAAATAACAGCTATAAAAAGATAGCAGTGTAACTGATATGAATGGAAAAAGTCCTCCTATCTTTCCTTGGTTGCAGGAATAATACCCAGTAATATGTATACTGGGTATATTGATTTATAAACAATTTTCAGTTTATTTGGAATAAAATTTAATCTTACAAAGTTTGAAAGTTAGAACTTTGTTTTCTGTTTTTAAAAAGGACAAAGTGTATATATATATATATATTGTAGATACACGTGAAATATATGATATAAATAATGAAATTTATGAAATGATAGTTTAATTCTTTAAAACTTTTAACACAATTTAATATATTATCATTGTAGGCTATTGTATCAATAATTCCTTATATATGTAAGACCTATGGGGTAGATCTCTAATTAAGCAGTGAGTAATTTCTTGATTTTATTATTATTATATATTATAATTGTGTAAGCCCTGATTTAGCCTCATATAGTAGATATTCAGGTAAAACTGACTTTTAGCAGCCACAACTTTTCACCTTCTATTTTTAAGAAATTAAACTATATTTTTATTCATTCTATGCAATTGTAAAGTATATTTAACTATAAATGTATTTTTTACATGAAGGTTAGTAAAAAAAACTTACATTTTTATGTGCAATTTTGAGCTAGGTAAACAAGTGTCACAAAAAAGTCCCTGCTGTCAAAATTATGAACTACTTTTGCCATGTGTAATTTTTGCAGTGTCAAGAATGGCAAAGAGAATTTCTATCACTTCTTTGGTTCCCCAAAATGAAATTTTAGATGTTGCGTATGTTCTGGCAGAAAGCTGGAATACATGTTGCTTGCTGGAACAATTTCAAACTCTGAAATTGACCATAAAATGACTGGCCAGGAGGTGCTTATTGATGAATAGTATGCCATGTCTGTAATGCAATATTCAGTGTTTGCTGGTAAAATATTTGGACAACTTAGATGGTGTTAGATGGCAATGCAGAATATGCTGACAATGTATATCCATAAGAAGTGGGTCATTTTTTCCTGAAGCCATCTGTCTTTGAACACCATTGTTCATGTATGTTTTGTTGGGCAAATAATTTGTCAATGCACTTTATTGTTTGCGAGACATGGTCATAGATTGGTGTCATTTTTGCTGGGAAGAATGTGTTACATATTTCAACAGAAATCCAGCATTTGTTGGCAGATTTGATGATAATGGCAAACCACAGATAGTGGAGATTAATGAGTCCTATAGGAGGGCAATGGGAGAAGGTCATTGAGTGTTTGGTGGGATAGAGAGAGGATCAAGAAAGTGTTTTTTAACAGAAATTGAAGATAAATCAGTTGCCACTCTGGAACTGCTCATACAGCAAAACATTTTACCTGGTATGCATATAATCACTGATGGCTGGCATGCATATATCAATATAAGCAGTCTAGCTAATGAGATATACCTTCGCTCTGTCACCATCCACAAAGACAACTTTGTTGATCTGGACGATGAACTTATCCACACTAATAATGTGGAAAATATGTGGATAAGAACAGTGTAAGTTAAAATACCAATTTGGTACAAGCAGAGCTTTGTTTTCATCCTATCTGCAGGGATTTGCATTTAGGGCTATGCATGAAAATGCCATTATTGGGGAATTTTCTCATATGCATAGCTCAAAACTACGCACAAAAATGTAAGTTTTTTTAATTTTTTTTTTTATTAACATTCATGTAAAAAATACATTGATAGTTAGACATACTTTACAATTACATAGTACAAAAAATATATACACCTGGGTCTCATTTTATGTGGATTATTTTAATGCAATTTTGAAGTTATGCAATTCATGTTTCTTCTTCATATCTTTCATATTTCACTATATTTATTAGATATCAAGAAATTTAAATTATTAATAACTTATTTTGACTTCAAATACTTTTTTTTTTTCAAAAATATAACATTATATTAGCAACTAATGTGAATATGGCTTAAAGCTGTATTTAGAATCTTAGCTTATATGTAAATAACCTACTAATATTAATGAGTAAATAATAATAATAGATTCATACTTACATATAAAAATATCGCAATAAATATTCAAAAATTTTAAACTTTTAAAACATATTTTGTTAGATATAACAGAAACAAATAATCTTAGATTTTTAAAATAAATAATGAAGATTTTATTGGTTTTGTATTATGTCAAGTTGTACATTAGAAGGGCAAATAAGTACAAGAACATAGCACATATATTGTATGGAAAGATCAGAATCAAGGTATTGAGATAATACATCTTCTCATTTGTTTAGAATAAGGTTTGAGATAATCCCACTAACTAGAAATCACAAATCATTTACAAGATCACATCCTATCATTTACAAGGTCACATGCTATCTAATCAACTGCCATGCATGAAAAATCAAAGGTCAATTTGTCTATATGACTAAAACAACACTAATACATATACAACCATGCTCAAATGCAAATGGATGCCAAATCAATTTTTTGTCATCAATCTATTCCTGGTCTCCTATTTGAGCCTATATCTATCACCAATGTATAGCTAGAATACAATAATGCCAAGCATAAACTGAAAGTTATTTAGTACATCATGAGAAATAAGAATGCTATTCACAAGAAAGACATTTGCATTGCTCTCTTTAAAATATATCCTATTTAAGCAAAATAATTAACCATTTATTTATGCTAATCATTCTTTCATATTTTTTTAATAAAATCAAAAATCTACTCCCCTCTAACAGTTGCTATGAGTATGACTAATATAATTTAGTCAAAAGTGCACTAGGTAATAATTGTGGTCTTTATTCAGTTTTTAACTGTATCTTGTATACATTTTAGCATATAGTTATTTTTTCATATTACATTTCCTTGAGATTGCATACCAAAAATTTTCAATGTTAGATCATATTTCCTTTTATTTTTTAAAATGAAACATATACATATAAAATAAATGTGTAAGTATATATATACTTTTGACTTTTAGTCATTATTACACAATCATTGTGCAAAATTAATCATAAATCTTAATAAACTTCACAAAATATCAAACTTCTAAAAATTTGTAAAAATTTTCTTAAAGTAATCTCACAAAGCACATAAAATATAAAAAATAAAACTCATCAAACATGTAGAGGCATGTTTAGAGTACTTTGAAATTGCTGCACTTTTTATTATTTTGAATTCCTTAAATATTTTTAGAAATTAGAATATCACAATTTAATATACATGAATTTCTTAATTAAAAAAAAATAGTGAAATATCTCAAAAAATGGCTATATAAGGTGAACTATAGTGACATTTCTGGATTTCTCTTTATAAAGTTCATTACTTGAATAAAACAATGTATTAATATCCATGCAAACAAATCATTAAATCCAAACTTAATTGCTTGGGACTAAGCTGCCATATTGAATTTTTTAAAATACTGGCCTGAGACACAATTTTCACAATAACTTCAGTTTTAATTATGTTAGAACAAAAACAATTACATTGTTAGAAACTAGAACAATTAAGGAAAACAGTAAACATAAAATAAATAGTGATAACTATATAAAAAATAAGAAAAAAGAAATTTTTACATCCAAAATAATTATTATTCTATTGTTTGTTCATAATTTGGAAATTAAAATTAACTAAAATTCAAATTACATCATCAGTGATAATTTCTTTGTATTCCTCACAAAATTATCTTTCTAAACATGTATAACATGTCTTACCTGAGATAATCCACAGCTTCACAATCTCCAAAAGAAGTTGGATATGACTTCTTCATTTTTATCTTGTACCCCAAATGTTTTAAATGTCAAAGGCATCTATAAAGAAAAAGATTCATCCTAATAAAAGATACAAAAGAAATCATCATAGCAATTGGCTTCTTGTCTATCTAAAACTAGAAATTGTAGGCTACTGTCTATATCATTGATAAAATGAGTTTCATCTCTGCATTTTATATTTTTTTGTGTACATCAGTGATGTTTATATTCTTTATGGACACCAGTGATGTTTGTATTCTTTATGCACACAAGTGATGTTTATATTCTTTATGCACAGAAGTGATGCTATCTTGTTATATTTATTGTATCACATAGATATAATTTATTTGCATATAGTCCATTTGTTAGCTATAGACTTGAAAATAATGTTATAAAACATATAGTAATCCCAGAGTGACTCCAAAACATGAACAAGAATAAACACAAACATAAGCAAGAATCAAAATTTGATTATATGCTTGTATATGCAATCTTTCTATACATTTGATTATTAATTTTATATCTCATTACTTGTAAACATAAACATATTATATAAACATAATTATAAATAATAAATTATTATACTTTTTGAAAATCATTATTTTTATAAAAATAAGTGGATTAATGTAAGTAGAACTTTAGAAAATTACAATAGATATAAATTCTATATGAGCATAAATAAATATATAACTACAAACTAACACACACTAATTACAAACTAAAATTAATAAAAAAAGATAATTTTTTTCAAAAAATTAAAAAAAAAATTTAAATATTAAAAAAATTAAAATTTTATACTTATGAATAATTACATTGAAGCTCTAACGTAGGCCTTGTTTGTAAATAACATGTGGCAAATGTTAACTTGCATTCGGTAAACTATTTTTTTTCTTTTATCGCTTCATGTTAATTACAAAAGTTATCAAAAAAGAAAAAAATTAAATACTGTGGTCGATTAAAACTGTTGCCAAAAATCCAAATTTCAACCGATTTTTTGGAGGTAAACATTTTCTGAAAGCCACATCATTGAGATATCAAATGCCCATATTTTGGTTGACATTATTCTTATACTTCTTACATCAGTAAACAAAGAAAACAACACATCATCCAACAAATGCTCAAAGAGCTCCCACAGCACTCATGGAGTGCAAGCAATTAAATAAAATCAAAGTATGCTAAGAATCCAGTAAATAAAACACACAACAGTTTGCACTTCACAAACATCCTCTAATATAAATATTAATTATTGTGCTCAGATCTGAGCAATATTTAGTATGTCAAGAGGAAGAGAAATTTCATTTTAGGAAAAAAATATATTTATTTTAGAAAAAAACAAACTTGTTCCTAGGAGTAAAACATTTCTTTAAAAACATTTTGCCTCTGTTGTTGACAGAAAAGTAAGCTATTCTTTATTTATTTAGAGTTTTATTTATTTATTTAAAAAGTAGGTTGAAGATAAGAGTGGCTGCTCTTGTTTTTTAAATAAATCTTGTGTTAAGATTTGTAGAGGTCCCTACTGTCATTTTTCAGGTGCATAGTCTTAAGGCTATAGCCTTAATATATATTACTTTACATAATGAGTATACGCATTACAACTTTAATTATTACAACTTTATATTATCTTAAAAGATTTCTAAGCATAAGATCTCAACACTGATTCATTGCAAATCAAAAGATTTTGTGAATGATTAATGTGTTATAGAAATTGTGGACTTAATCAGTGAATTATTTAATAGCCTTATGCTCTCAAATCAAAATGCTTTAGATTCTCCTATTTATTTAGAAAGTAGATTGAAGATAAGAGTGGCTGCTCTTGTTTTTTAAATAAATCTTGTGATAAGATTTGTAGAGGTCCCTAGTGTCGTTTTTTCAGGTGCATGGTCTTAAGTTATATATAGCCTTAATATATATTACTAAACATTTTTTATGTAAATTAATATACTGTACAGGATCACACACATCTGCACATATATAATATAATATATAAATGATTTGAACTCAGACTTTCACATGACTCTCAGCTCTCTATGCCATCTCATATTGCTGACCCACCTGATCATACACATGTTGAAAAGATAAATAATCATCAATATATGTGTGGAGATAGTAATGTGGGCCAACTGATGATTGCTGTTTTAGCATGAAATACATATACTGGTGATTATTTATCTTTTCAAAATGTGTATGATCAGGTGGGTCAGCAATATGAGATGGCATAGAAAGCTGAGGGTCATGAGAAAGTCTGAGTTCGAATCTTTTATAAACATTTTTTAGTAAATATTTTACATTTACATCTTGTTTTTGTGTGAATAAATTTTATTTTTAGCTGAAAACTAGCCTGTCAAAAATATATATGATATCAAATAAAGAATGAATTTTGTTAATAATTTTATTGAAAAATTTAATTTTTAATAATTTTAAGAGCCTGGAAAAGCTGCACTCCTGAACATGCTAATTTTTCCCAGATTGAACTACTTTCTTCCCATGATAAAGCTTACCAAAACTTTTGAAACTGCATTAAACTCACTATGTTCCAGGCTCTTATGGAAAGGCAAAGTAGTTGCTATAAGTATATCAAAAGCACACATGCCCAAAGATCTGAATGGGTTAGGTTTTCATTCTATCTCCACGCTTTACCTACAAAACCAATTGGAGTCATGAGGACAATATATCATGAGCACCCCGATCAGAACACATTCATACCAGTAACACCAATGGATACACCTCCATCATTCTGCAGCAAATGGTCATTAGATTTATGGATATACATAACATGGACAATAAGCCTATCGAAACCTATCTTAGAATCAAAGAGAACATACTGGGAAATTTACAAACTTAAATACCCAAACCTTACTCCATCTCTGAACTCTCTGGGGCTAAACAATAAACTTCTAATTATTTTCTCCTGAAACTAAACCTCTCCTCCCTACCCACAAGTCACTTCCTGGTCTATAGGAAAGGTTTTGCCAATCTCAATTCACAGTGTCAGCTTTTCTCAACAGCTGATGAAACCATTACCCATCTCCTACATGACTGCCCTTTCCTTAGCTCACTCAGAACTTTCATCCACCAAAAAGTATCAATAGATTATAGAAACATGCTTTGCATTCAAAATGCCATCAAGATGGGCATATTTTTGACCATCAGTACATCCATTTTCCTCATTTTTGCAGTCTGGCTCACCAGGTGCAAGTACATCTTTGGACAGGCAGATAACAATGTCAGCAATACCTTCTTAAAACTAGTAAAAAGTACTCATGATAGAGACCAGCTTCTTGCACCAGACTGGCTATACATTGAATCCTGGGCTAGCGTAGACGTAGTCTAGTAAGAATTTGCAACCCAAGATCTTCAGTTACCAGCATCAGGCCATCTGTCAAAATCTAATTAGCAGAAGACTCGAGTCCAAAGATTGATTTGTCATTGTATTCCTTTTTGATTTAGTTAATAAAATTCTTTTTTGAAAAAAAAATTTTTTTTTCTCATTGCACTTGATTTTTAAATAAAATTTAACTAAACTCAAATATTTTCTAAAAAATAATAACATAATAGCTTTTTTTTGCAAAATTGATATGTTTCTATTAAGAATAATTTCAGTATGTTCACAAATTATTTTAATGAAATTCATGAGCTTGTTACAAAACAACACATTTATAGTAGAATGGTACCCAATACAATCAAGTTTGTTAAATCACTTTCAGTTTTTTTTTTTTTTGTGTGTGTGTGTGTATGGATAATAAATAAATTATAGGGAATAGATTTAAAAATTAAAGATTTATTACACATTGAATATGTTTGTTATAATTATATGTATGTGGATATTGATTATATTTGTCATAATTATATGTATGTATGTATGCATTATTTGTATATATATATATATGTGTGTGTATAGAGAGATAATGTTTATGTAGAAGACAGACTATTATTAAAACTTCAGAATTCCTGCCATGTCCTAATATAAACAGTCGTACCTGAATTAGTAATGGCAGTAAAGGTGCAAATCTAGATTAGAAAAGAAAGTGAAAATATGACTGGTATAAAACTTCTAACAGAAACTTCTTCAATATTTATAATCTAGCCTTGATTATGTTTTAGATTTATTCAACAACACAAAAGTAAAACAATAATCTTCTCAAATGACTATCAATTTGGTTGCAGCAGTATTAATTCTCATGTTTCAGTTTAAATGTTTGATAATTAGATGAATTTCTTCTCCTTTCAGTGCATCGTGTAGTGAACGAAAGAGTTTATAAGTTAAAAACAGATATGTGGACAGTTAAAATGAGATCACTATTATAACATCTGCTACAACTTTCAACGATTAATTTCTTCAAAAAAAGTGACACGTTGTTTACTGCTGACGAAAATCCACAACAAACACATTACACTCAATAAAACGTTTATCGGCAAATGATTGGAGAACAGGCTGCAATGTTATACATAAACAAATTAATTCAAAGTAGTCAGCAAAAAAAAAAAGATTTATTATCAATCAAAAACCCTCCGTCTGTGGCGTAAATAATAAAACATTTATCTTTTAAACTTCGACTTGTCATGTTAGAGTATTTGTAGATAAATCAAGAGCTTCCCTTTTCATTATCATAATCTAAGTAAAAATTCTTAAAAAATAAAATAAATATTCAACATAATCTCAGTACTAGTCAGAAATTAAATTTTATTTATTCCTTTGTTATATTTTTAGAATTGGGCTATAATAGAAAAAAAAAAAAATCTAATGGACTTTTCAAAAGTTTACTTTAGGGCATTTTCTTATTAATTTAATTGTAAATTTAATCCTAATATCCCATATACATTTTAAGTTTGGCACTTTGACTACGTAATACAGCATTTAAAAAAAGTTAATTAAGTTATTAAATTTAATAGGTAAAAAAGAAAAGGTATAACATCCTTTAAATAGCCCTCTGTAGGGCAAAGATCTTTTCTACTTGCTCATCTTTTAAAAGCAAGTTAAAAATAGGTAAATGTCTGTTTACTGACCAATATTGGATGCGTGTCTGAGCTTGCTATGGTCTGTCTGCTTACTTTAAAAAATAAACCTTAAATCTGAATTTAAACCAAACTCATAAGCATAGAAGATGAAGTCTGATGTGCTATTACAACACCATGGATCATTTGTACCAACCCTAATAATATTGAAATACAAGTATAGTATGTATACTTATATCATCTCCCACACACATATATAGTCAAAGATCTATATTAAGATAAAAAATCTACACACTTTAATAGACAGGCTTCAATCCTCTCCACTGTCCAATTTATGAGTACTGGTTCAGCATAAAATACGTATATTGGAGAGCATTTATCTTTTTCACATGTATGTGGTTATGCATATCGATTGTATCGGATGGAGTAAATGACTGTACCATTTTATATTATATATAAGTGATAAATTCTAATCGCAATTATTATTGTAATACGTTATAAGAAAAGACAAGTAAAGTTTTAAAAAAATCAGAACCATCTGGCAATTAAACGTTAAATTTCATTTATAATATATTTCTACTTTTAAAATGGATTGTCTCATTAATATAAATGTAGTAGTTAAAAAAATATTCAAATGGCTTTAAGATTTTATAAAAGTTTTGAATGCTGAGAATTCATGAGAACCAACATCAGAATTGATCCTGATAACCCACATTTCAAGGTCAGACACCCAACCACTCCACTAAACTGTACAAGGCAATGTGATAGGTAATTTTATTTATTAAAACAGTCAAAACTCTCCATACAGTAATGCCACTCAGTGCAAGCCAGAGTAATCAATGGATGCCAGAAGGATTGTGCATAAAATCCCTATCTAGTGCTGCCTACTCATTCAATATCCCCAGACTAGTTTCTAGCTTGTGGCTTTTGTCAGTGAGGAGCTTTGGATCTGAGAGCACTGCACCTAGATCTATGTACACTGCTTTCAGAGCCAAAGCTCCTCACTGATGAAAGCCACAAGCTGGAAAGTAGTCTGGAGATATTGGATGAGTAGGCACTAGATAGGGATTTTATGCATAAGCCTTCTGGAATCCATTGATTATTCTGGCTTGCACTGAGTGGCACTATTGTATGGAGAGTTTTGCCTATTTTAATAACAGTTATGAGCAAGCATAAGAAATGGTGATCATGTGATGTTTAGTGGTTTAATTTTATTTATATAATATTTAAATATTAGCAATGATATATAATGTCTGTACAAAATATATTCATAATATTTATTTGAAACTGCATTTTAGTTATTACTTATGGATTTTTATTTTTTTGTAACACTTATGAAATTGGAAAAACATATTCATAAATTATAATAAAATAAATTACAATATTAATTCTAATATTTTCAAGGGTAAATGAATTCATAGTATTATTTCAGGAAGCTTCCATGTAATAAAAATATAAAAATAGTTGACATTTTAGTACAATAACAAGTACTTTCCTCAGAGCTTCTTCTTTTTCAAATGCACACATTCTTATGATTTGAGAAAGAAGAAACTCTGAGAAAAGTATTTGTTGTTGTACTAAAATGTCAGATATTTAGCTATTATATTTTTATTACATGAAAACTCTCAGAAATAATACTATGAATATATATATATATTATACATTATATAATTTGATGGAGACATTTGGGAATACCATAGTCCAAAAAAGAAGAAACAAGTAGAATCTAAAATTTTCAGTTTATCACAAATATCTGTACTAATATTATCGCATTTTGATCATATAAATTCAAAGTCTTTAAACCAATGACTAATATCTGACAACTTCTTTAATATGACCAAAATTGTGGAAAAAATCCATTTTTATGACCATTACATTTCATTATCTTATAATTGAGTAAGACTAAGTCTTTAAATCAATCTAATGTTGATCACTCTAATCGAGAATAATCCATACATGAATTATTAATCAAAATTAAAAAATGTGAATTAGGTTACATTACAGTTACTAATGTCAATTTTAAATGTAAACTATAAAGTATCTTGTGATACAAGTAAATTAATAAACCTATCTGATTGCTGTTTCTTCAAAGACTATGACCAACTATTCTTTTTAATTTATGATTTCATTTCCCTCATCAGATGGCATTTTAATTGGTAACTTTTTAAAATATAATTTCATGAAGAGAGTAAAAAAAAAGGACTGGAAGTTTATTCTAAGTAAGCTGACAGAATGATTACCATAAGAAAATAAGACAATAAAAAGTAAACCCTTTTTTTAATTACCACAGTATAAATATAAAGGTGTTTTTTAATAATATACAATACATAAAATAAATGTTTATGCAATATAAATATTTTTGGCTTAGTATGGGTGAGACAAATGATATTGATATTATAAATCATTTGACTTCAATAACAGTTCTAATTAGTTGGTGTTTATTTCCCTCATAAATGAAATTTTATTTAGATTATCCATGACCACATAGATGTGAAAAAATAAATGATCTCCAATATAAATATTTCATGCCAAACCAGAACTCATCAGTTGGTCCAGATCACCATATTAAGACAGTGGTAAATCTTTAAACTTTAATGGACAGGCTTCAATCCTCTCCACTCGCCAACTCTTTAGCCTTGCATATCATTGAAAATCTTGTGAGGGCATGTTCAAATCTCTTGTTTGCTAATTTAGTTGGCATTCCCATGTTCATCATAAAACATACAGGCTGAATATTTAAATACAAGTATATTATATATACTTTTAATCTAGATGTAAATTAGAGGGGATTTGAACCCAGATTTTCAAGCTTTCTTAGGTCATCCACTCCATTATACAACTGATACACATGACCATATACATGTAAAAAAGATACATAATCTCTAATATATGTATTTCATGCTGAACTAGCAATCATCAGTTGGTCCGGATCATCATCTCCCACACATATATTTAATCAGTATTCATATTGAAGATAAAAAACCTTCAAACTTTAATGGACAGTCTTCAATCCTCTCCAGTATCAACTTTTCAGCCACCCATATCATTGAAATTCTAGTAATGGCATGTATCTTGTTTGCCAAATTAGTAGTCACATCCATGTTGACTGTAAGTCACTCTGGTCCCTCATATGTAGGACCTTAAGCTCATTTAAATAAACAGAGGGGGCCTGGGCAGATTACAAATTCAAGTACATTATATATACTTTTAATCTACACAGAAGAGGGATGGACAGAATACAGGCTGCTAATGTAATATTTAAATACATGTATATTATATATTATATATAATATAATTATATTTAAATATTACATATTCAGCCTGTATTCTGCCTGACCCTTAGCTGTGTATTTAAATTGGCTTAAAGTTCTGCATACAAGGAGTCAGAATGACTTACAATTAACATGGGTGTGTGTTGATAGAAAAGGGCTTTGAGCATACCAGCATCAGATTTTCAATGATATGGATGGCTGAAGAGTCAAAGAGTGGAGAGGATTGAAACTTGTCCAATAAAGTTTGAAGATTTTTTTGTTTTAATATAAACTGAGAACTGATTAAATATGTGTGGGAGATGATGATCTGATCAACTTACAAGTGCTGTTTCAGCATGAAGTACATATATTGGAGATAATTCATCTTTTTCACATGTATGTGGTCATGTGTATCAGTTGTATAAGATGCAGTGGATGATCTAAGGAAGCTTGAAAGTTTGGATTCAAATCTACTCTAATTACATCTAGATTATTTGTATTTAAAAATCTTTAATTTAAAATAATTTATAAATATACAATCAGAAAAAAAAAGTGTCAGTATAAAAAAAAGAACAAAAATGCTTTATAATAAAATATGGCCTTGTTAGGTTATGGAATGCAAAATCTTTCAATTGATTTCAGTTGTGGCACTTCCATTGCTTGAACTTTCTATGAACTACCAAACAGTCAGCATCATCTTACTACTATTACTGGTGCTAATGCTGCTGCTGCTTCCATTACTGTTGCTGTTATTACTTCTATTACTACTTTTAAAGTATACTTTATTTAATATCAGTTATGTGCATTTTCTTGATATATACCATGTTATGAACTTTGCCCTTGCTTTTTATAGATGTAGTTACCTCTGATACTGACAAGGTGTAAAACTGTAAAAATTTCACAAATGATGTTTATTATTTATAGTGAATGAAAATAAAGGTGATTAATTAAAAATCTTCATGCTCTCATGCTTATGGTTTGCCTATACATATATGTTTAGGTAAAAAAGATTCAGTGGATTCATTTTATTTTTAAAAAAACTAGCTTGTATTTAGTAAATGACAGTTTTCCTCAAGTGATATAAATCTATACAGTGCATATGTAAGGGTGTTTCTTTAGTGATTGTTACAAATTAAACACAGTGCCAGATAAGTAAATAACTTGTTATAGAAGCAGTTATTGTAATGTGAATGTTCACATATTGCAATATAAATTTGTGCTTATTATTCATGAAATGTATTCCTCCTTAATATGTTGTGATGATCATTTATTATTGCATAATATGTCATAGCATGTTTTACCACTATTCACATTTGTTTTTATTTTGAATTCAAATTTAAATCATTACTTCTTACCAACATCTGGAATATTGAAGTACCGTATGTCTGAATAATATATAATAAGAATTTTGATACTTAGGATTCATTATTTATGTTCTTGTTATGAGGACAGGAAATTTGTGTGAAATCTAGCATATTATTTAAGAGAAATGTTAACTTATGATAATTGGGATAGCAAAGATTGTGGAAATGAAGATCTGAGCAAGTAACAGTACAGAATAGGAAAATGGATGAATTGGCCATGTGATTGCTCTCTGGGCTTTTCATAAAATAGAGCATTATTCATTAGTTGGCATCATCTAGAATCCTTGAAATACAATCTTATATAAATTATATACATTTATTACTGTTTTTACTTTTCGTTATTATTACATGCAAGCACACATACACAAGTATGTTTGTGCATACAATCATGCATGCCCACAAATTTTCTTTCACTTTTAATCTTTTCAGAAATGAAGTTCTTCTGACTATTCTGAAAAGCACCTAATTAATCTTTCATTCATCCCTATTTGAACATTTTAAATCTTTTTTTTATATATTATATAACTAATTTTTACATTATTAATTACAAATGTAAGCTTTCAAGAGATAAAAAAATTTAAATTATATTTTTAAATTATATATATACCTAAATGAAGTTCTTAACTATAACAATGAAATATGCTACCATTTGTAATTTTCCTATTCAAAAAGTTAGAAAAACAAAATGTTGAATCTTTCAATTTTATATGATTAAAAGAAGGTATGTTTATGCTTATTTATTTTTATTAAAATTTTGTAGAGTATTTTATTTATCATTTTGACAAATGGGACTTTTATTTACACAGTAGGAAGTGCTTTCTGTTGCCCTAACAAACTTTTCAAGAGATGTATTTTAAAAAATAAAGTGTTTTCAAAGACAATCTTTTCTTAATGGTGTAGTTTTTGGTTTAAAAATAAATCTTTTACAAGAATATTGCATCATAACTATTAATTTGTGAAGAAATTATTGAAAATTATATTTTTTTTACAAATCTACTAAATTCAGTAATTTATCATAGGCCAAAACACTCAGTGAATCAAAATTTTTCATTTGTATTGATTTCTAAGCCACCTCCTTCATAGCTTTGTTACAATAATAGTACTGTCAATAATGCTAAAAAGTCTACATTCCCGTCATCTTCCGATTTTTTTATCAATTAGTTTATTAAAATTGCAGCAGTGGAGAAAGGGGAATCTGAAAACACCACAAACCATAATATAAGATTTAGATAGGCTTAAATTTCTCTTTTCATATTGGATCTTAATATTGCCTGTTCATAAAAATTATTGAATAAATTATTTATTTGAATTCTATTTTTAAATGGGAACAAATTTTAGTTGTTACATCATAAAAAAAAGAAAATATATTTTATAATTTAAAAATAAACTTATTATTAAAATGTCACGAAATGTTTTCCCCCTAGCATTTATGAAAGTCATTATTATTAACCAGTAAGCTTCCATTTTTTTATAACTATGTTTTTATAAATTTTCTTAAAAACAAATAAAATCAAATTGCAATTGCCTAGTTTTGTGGTTTTCCTTTTGGACATACTAAAATGATAAATTATATTCTAAAATGCAGAGTGCTAAATAATTTACTAATTAGTGATGCTTCCATTTTCGTTGTATTATGATATAATGAATCGGGCATTATCAGCTTGATATGAGATTTAAATTTATAGTGATATTTATATGAGATCTGTATATTACTGGCATCATGTGTTAAAAACTGAAAATTATATCTTAAAAATACAAAATATTCATTATATACATAAATATATGTTATATTGCTATTATTGTTTCTAGATTCTATTAAATTTATATCAAACTTCTTAACCTTGCAATGGTTTGGTTTTCAGGATTTTTAATGGCTTGATTATTATGATTATGAAGAATATCTAACTCATTGTTTATTGTCTTATTTTCCTTTCATTAACTTTTCAAGCATTATACATTTATAAATGTCATTATTTTATAATATGCTTGCAGTAACCTTAAGTAGACAATTTGGTTCTATCTAACTCAGATTAGTGATTTTTCTGGATTAAAAAGGCACATAATGATAATTCAACAGTTTATCTTAATATAAACTGCTCATGAATTTAAAGCATACAAACACTGATGAAAAATTAATAAACATAAAGTATTATATGCTAATATATTGTACCAGTCAGAACCCACAAATGGCATTGAGCATGGAAATGTGCATTCTTGATGATGGGTTTCCGCTAAAGATCTTGATGGGCATTATATGTTAAAATTTGCGATGATAACACCTTTGAGAGGTTCATTTCTAATACCTTTAAGCACCACCTCATGGAAAGATTGCTCTCTCCTCCAAGAGATATGACCACGCAATTCAAAAAGAGTTATGATCTCTCCTTTTATTATTTTATTAATTATATTTCATGGAAAATTAAATGCACCATCATATAATTTTGTATCCCGATAAAGTGTAGTCCCTTACTAGCTCAGCCTACTTTTTCTTTCGGGAATGTGATTTATCCTTAGTTAATAAAGAAGGCGAGACAATAACGCACAGCACTACATTATACTTTAAATTTAAATATTAAGTTTATTGAAACCTCTGCGGTGGTTAAACCATTTATAAAATCATAAAAGTAAATAAACACAAATAAAACCAAAATTATTAGTAGAAATATAAATTTCATTTAGCTGACTTTATAAAAAAAATTATATGGAATGATCTGAGCTTTTTCTTCCCATTTATGCACTTTCCTCCAAATATCTTTACGTAAATCCTATTGCGATAATAATTTATCATTTATGTATATGTTGATCGTGGTATGCATATGTCTCAGAGAAAAATAACCCTCATAATTCTTATGTGATTAAATTTAATCTTATTTAAATTAAATGATTCAAACGCAAGAAGAAAAAAAATGCTATAACACCAATAAGTTCCCATAAAAGTCCTGCACTTAGCAGACAAAGTGAATAGTTAACTAGGGAATGGCCTTTTATTTATATTTTTAGTCCTAATCTAATCCTTCCTTTAGCAGATTGAATAAATAATTATCATCATATGAGGGTGAAACATATGCATCCTGCAACCATATTATTTAATTTATATTAGACATACTGACTAAGATGTAATAATGTAAGTAAATTATTTTACCTTCTATAATCCTGCACATGACAGATTGATATTTTTTTTTACAATAATATGAAAGCAAAATATAATGTACCTTAGGCTATATAATAGCATGTCTACTATACTGTAATTTATCATATAAAATTAAATAGAATATCCACCTTAACATTAAGTTATAAAAGACAATAATTCCAACAAAAGAACAAAAATCATTTATGGAATCAGAGAAATTAATAACAATAAAAAAAAACATCAAATTAAAATAGATAAATACAAATAGCACTTTATTCTTTGCTGGGCTGGGGTTTCGAGAATGACATATACATGCTATGCAGGTGACAGTGTGAAAACTCTCAATAGAGGATGGCAAAAATTGTCTCTAGCAGCTCCATTTCAGAAGAACAATTTCACATCTTTTACTGGCTCTCTATGGTTCTAGCTGTACATGTATACCAACCCCGGTCCTCTACTCCGTGGTTTTGGATGTACTATAGTTATGACTGGATTCCATCATATGATTGTATGAAATATTAATACAGCTTTCTCAACAAGCCTGGAGAGCTTAACTTTGTCTCCATCTTGGGATGTTTTATTAGATTGTGAATAAGTTCATGCATCTGCAATCACAAAAAGTTCTTCTTTGGTGGCATTCTCTTTGTAATCTTTTTTTTTTGTTTTAGTGTTAATATCAGCTTCTTTCGTCATCACTCTTTAAAGGTAACTGATGCTCTTAAACTTTGCTGGCTTAAACTTTTCTGCATTTATAATTAAACTTGCATAATTGCTTCTCAGATGACAAAAAAAAAAAATTAAACCAGAATATAATCTGAATAACATGCAAATGTTTGCAATCCGTTTAAAAATGGGTACGAATATGATTCAGCATGTCAATGAGAATAAGAATAGTTGAATGCATCAGAATGAGAAAATTTAATTTAGAGTATTCCTTTCAGGATAATCACTACAAAGCCAGAATGATCTTAATGACTGAAAGCCAACACCTCATGCTAAAAATGACAGAATGAATCTCCCTCTTCTTACTGTCTAAAACTGCATGTGTCAAGCCCAAAAATTCTTAAATGAATCCCCTCATATCACCTGACCAGCACTATATATCCCTCTCCTTACAAGGTGAATTAATTCAACCCCTCTACAAGCTATTGCCCATACTCTTTTTACTGTTAATTACATTCTCTTGTGTACAATACTTTAATTGCGAACAATGTATGTAGCTATACTTATCTTTAGCCAATTTTATACAAGATTTTGTTTAATTAATACAAATGTTGTCTGACAATACTTTTAATTAATTTTTGGATTTATGAATCACTCAGACCAAGTACATTTTATATTTAAATAAATTTTTCTATTAGAAGTACATTTTATATTTAAATAAATTTTTCTGCAGGTATCAAATGACCATTAAAGCTAAATACACAATATAGTAAAAAAAAAATCATTGACTAGCCTGCGGTTATGAAAGCTAAATTTTAAAAAGAGTAAGATAAAAAAAAAATTATACAACCTAAAACTGTATACGTGTTGTTACAGTATAAATTATTTTTAAGTTTCCAAAAAAAAAAAAAAAATTCAACATGTAACAAACAACAATAAACAAAAAATATGAAGTTTTTTTAAAAAAAAATAAAAATACATATTGTTTTAAGTTTCCCATTAAAATCTTAAATGTCTACCATATATAAACAACAACAAAAATAACAAAAAAAAAACAATACACCGTTTATTAAATATTATTTAAATTGCCTATGTACCTCTGGTGTATGCGATTATATATATATCTACACATATTATCACCATTTTAAAATTATAACATTAAAATATATTTTGTGTGTAAACACGGGAGAAAATAAGTTTGCTCAGATCTTCCATTTATAGTTATACATACATGACTGGACTACTGCTTGCAGTCATTTTTGTGCTGTCATTTGAGACTGACTGGCACAATATATATATGGAATCTTATAAGTAAATGTTAGTAAATACAGTAATCAAAAATTTTTGAAAAATACAAAAAATATAATTGGCACTTAGGAGTTCTTTTGAAGATCTTCATAGTCTTTGTCAACTAATACTTTGAAAGATTAACCTTCCCATAATTCCATTACCTTAATGTTTGTTAGTTGACAAAGACTACGAGGATAGTCCAAAATGATCCTAAGTGATAATTATATTTTCTGTACTTTTTAAAAATATTTGATTACTGTATTTATTAATATTTAATTATAAGATTCTGTATATTGCTTTGAAGAAATACAGACATCGATTTATAATATTATTATATATATATATTAATCAATTCTTACTTTATATATGATTTTGATTTAACACAATCTGAAAATAATTCAATTCTTTTTTCAGACAATTTATTTTGATTTAACACTTCCACTACACTTAATACATATGTCCCAAAAAATCTTGAAAATTATCTGTTTAAAAAAAAAATAAAAATAGATAAATCATTCTTTTATTCTAACTTAAAAAAATTAATTCAATGTTTGAGAAATTGCTTGTAAGCTTATGTTTTTTTTTCTCTGAGTTTTTTTAGGGTTTATTTGGAAAAAGTTTATATATGCAAATAATTTAAATTTATTCAATTTTTTTGATGAGCACTCATTTTATTCAAGATGCAGCAAAAGAAATATCATCACATGAGCCTACAGGTAATCACCAAAATGTTTCAAATGATCAAAGTAACGTGCCCCTTTCCCCAAATAAATGTTTAACTTCATATACTCTATCTATCTACAACTTATATTGATCTACTCTAGATAAATACATTAATTATCCCTTATTATTTGTTAAACTAAGGATTATCTTTAGCTTACATATAAACATTAAACCTGTTAAAAAATTATATATGTTTTTTTTTTTAATTAAATACACCCACACAAGAAGAAATTCAATTTCCTTTCACTCCAACACATATCCTTGAAATATATGAATAAAGACATGTTAACAGACAGCTGGCCTGGGTTTGCTTCCTGGTCAACACATTTGACATATAATTAAAAAATAATTAATTTTATGCTATCCCAGCATTCATCAGTGTCCTGATCTCTCAATTTTTATAACCAGAAATTAGTCATACATATTATTTACTTTATAAATATTAATATCTTTTTTTTTTTCATGGGTCATAGCATCATCCAGGAAGCGAACCCACTAACCCAGGACAACTGCTTGTAAGGCAGGTGTGCTGACCACTCGACCAATTTTTACATTTATAAAATAAAACAAATATTCAAGCAAATAAAAAACAAATTAAGATTTTGACCTCAATTTTCATAAACTTTTTGTGCAGATGTCTTCTTATTGTAATTTGTTTATCAATATTTTAAGTTCTGGAGCTGATTTTTATATTTTGATGTAGATGATATTATTTTTACAATGATTTTGTGAAATTGTTTCTACCATATGAAATATACTTAAGGGTATATAAATACAACGATATCTAACATTATATCTGGCTTACAAAGTTTAAAAGCAAGCAGATAAATAATTTTCATTTACTGTTAAGATTTTAAATAGTTTGTCACTCCTAATAATATGAATCATAGGAGCAAAACTAAAAAAATGCCACATTGTTATTACCAACTATGTTCAAGATGTATCAAATGCCAGTATTTCTGTTGATGTCATGCTTATAGTTTTACATCATTAAAAAAAAACATTTGGACCAATCAAATGAGATGCGTGGGTCAACATCTTAATAAGTAGAAGCAAGTTAAGAGTACTTTTAAAAAGCTTGAGATTAGATGTGTTTAAAAATTAGTAATTATTCTTGGTTTTAATTTTTAAATAAAAAGTTGAACATAAAAATCTTAATTTCACATTTCTAACAAAAGTTTAATTTTGTAAGCACATATAATATCTCAATATAATTATTTTGAACATAAATAAAAAGTCTTAATTATATCATGGTTTGTTTATTTTCACTCTTGCAGTTTGCAATGATTGAATTATAGATTATTTAATGCATTAGTAGCAAATATTATAGCAAATAATTATTGGTTTTATTTTTTAGCTACTTTATATAAAATTCTGTAATCCAGGTAAATTTAAACATTAGGCATCACGATATTTATTTATTTAACTTAGCATAGTATTATCCATATTCTACCTTTTTAGGAGAGTATGTATATAATAAATGATCAATTTCTCTTACCAATACTATACATCAAATTGTATAAATAAGACATCAAAATTAAAATTTAAATCTTTCATTTAATATACCAATTGATATAAAAATCTATTCGAAAATTTATCTCTACAAAATTTTGAAACTCAATTTTTCACAAGATTTTTTTTTATATCAATTCAACCTTCATAGATGCATTAAAATACATTCGTACACACACATATATAATTAAAACCTTCAATATAAAAAAAATGAAATTTTAAATTAACAAAATATCTTCACTTAAAATTTCTTTTTATTCTTTAGTATTTTTTACCTTCCTTAAAGGCTCAAAAGTATTAATTAATACATAATATAAAAAAGATAACATTTTAAAATATTAACTTGAAATTATATACACACAAAATTATTTATTTCAAATAATCATTAACTATTTTAGATAAATTTGGAGTAAATAATGTCATTTTGATCTTTTTTCTGTAAATTACAGAAATTCATATAACACTAGCCCCAAACAACATTTTACCAAAATTCACACACAACCATGGTTTCATCTATATGAGAGACCTCAAATAAAATTCAACTAAACATGCAACATATATATATATATACAAAACAAAATAATCTTCCCATCATTCACTTCAACAACCAACATCCTTTAACCTTTTAACTGCTAATTATATTATTGGTTGTATGAGGTAAAAATCAAATCTTTTAATTGGCCAACTCACAAACTGAAGACAAAGCCTATTGTTAAAACATATTCGCCTATAATATTAAATTCAACTCAGATACGTTTATAAAAAGTATATTACTAATTTTTCAGGTTATGAAAGAGAATGAAAGTTCTTTCAAAAATAAATTGCTATTTATTTATTCTAAAATATTCAATTTCGGCAACATAAAAGCTATAATATAAACAAAAAGGTCGACTTTTACATTATAGAAAAGTAAATATTTCTTTTAAATATTTCTTTAATATTTTTACTAAAATCTTCAATATTTTTCGAAAATAATTTTGTTTTTTTAGTTTTTTTTTTAAAAAACTAGTTTAATTTCTGAAATTATATTTTTTTAATACTTAAAATTGCATTCGAAATGAAAATCTCAGCGTTTTTCTTTATTTTCTTTGATCAGGCGGTTTCTTTGTTCTTTCCAGCCAATCAGAATGTCTTTTTCGGCTGAGAGCTCACTAACAACCAATTACAAACGATGTTCTTTCTTTGTTTAGGTTTAAATGCGTTTTTTTTATTTTTTACTTGTAAAATAAATCGGAAGAGGGCACCATCTTACAGAACTTTTAAAAACCTATTCAAAACCTATCAAACGAATTTTTTAGCATAAGAACTGGCAGAGTTAGAGTGACGTCAGATGTCGATGAGGAGCTTCGTAAGAGACGGTTGAAGAATTAATACCAAATGATGTTTTCATGAGATTGGAAGCTTCAAATTCAAAAAATTTTATCATCAGAGTTAAAAGAAAATTTTATCATCAGAGTAAAAGAAATTCTGTTGTTAAAATGTTTTGAATCTGAGACTATCATTCTCATGAAAACATTCTTTGATGTAAAAGGAAGTTGGTTGTTGAAGTGAATTATGGGAAGACTATTTTGTTTTGTAAATATATGTGTGTGTTGTATATTTAATTGAATTTCACTTGAAAAGATTTATTTGTTAATAGATGAAATCATGGTTACATAAGAATTTTAGTAAAATTTTGTTGTTTTAACTAATATTGTAGTGTTATATAAATTTCTATTTTTAATTGCTAGTATAGGGATAGGTGGTATTTAGCATATATATATATATATATATATATATATATATATATATATATATATGTGTGTGTGTGTGTAAACAAAATGAATAAATCATCTTCTCCCAGGCTATGAATTAAAAGCACTCTAAATGTTGAAGCAAAAGATCAATAATAGAAAGAATTCACTTATTCCTAAAGCTGTGATGTTTATAAGCATACCTTTGTCTATATTATTGGTAATTCATAGTGAAATAAATTTATCATTCAGATGAAATATGGCACTTAAAAATTATTAAACTTATAATCAATTATACAAAGTTGGATAATTATTAAACTCATAATCACATATACAGGGCTAGTGAGTTATTAAACTCATAGTCAATTATACAAGGTTAGAGTCTCCAGCCTTGTATAATTAATTATGAGTTTAATAATTATTAAGTGCCATCTTCCATCTGGTTCATAAATTAATTTCATTCTGAATTACCAACAATGTGAATAAAATTATGCTTATAAACATCAGAGCCCCAGGAACTATGTGGATTCATTCTATTTTTGAACCTTTGTTGAGCATTTAGAATGCTTTTAATCAATAGCCTGGGTGAGAGTTTCCATTTGTTTACATATACATTGAAGCTATGTTTAATTTAAAGTTTATTATATATATAATATCAAATCAAATAAATATAATAAGACAGAATCTGTACAAATGTCTCTGAATTATAAAATATACTAATATAAAAATATATAGTAATAGTTATAGCCAGATTATAGCATATATGCCATCCTCAGTAGCGTATAACAATTAATGAGATTTTTTTTCTTAAATTTTAACTGTTGAAAACTACTTAGGATACTGAACAAGCTGTCTATTAGCTGGTTATAGCTATTATTTATATTTTTATATTGATACATTTAATATTGTGCAATTTATTTCAGAGTTTTCTTGTACTCTTTTTACTAGGTCCAAATAGGTTTACTAAGTCAATTTTTAAAAAATTTTAGATTAAGGGTAAATTTAAATACTATAAATGCTATATAATATTAATAAGATTTTAAAAACTTTATTAAAATAGAATTGAGAGTTATAAATATGTAAAAGACTAGGTTAATATGCTAAAATTATAAAGTAAAACTAAATATTATGATTTTTGTATGGTTGGGAAAACTGGTCATAATAAAGTAATATAATAAAAGTTCTATTAAACTAAGTGCTAAAAGCTAATTTTAAAAAAATGACAAAAGTAAATAAGCTAATGTATTATAAATAAAAATTAGATTTAATATTTGTGTTATAAATTATTTATTAAAAGTATAATATTTTATGGTAGACAAATGTATTTAATTTATTATAGTTTAAATAATTTCAAAATTTATTATTCCAAATTGTATCATTATATTTTATTATTTTTTTTTATAATATAATATTTTGTAATAAAATGTTTAAGATAATTCAGTTTTTAGACAATAATTATAAAAATTGATACATATTGTCTGTTTTTAAGTCATGTGACCAGCAAATACTCATACTTTGTGCTTACAATGTTTCTAAAGAAAGTTTCAAAAGATTGCTTTAGAATTGTTTTAAAAATTGAAACATTTGTGTATGATGAAAGTAAATGTTAGGAAAATTATTGAAAATAGATAGCTTTAAAATAAGTGTAATTAGTAAAGTTAAATTTTAAAAATAAATAAATTAAAAGTGAGTATTCGATAAATTAATAAAGTATTATTTTTAAAATGTTATTTTAAAGTATTTAATTTGTTTAAATAAAATTGTAAAATTAATTTAGAATTAAATAATGTAATAATATGAGTCATAAATTTTATTTCTAAATTTTAATAACCTAAACTTAACAGATATGTAAATTAGATCATAAGTTGAAGATTGAATAATCGATCAAATTGTCAGTTCAATTTGGTATAAAAGTAGATGTTCTCATTTTTTCTAGCTGGCTGAATAACTTAACCTTTTAAGCACTAATTATTTTATTGGCTGAGTGAGGTAAAAGTCTAAATTTTTGATTGGTCAACTCACAAACTCAATGTCAAAATATATTCACCTTTTAATATTATATTCACTTTAGTTTTGTTTGTAAAAAGTAAATTATTACTTTGTCAGATCATGAAAGTGAACGAAAGTTTTTTCAAAAATAAATTTCTGTTTATATTTCTAGAAATATTTGATAGCAGCAAATCTAAAAACAAATGCTAGTAGCCAACTAGAAAGTGTTATGATGTCAGTGATTTTTTCTATCTCAGTTTTACATTCCTGAAAAATAAATCATTTTTACTAAAATCTTATATATTTTTCTATAATAATTTTATTTTTAGCACATTTTATCAAAATAATTTATAATATGTCAAAAAATACTTTTGAAAATGGTCTAAAACATTCGTTTATCACTTTCAAAATGAAAAAAAGAAATTGTAATGGCTCAAGTGATTGACAAGTGAATTTTTTTGTCCTCAATAGTGGAGAGCCAATCAAAACTTAGAATAGACTGTTTCCATCCTTTGTTAAACTGTTACATCAGTTTTATTGATTTTTTTATTTGTAAAATAATTCAAGAGAGGGCAGCATCTTACGGAACTTTTTAAAACCTTTCAAACGAGTGTAAAATCTTTACCATAGTGCTAAAAATGACGGATTAATATGACTTGAAACAGCTTCGAGTCATCTCAAGAAATTCATGGAAAAGATTACTTGCTTGCTTAATAATTTAATAACTCTTTTAATAACTTGTTAACTTATTATCAATGTTATTTTCATATATCAACATCAAAGTATTGCTTAGTTTACTACTTAAAATTCTTATTTTTAAAGAAAAATATTTGAAGAATTATTAATTTACTAAGTTAAAGTAATAATGTGTTGCTAAATTAATAAATTTTCTACCAATTATTTTTATTGAAGCTTAAGCCAACCTCATGGTAAAATGTGGATTTAATACCAAAGATGGTGTATTCAAAAGAATTAACAGGAATGCAGCTAATTAAGGAAGGTATAATTTTAAATATATTATGGGAAATTTTATATCATTATTTGTTTTTAATACTTTGGACATTGGCAAGAATATTGAGCAGAAATAATTTTTGAAAATTTAACATTTTATGCATCATATTTTAAAGATAAATAACTTTATTTGGAGAACAAAAAGTTACATGGAAAAAACTTAAATTTTAATATTTAAAAAAAAAAGTTGAAAACGAATTTAATATTGAACCTAGAATAAAAAGATAACATTTATGCTTACATTAGTAATTACATATATTTTTCTTAAAAAAAAAAGTTGCAGTGAATATTTTTAAAATATTGCCTTAAAAAAGTTTATTCCAAATATCTCTTGAAAATGATTATAAAGATAAAAAACCGAAATTATTACATATATATTTTTTTATGACAAGTTGTTATTGAAAAATACTGTAAATTATTTAATATCGTAAATTATTAGTATAATATGAAACTGGTTTTTTTTTAAAATTATTTGTCAGAAAAAGAAATAAATGAATAATTAAAAAATATCATCCTAATTAAGAAATATAACTTTGTAAATGACATTATCTGAAGAAATATAAAATAATATTTTGAATGGAATATAAAATGCATATTTTCAGTAAAAAATACATATGGATTTATATTGCTGACACTGATACAGCTAAAGCCCATATAGGATCCAAGTGAATGGGAAAAACTCCGGAGACCCTTTATAAAATCTTTTCAAGTGATCTCTTCAATAATTATTGTCCTGGGAAGCTACAGATAATAGACTGTATTTTTATAAACTTTCATAACAGGATTAATAATTATTCTTCAAAATAATTTTGGATACAAAAGCCGACATTTATTTTTATTTATTTATGAGTTTTACATGCTGCATGAGGTGGAGAAAAGAGCTCTGTGTTTGTGTTTAAAACTTTTGGACAGTAGCATTGCTAAGCAACAAGCACCGGGGGAAGAGCTTCTATGAAAATATTAGAAGAAAATTATTATTTTTTAATTTGAACTTTATGCAGAGTTGGAGTTTTTAATAACTATAGTTTTTTTTTATTATCATTTTGCATACTAATTGTAGTATTAAGTTTTATTAGTGTTAGGTAGAAAAAATTACATTTAAATATTTTATTTAATCTAACATAATTAATATTTTAAAGAATATTTTAATACTTTGTAAAAAATTTCATAAACATTTTTAAGGTATGATAGTGATTCTGAATGAATGTTATTATTAATTAAAATGTTTCATTATGTTAAATATTGGACCAGAAAACATCTAAGAGTGACTGACAAGAGTAGTGTCACTAGGTAAATATTATAAAATATATTAATTTTATATGATGTATATTTTATTGTCATTACTTGGAATATTTTATGATATTGCTTTATTATATGAATGTATGAACATATGTGTGTGTGCTAATTACGCATAAAACTTTATTATTATTCTAAGGATATAAGTTATGATTTTTTTTAGAAAGATATGCATAAATTTTCTTTTATATTACTAATGTAATATAATTATTGATACTCATAATTTTTATATGATTCTTTAATGGATGAACCCTGCTTTTGAAAATATTTTGAATATTGAGTTTAATATCTTAAAATAAAATCATTTGTATTTTATTGCTGAGTTTTTAAAAGTGAATGAACCTTTTCTTGTAGTAGTGTTGGATTGTTAAAGTCATATACAAATTTTATTTGTTAGTTAGAATAATGTTAGTAATTTTTGCAATGTAGGTTGTTAAATCTATTGTGAAGTTTTAATTGATAGTGACATTGGGAGTATTGTAAAGAAACCATTGGATGCTTATATGTAGGATCTATGGAGAATAGGAAAGTAATGTATACTGTTATCTTAGTAGTTTATGCATGTACAGATAACGTAGCCCTGTGTCTTGTATATATTTTTCCATGACCAGTGTTTTTCTTGGTATTATGTATTTTTAAAATGTTCAAATAAGTGCTGAATAATTATTATTATATTTGAGGGTATTAGACAGAGAAGTTATACCTCTTTGTTTATACTGTATCCATGTAGATTATCCCATATATTTTATACTATTGAGTCTTTACTCTAGTTAGTTCTTCATGCCTATACATTGTATCGCTATCTTAATTTCAACAGTTATTGTATCGTATAGCATTATATTTTATGAAAGAAAATAATAAATAATTTTGGAATTGTACTATTGTTATTTTGAAAGAAGTTGAGATAGATTTTTCTTATTTTGATTTAGTTACATTTGAATATCGGCCTTTCAAGCCAATTGTGCAAACGCTTTGCGAGTGTTAAATAATAAATGAATACCCTCTGACCAATACAAGATATAGAATTTATGCAGGAATTGTATTGGTCAGAGGGTATTCATTTATTATTTAACACTCGCAAAGCGTTTGCACAATTGGCTTGAAAGGCCGATATTCGAATGTAATTACAATTGTATACAGATGCTATAAAAATAAATGCTTATTTATATTTTGATTTAGGTTAAGGTCAAATACAAATGAGATTGAAAGTAAATGCTAACAGTAATAATAAAGAATCATAGATATTTTACATATTTTTATTAAACTATTTTTGAATAACATAAAAGAGATGATAATTATTAACGAGATTTTGAATAATTTTGATATCTAGATTTTACGTATTAATGCATATTTTTAAAAACAAAATATCCAAAATGAACGACACAAATAGAATGCATGCTTATATTTTGTGAATAGTATTTTGTATTTTAAACATACATATAAGGATTTTATTTTAGAGAGTAGTACCAAACAAAAATATGTAAAAGAACATCAATCATATTGTTTTACTGAAGTCAATTTATTTATCGAACGAACCAAGATAAATATTTAAAATAACACTAGCACTATTATATTAGAAGTTTGATTGATTTATTGAAAAAATATATGAACATATTTTAAAAATGAATATTATTTAAGTATTTCATATTTTATATTTTTCGTGTACACTTACGAAAACCATATGTTTTAGTTATGTTAATTAATGGATATTTTTTATTAAACTTTAAGTGTATCCTTATATTGATGATATTATTATTATTATTATTATTATTATTATTATTATTATTATTATTATTATTATTATTATTATTATTATTATTATTATTATTATTATTATTATTATTATTATTATTATTATTATTATTATTATTATTATTATTATTTTATAAATGTGCCCTAAAAGTATATAAGTCGGAGTAAAGGCTTATTTACTTGTTGATTTATTATTTGCACAGTACAGATATAATTATTTATTTAACGAAATTACAATGATTTAGAATATGATATACTTGAGAAATTTTTTTTTGCATTAATATTATTATTATGGTCATAATTAATTGCACACATTTATTGGATATAATTATAACGTTGTTTGTTGCCACATATTCTCAGATTATATTAGATTATACCACATATTCTATTTAAGATTCCACATGAGAACTAAACGATTATATTATATTATTATTGTTATTATCATTATCGTTAATTACCATAATATTAAACAGTGGATAAGATTAATAATTATTTAATAAGGAATAAGATTATTATTTATTTATTGTTATTATTATTAATCAGGGGTAGTTGAGAATGATACAAAATCCCTTATCATACTTGATTACAGGGGATTATAAATTGATTAGAGTTATTTTAAAGAACCTGAGATTATTATAGTTATATTATTTTAATAAAGAGATTAAAGTTTATTTAAAAGCATTATATTAAATTGATTGTTATTATTTTAAAGTTGTAAGAATGCTATGAATTTATTATTTAAAATAATGGGGGGGGGTAATATTCTTATGCCATTGATTATTCTATCCTGTGGGATATTGGCTCAATGTAATATTTTACTGCTTGTACTTCACTTCATTGTCTCATGATTTATCAATATTTTATTTGTTTAACTTTTCATAAACTGAACCATTTATTATTTATTAATCAGTTCGAGTTAGTTACGTAATAGATATTATCATAGGATATCTTTATTATTGACTATATTAAAATTATGTATTTTAGCCAAGCATAATCATTTTATCTGAGCTAGTCGTATTTTTCTATTATTATATTTCTAGTTAGTGAGAGTACAATATATATATATATATCATTTCTTGTTAGTGAGAGTACAATATATATATATATATCATTTCTTGTACCTTCTTTACATCAACAGTAAACCTCAATAAAAAAGCTACTATAGGTAATAGAGAAAACTTATTTAGTTTAAGGAGATTGTCTATTTAGTAGTAATTATAGTTTCTTGGCAACATCAAAAGCAATGGTTATCTCTGTTTACATGAATAAATTCTTCTTATTTCTGTTTTTTATTAGAATAACAATTCATGGGAAATATTTAATGCAACAAATATATATATATCAACAGTCCTTTTGCCTGCACTCTACAGCATCAACCACATTGGGTTACCTCATTGTTTGCATTTTATCTGTTGTGTTGTTAGTAGCTTTATTTAAAATAATGAGCATTCTAAATTCCACATTAGATCTGAGAAAATCTGTACTATTTTGTTACTCATGTGTGATAAGTATGGTTTGGCAATCCAGTTTGTATTATTTCAAAAATTGGAGACTTTATTTTTGCTTTTGATTTGGTGCATATATCAGTAAATGGGCACTCTGTTGTATACTGCTTTTGTCAAATCAGCTCTATGTTTTGATTCTATCATATTCAAATTGTCATAAATAATTGTGGTGTAGAAAGATTTTTAATCCTGCAAGTTTATGTGATGTCGGCATTTGTCATTTTATTATCTATACATTATTTGATATCAGCAAGTTTAATAATCATTTTGTATTGCAGAATGTTACGCATCTGCTTTAGTTTTAGTTCAATGGTTTATATCAATCTTGAATTTTTGTTCAATTCACTGATCATGTGGTTGGTGACGTCTTGCAGTGAGCATATAAAAACATCATCAATATAGCATATGATAGACAACTCTTAATATATATATATATATGTTAATTCTAATATTTTCACGGATAAAAGATGTCATATTATTATTACTATTTGTGGGATATTCTGTGTAGTGCAAATGCTAAATGCTGATGTTTCAGTACAATATCAAGTACCTTCCTCAGAGCGTCCTCTTTCTCAAATCATAAGAATGCGTGTGAGATTTAAAATCGTTTTTATCATTTTCTTTCTCCTCATATTTAAATTCTATTGGTTGAAAAGTTTTAAAATTTATTTTTTCTTACAATAGATTCTACCAAATGTTGTTACTCTTCTTTAATTCACACTTTTCATTTATGCTCTTCGGCCACAAATATTATATATATATAGATCATCAACCATTATCAATCCACTGCAGGATAAAGGTCTCTCCAAGTTCAGTCCATCTTTTCCGATCTTTAGCTTCTCTTCTCCACAACACCCCTGCACACTTTCTTATTTCATCCATCCATCTTGCATGTGGTCTCTTTCTGGGTCTTTTACAATGTCTTGGAATCCAGTTTAAAATTTTCATTGTCCATCTATTATCATCTCTTCTAGCAATATGTCCAGCCCAACTCCACTTCAGTCTTTTAATTTTTTCAAGGAGATCAGTAACACCTGTTTGTTCTCTTACACATACATTGCGTTTTCGATATCTTCCTGTTACTCCCAACATGCATCTCTCCATACTTCTTTGAGTGGTTTGAAGTCTCTGTATTGCTCTTCTATTAAGTGTCCAAGTCTCAGATCCATAAGTAAGAACTGGCAAAACACATTTATTAAAAACCTTCCTTTTCAAACACATAGGCATATTTCCTTTTAGTATCAAGTTATTTCTACCAAAAGCACTCCAACCAAGTTTAATTCTATGATTAATTTCATCCATTATGTTTCCATCTGTATTAATAATCTGACCAAGATATTTGTAACTGTTAACTTCATCTAATTCATCATAATCAATCTTTATTTTCATATTTTGAGAAAATCTATTAAATATTATTTTAGACTGTTTAACATTTATCTTTAGTCCTACTTTCCTACTTTCATCTGATAACTCCTGCAACATTTCCTGTAACTCTAAAGCATTATTTTCAAAGACAACTACATCATCTGCAAAATCTAAATGACTTAAATAATCTCCATTTACTTTCACTCCTTTAGCTTCCCATTTTAATCCACAAAATACTTCTTGCAGCACTGCTGTAAAAAGTTTTAGAGATATGGAGTCACCCTGTCTTACACTCTTCTCAATGTTGACTTTCCTACTATCATTATGTAATCTAATTGTTGCTGTTGCATTTTTATAAATATTCTTTAAAATATTACAATATCCTGGATCGATACCTTGATGATCCAATGCTTTAATCACTGAAGAAATGTTTATAGAATCAAATGCCTTTTCATAATCTACAAATCATAAACATAATGGCAACTCATATTCATTTGTCCTTTCTATAACTTCTCTCAATACTTGGATATGATCTATTGTACTAAAACCACTTTTAAATCTAGCTTGTTCTCTTGGTTGGTAGAAGTCCAGTGTTCTCTGTAGACGAGTTGTAATTATCTTAGCAAAAATTTTGTATAAAACTGATAAAAGTCTGATAGGTCTGTAATTTCTAATATCTTCTTTCTCACCTTTTTTAAATATTAATATTAATACTGCATTCTTCCAATCATCTGGTACATCTTTATCATTTAGACATTTGGAATATAACTTTGCTAAAAAAAATTTCTATTTCTTCACCTGCTTCTTTTACTATATCAATTATAATTCCATCATTACCTGGAACCTTCCCTTTCTTCATAAATTTAATTGCATGTCTCACTTCCTCATTCAAAATTCTGGGCAATTCAAAAGATATAATAGGTATAGGAGATACTTGTTCTTTATTACTATAAAATTCTTGATAGAAGTCTTCTACACATTTCATGATGTCATCTCTTTTTTTAGTAATAATGCCATCTTTTTTTCTTATTGCAGATATAAATTTCCTACCAATACCAAAATGTTGTTTTACACTCTTTAGACTTTTATTCTCTTCTATAGCTTTCCTTGCTAGTTCACAATTATACTTTCTTATATCATTTTCAACTCTTTTCCACACTATTTTACAAAATTCGAGCTATTCAATCCTTTTTAATGCATCATTTTTGTATATCTTCATATTCCTTCTTTTCTTCATAAATTCTGCTTTTTTCTACCAGATATCTTTGTTGCAGTTTTTAAAAGTGTATCAGTTATTTTCCTATTCATTTCATTCAAATCTGAATCATGTTCAAAATCTACTAATACTTTAAACCGATTTGTAAGTTCTAACTTAAATTCATTAGAATGTTTCTGAAAATTAGGAATATCAACTGTAAATATTGTTTTTCTAAATAATTTTTGTCTCTCTAGTTTTGCATTAACATGTATCTTACATCTTACTAATCGATGATCACTTCCTGTGTTAAATTTATTAAGAACATTACAATCTTGAAATATGTATTTTCTGTTAGTCAAAATATAATCCAATTCTGTTATACCTTCATTTGGATGCTTCCATGTCCATTTCCTTTTAACCTTTTTCTCAAAGAAAGAATTCATAATATAAAGTTTTTCTTTTTCTGCAAACTCCACAAGTCTATGTCCTCTCTCATTTCTATTACCATAACCGAAATTACCTACAGCATTTTCGTCTTTCATTCGTTTACCAATTCTAGCATTAAAGTCTCCCATAATAATTTTAAAATGTTGTTTATTCCAATCAAATGCCTTTTGTACATCCATATAAAAATCTTCTACTACTTCATCACTATGAGAACTTTTGGGGGCATAAACCTGAATTGTCTGCATTTGGTATCTGCTATTAAGTTGTAAAACTAATCTTGCCACCCTGTCCGATACACCATCAATCTCCACAATATTATTATTTCATTTTTTATTTATAATGAATCCTACTCCACTTGTAATTCCAATATTTGTGCCTTTATAGTAGAGTACATGTCCACTTTTTAAATCAATTGTTTCTTCACCTTTTCTTCTAACTTCACAAAATCCAATAATGTCCCATTTAAAATAAGATAGTTCATCTTCTAACTCTTGCAATCTTCCTTCACTTGAAAGTGATCTGCAGTTGTAAGTATCTAAATAAAGTCATCATCAAATGGCAGCCTGAGTCTGCAATCAGGGGATTCTTAGCACCCTCTGCCTTCGGCCCCCAACCGCTGCCTTGGTCGTTGACTTTACAGACTCCTGGGAATAAGGGCCATGATTTATTTTTGTCTGTCATGATTGTATATATTGAAAAAATATTCTTAAACTCGGAGGTAAAAAGCCAATAAACTCACCTCACTGGCTAATGTGTGTTGGTGAGCAGCACATCCATGTTGGTATACTATATGAATAATCATATAGTAATATCAGCTGCAACAACAAGAATGTATGGAATGGACATTAGAAATCTGCCCTGATCTGTTCCTTTAAGGCTTCCAAGAGGAATCAAAGGGTCTCCTTTCAGTTAATAGCAAACTCCTTTCTGCAGCCATATATATATATATATATATATATATATATATATATGTATATCATATATATATATATATATATATATATATATATGATATACAGGGTCAATTATGTTAGTTTCTTTATAAGCCAAGAATCTATCTACATATAATTGCACTAGTAGATAGGCCCATTCACCATAATTTTACTATTTCATAAATGTTATCTCTATATGTGGCCACATTGTCATTGTCTATCTATACCAGTTTAAATCCAATAGAATTAAAAACATAGAATTATATGTAGCTGATATGACAAATGCAAGATACAACAGAATGCACATACACTAATATATACAACAATTAAAAACAAAAATAACAAACAAAGCTATTAATCATAGAAATAAAAACTGGATCACCATACCATACTTACCACACTATGGTTAACAAAATAATACAGATTTTCTCATATAGATCTATTGTGGGATTTAGCATGTCCATTAATTTAAATAAACTTATTAACAATATGAGGGATAAAATGCTAACCATGAACTGATCCAACATTGTTTATGTTGTAGGATTCAGCCATAATCACTGTCCACATATATACTACCATGAGACAAATATAAACCTTGAGACAAGAATAATGCAGGAGTCTCTGATGTATAGAAAGTCACAGACAAAGTCCAATGCCACTAGTGTATTGGTCTTTTACAACCACAAAAGGAGAACAACCATAACTTTAATCCAAGTTGTGTTTAAATAATATGCAAAGAGAAAAATTATTGAAAATGCAAAATCAAAAAAACATGGTTTATTGCAAAAAAGAAATATCTCATGAACCAGAGAACAAATGGTATTCAAATTGGTAAAAAATGGGATATCTCAGCATAATAATCATGAATATAATTGTAAAGTGCCAAAAATATACTTGGTGCTAATAATTCACTAAACATATTTAAATTGTTGATTGTTATTGATATTGGGATTGTGTAAGTGTTGACTGGTTTTTACTGATTACTTGAAAACCTATTTAATCTTGAGCATTATTACATTTATTATTTAATAATAATCAGCCATTAACCTAATGCACATGCACTTTGTGGATTTAACTATAAATGAATACCCTCACTTTCCAAACACAAGATATTATCTTAGTGAAAAGATTGAATGAATCCATCTATTCTTTCAACACAAAGACTTTATTTTGCATTTGGAAAGTGAGAGTATTCATTTATAGTTAAATCCACAAAGCGCACGTGCATTAGCTTAATGGTGGATTATTATTACAGTTTAAAAACATAGAGCTATATAAAATAAATCTTATTTATTACTTAAGTAATATTTTAGTTGCAATTTGAAAATTATAATTGTAGTTAGCAATATTTTAATTGACTATTTATTAGTCTGCATTCAGAATAGATTATATTTACCTGTTCAAAGAGATTTACTTAAACTTCTTAATGTCAACCATATCAATCTCTGTGGTTAAGTTGCAATCTTTAGTTTTTTTTATAAATATATTGGACCATTATTGTTAAAAGAAGGTTGCTTTGACAACAAAATGTAATTGTTGATTGTTATTGTTATTGATATTGGGATTAAGTATGTTGATTGTTTTCTATGGTATATATATATATATATATACCATAGAAAACATATCATACATATATATATATATATATATATATTTATATCATATCATTTCCATTCACTTTAAATTATTTTTAAAGAATAAATATATTATCATTTATTACACTTATTCTTTTGAAAATTTTTAATATTATAAACTTAAAATAATTATAGAATTGCATGCCTTTATTTTTTGAATATTTAAAAGTAAAGCTTTTTAATCTCTTTATTCCATACATTTTGATTTCTTTTCAAAATCTTTTTCTACTCAGAATTTATATAAGAGACAATAGTATTAAATCAAACAATTTAAATTTAAAAGTTATATATATATATAATATTTTTTTATAAATTAATTTTACTGGAGAATTTTAAATGGTTTATATATTACATTAAATTTATATTTTAAAATATTTATTTAAATAAATACACTTATATAATGCTTAACATATTTCTTTAAGTGGTTTTCTTTATTTTTGGAATATTAATAAATTTTTTTCTATTAAATATGATTAGCAATTTTTTTTATTGAAACTAGAAAGCTAATATATAAAATATGCTTAATAGAATGGTTTTTAATTTTCAATTATAATTATAACCAATTTTGATTTTTGACTCTAAAATGATATTTCTAATCAATTGTTTCAGGTATGCATTTTATTCTAATTTTTGCAAAAAATCCAGGTTTCTTGATTTTTATTTTATTTTTTTTATTTTTATAATTATGATTTTATCAATAAAGTTTTATTATATATATATATTTTTAATATTCTAACAAGATGACTGATTATGTAATAAGTAAAAAAAAATATTATTGAATTTTTATAAAAAAAAAAAAAAAAACTAAATTGTTAATTTTTGAATTTTTTTAATGTTGATGTGTTTGAAAATATTATATATATATACTTTTCTATAACCATGAAGGTAGGATTAGTATATAATTTTTTTAAAACAACTTCTGAAAATTAAAGTTTTTAAGTTTTGAAATCTGATAATAATACATATTTAAATAGTTGTTTTTTGTTTTTTTTATCAAGAAATTTCATTGTGAGCTTAAAGAATTTCATTATTTCAATAACAGAGTTATGTTGTTAACAGACATTATAATAAAGGTTACATAACCCAGTACTGATGGTCTGGGTATAAAAAATCAACTATTTAATGACAAATTGTTCATTGCTACAATGCTCCATGTAGCATTGTAGATGTATGTTGAAACTAATTTTTCATCTCTGTTTCTGATGGCCTGAAGTTTTGCCTGAAGTAATTTTTTATGGTCAACCAAGGTATGGCCATAAATGAGTGCACACCTAGTTGACCAATAGGCAAACAGCAGAAAAGTTATGATTCTTATGGATGAAAAGATCCTGTTGGATATGCTAGAAATCAGTCCAGTGAGGAGAGGCACTCTAGTTTTGTATATGGATGCAATAAAGTCTCTGTCCCATTGAAGTGATGTACAATGGCTCAAAATATGTATTATTGTGTCATCATCCCATTTATGTAAGGGGAAGACCAGGTCCAAGCATGAGAACCCTCTACAATAAACCAGAAAATGACATGTGGGTCAGTTGATATAATATATAACAGATTTATTTAAATTTAATTTTGATTTGATATTTTATTTTTATATGTTATTTTTAGGGTGCTTTCTATAATAAAGTTAATTTATTTTATAAGTTTAATTATAAGTATACAATCTAATTAATGCTTAGAGAATTCATTATCTTCTAAGAATTAGATATTAATTGATGTCATTTAATTAATTATATATATATTATTATGGTCACCCGGATGATGATAATTCTGGTTAATGCAAAAGAGATATCATTTAAAGTCCATGCACTATATTTCATTTTTATTTTAAAAATTTAGTTTATGGTTTGCCAGTACATTAATGATAATAAATGGCCAGAGCATTGATGATGGTCAGAATATTTTTACTATCTCTGCATTACTTAACTTATGGTTGCATTTTGATGGACTAGCACCTAAATATGTGCATCCAGATAATTATTGTTTGTATTCCTGCCCTAGGATTGGCAGTGACTAAATAATTAGCTTAATTTATAGTATACCCATTTCAAAGTTAGTCACAAAATTAACTGTTCATTTTTATTGATTATTCATAATGATGAATTATTATTTTTGCATAATGGTGGTGAACTTGTAGTTATTTCTATGCTGATCTCTCCTGCCCCTTTTATATTAAATTTTATATTTTATTTGGGAAAGATAATCATTTCCCATCTCATCATAGTTCATCCCTAATGTAGTGTACTGCTACAAATCACAACCCAATTGTGGGACATTATAATTTCAGATTCTCTCTTATAAGAATGATAGAACAAAGTTTTAACTTTATTCAATTATTAGGTTATTTTATTTACAATAACAATAATATAATTCAGAATTGATTATTTTCAGAAGAAAAATAAACTTTATATATTAATGTTCTCCTGAAGGTTTGTTATGATGCTGTTCTAGTTGTATTTTTATATTGGACTATTTCCATCATCTAATAATATATGTATTGAATGTCTTTAGAAAAATTGGACTTTATTTAAATATTCCAAATACATTCAACAGTTAGTAATAGCACTTCAACCAGGCTACTATATGCACAAGGCTTTGAGAGGTATTAGTCTTCCTTCTTCTTCAGGTGTTGCTGGCCTGACCAATAAAAGTACTAGCATGGGACCCAGATTTAAATTCCTACTAGTACTGTTACTGGTCAGGCCAGCAACACCTGAAGAGGGGAGACTAATACCTCTTAAAATGTTATGCATATACTAACCTGTTTGATATGCTATTACTAACAGATGAATGTACTTGGTATATTTAAATAAAGTTAAATTTTTCTAAAGACATTCAATACATATATTATTAGATGATGGAAATAGTCCAATATAAATATACATATTAATTGTTGCATTAACATCTTGAGTAAAATCACTCCACCTGTGAATTTTTGAATAGAACTTAGTGAATGTTTCATTAAATCGCTCTCCATGTTGAAACATATTATTGTTACAATTAAACCTTTTTTATATATATTATATATAATTACTTTTTGCCTAATAATTTAAAAATGTAAGTTTTCAAATAATATCTATTTTAATTTTTTTTTTTTAAATATGAAAACAAGTATATAAACGGAGTTCTTATTTATACCAATGGAGTACACCATTATTGGGTATAGCTTAACTATTCAAAAGGTTAGAACAAAATATTGGATATTTAAATTTTATGTTATTAAAAAAGTATATATTTAGGATTATTTATCATTAAAGAAAAAAAAATTATAAAAGTTAATTGATTGTTATTAAAATTTTAAAGAGTAATTTATCATTTTGACAAAAGTGATTTTTTTTAATCCAGTGAAAACTGCTTTCGGTTACCTTAATAAACTTTTTAAGAGTTGTCTTTTAAAAATAAAGTATTTTCAAAGACAATCTTTTATTGGTGATATAGTTTTTGGTTTAAAAATAAGTTTTTTACAAAAAGATTGCAACATAAACATTAATTTGTAAACCACTTACATTTTTTTTAAAAAATTATAATACTCAGTAATTCACTTACATTTTTTTTAAAAAATTATAATACTCAGTAATTCACTTACATTTTTTTTTAAAAAATATAATACTCAGTAATTCAACCTCACTAAAACACTGCTAAACACTTAGCCAATCAAAAATTAGCCAACCTCCTTCATGGCTTTATTATAACAATAGGGTACTATCATTCATGCAAAAATATTAATATAATTGTGATATTTCTAGTTTAACAGCAGCAGATGAAAGGGGGTGCAGCAAAATTTTAACAATCCTTAATATAAGATTGTAGATAGGCTTAAAACAATTTAGAAGAGATAGCAATAACAACACTATTGTAATGCCTAAAATGTCAAAATAAAATGGAGATATGAACTCAAGAGAAAAAAAAATCAGATTTTTTTTTTAAATTTTTAAATACTACTATTACATTACTACTGCTATTACCACTGTTACTGCTTCTGCTATTGCTAATTTTATTATTGCTGCTGCTGCTGCTACTGCTACAACTACTATTAGTAGTACTACTACTGCTACTGCTGCTAGTAATAATAATAAACAATTACATATAGTAATCTTTTAATGTCAGAAGTATGATTGATAGAACTGAATATCAACTATTACAATAATAGCCTTGCAAGAAGGAATAAATGTATATAATTTGTTCATATTTTTTAAATTCAAGATCTATCAAGAATTTATTCACTTTCAAATATATTTATAACTGCTAAAATATTAATTTCAAAATAAATAAATAAAAATAATTCAATGGATGTTGTTGGGGAATTCTTAAGAAATTCAAACAACCTACAGCCATAATCCTTTGGACTTTGAGCTCTATGTCCACCATCTCTACCACTGGACTAAATCACAAAAGGCAATTTTCAAAAATGAGAAAATATTCATTATTCTTGCATTTACAAAAGAATGTAAACTAAATTGCCCAAATCTTTAAGCAATATAAAAAGAAATTGACTTAACAAAAAAAAAAAGAATTATAATTACCCTTGAGTAATTTATATTCATTGAACTCTTATTACTGACATAGCATACCTTGTGAAGTTTGGTACAGTTATAAAATGACAGATTCAAAAGTTAAATGTTCTTATATTGAAGCTTAACCTGTCTGGATCTTGGTACCACTCAACTTTCTGAGTGATTAATCATTAAGTTTCTTTTTTCTGAAGTTTCTTTATGTTTTATAATTCTAATCTTTTAGAATTTCAAGTTTTAAAACATATGTATCATGCTCTATATCATTAATTATTTAATATAAAGGTAAATTATGATATCTTCATCCATTACATACAACACTCCATCTGATATAAAAAAAAGCTTCATATTAAAGTGATCCAAAGAGTCTGTATAGTCCAAAATTAAGAATAGCTAAACATTCATTTTGTCAATAAGAGTATGCTGAATAAAATACATTGTCCCTGCTCTATTATCCGACAATTCTAAGTTTGGTTGAAAAATCTTCAATATTTGAGAATGTCTTAATATGGATTTGAATTTGAAGTCATAAATATGCATGCAAGTGACCTAACTAGTGCATGTATTTTTAAATATATCTTTCAAAAATGGATTTATTTTTTACACTTGTTATAATGTTTTATTACTGTTGTTGTTATTATTATTATTAAATTGTCTGAAGAAGTCTGCAGGTCAGTCAACACTCTCAGACATTTAATAAAAAACATTGTGATGAGAGCAAATAACAGTTATTTTTTAGAGATTTATTAAATATAATTGATAAAAATGTAATGGTCTTCTTGGGAAAGTGCTTTTTTTTATTTTAGTTTTTAGTTGTTGTTTTTTTTTTTTCATTTTTAATTTGAATGTATTTATTTCTTTCACTTATACATAAGGTTGCTTTTCAAAACAAATTAGTAGTCAAGCGTTGTTAGCCAAGAGGTCAGTGCAGTCGCCTTGCAAGCAAGTAGTTGATTGCAGACGGATGTGGGCTCGCCTCCCGGTCGATGCTACGACATATGAGAAAATAAAAAAATAAAAAATTAGTAAATTAATTAAAAGAGTTTCTCATAAAATTCTACAGTTAAGCACTGAATATCAGTAGAAGTTCCTAGTATAAAGAATAGTGAAAATTGATATTTATAATTAGGATTGTTACTCCAGGAAGAGAGCGCCACAATTTCAAAGGTAGAATAGCTGTCTCCATAACTAAATGTTCATTTAACTTTGAAAGTTTCATTTTCAGTTTAAATACAGACTCAATATTCCACCAATTATTTTTAATGCAAAATTTTGCAGGTCAAAATCCTATCTACGTTTGAAAAATAATTTGTCAAAGATACTTAATGCGATTTTACTTTCATGTGAAATCTACAGCAAGTTTAAATTTGAATATTTTTGAAATCGTAAGCAACTTTTAAATTTACTTACTATAATAAAAAATAGGGGTTATTACAATTATAATAATTTAAAACTTTTATTAATATTTAAATTTCAGTCATAGTTTAGATACAAAACAAAAACCTACCCGATTATTGCAGTTTGTGGTTATGCCTCAATAAGTTTTAAAAGATGAATTAGGATATGCTAAAATAATTTCTTTTCATTCCCATAATAAAGTTTTAATCTGCTTTTATGTTTGTTCATATATTTACGGTTTTAACGAATTATTTTCCAACATAAACTCGGTATTATTATTCTTTAAGAGAATCCCATTTTTTTGTGCTTAAATTTTTTTTAAAAAGAGGATGTTTTAAATTTTGCAATAAATTTCTTCTCTCATCCGCTATTTATCATAATTTAACGAATTTTTTTTTTTTATATTTTAAACTGTTAAAAGTTATGCTTGAATGATCACACTTTATTTTTTGTTTAAGGTCAAACTTTATTGATTTATAGACGCTTATAAAACTTAAATATAGGTATAATAAATTTCGTTTTCTGATAAACATTTTTTAAAAAATAAGGTTTTAACGTAATGTATAAAATGTTTGGCCAAGATCTGTGTTGTTTAACTCTATAGTAAAATTACGAACTTGAAAGATAAATATTCCTGAATTGAATAAAGTAAAAAAACACCATCTTTGTTTACTCATTTGAACAGAACAATGTGCATAATCTGTCATTGAGTAGTAGAACATCTTATGACATCCCGAGCAGCTAATTATACATATTTTATATCTGCTTACTTTTATAAGTACACAAAATCTTATATACATTCTTTTTTTCAGTTACGTAAATATTTCCAAACAATCGTAAATATTTTTTTTTATTATTTAATTATTTATCTGTAAATAGGTATTTAGTCATTTTAAGCTAAAACGAAAAAAAAAAACATAAATCATTAGCAATCATTAGCTTACTTTTGTTGTCAATGGTGACTTTTATTCCACTACTTCTCTATGAGGAAATGCCACGCAATAAACTCGTTAAAAGCTGCTTCCATTTTCCTTTTATGTTTATTCACTGACACATAATATATAAATATACTGGATGACTTTCTAATGACTTGGGTTTGAATCCAAGCAGAATCAGCTTAAAACTTATTTCAGGCTCACTAATGGGATTAGTAAATTAGTAACTAAATATTCGAAGTCAGATTATCAAAAAAAGAGTAAAAATAAATCCTCTAACCCTAATCACTTAGCATTTAGCAAACCTTATGAGTAACACCTTTTTTTTCGTTACTTATAAGTGTCTAATGGAGAATTGTAGTGAACTATTTAAAGTTTGTTTAGTCTATAATCTCATTACAATAAATAAATTAATAAAAAGTTAAAATTATTAGAAATAGCAATTAAGCACATTAATGAATACAGGGTACATATAATCATTAATTTAAATTATGGGGGAAAAAGAGAGATTAATTATAACGGCTTGCATATGTAATAAATACGGTTCAACAGTTAGTACTAATTAAATTGTAGTATTTGGTTTAGCTAAAGAAAAATAATCATAAGTGTGAGTCCTTTGAATTAACATTAATACCACAGGTCAAAACAGAATTATAGTTGTAGGTAATTAATTGTATTAATATCTTGCAATGGTTTGCTGTAAATAGACTATGGTGCTTCAGATGCATTGATTGGTATCAGGTCTGCCATTTCCAGCAGTGTTACTTTTTTATAAGTTTCCAAACAATAAGTGAAGGGATCATTTTAAATTATATTAAAAAGAGTTGTCTTAACATTTTTAAAATAGAATTTTTTTTTAATTATTTACAATTACAAAAGATAATCAACTCCCACAGAATATTTGCTCTTCTATAAAAATATTAGGCTGCAAAATTATAATTGTTTGGACATTACAACTTGTTAGTATTTGTTATATTAGTGTGATTACAAGCAGTGGAATTAGGCATTCATTTGGTATTAATAAAAATGTTAGCTAGGCCAACATTTTTAGAATATGGAAATATTGATTAGTTTTATTAATTCATTATGCAATTGATGCTAATCATTGGTTAAGATAAACAAATTATTCATCTTTACTATATTATCTTGCATTTCTAAATTAATTTGGGCTTTGAAATCATAATGTAATTGTATTGCAAGTTAACTTGTAGTAATTTGCTATGAATAATCACTGAACTATGATGATGAAGATGTGGAGGGTAAGGCCTAAGCCAACTTATGATAGTTGGTTTACTGAGAAATGCATTATATAAACATCTCTATATTTTTTGAAATGTATGAAAACTGAAAAATTGTAATATACTTAAAATATCATGCATTAATAGAGAAAGAATTAAATGAAAAATATTCATGTTTGTATTTAATAATTAATAAAATAATCTTTAATTAAATTTAAAGTCTCCCCATCAGGCTAAAAATTAAATAATAAGCATAAAAGTGAATGTAATAGATGTTAACGTGTCAAATGAGGGTGTACAAAAAATGTCATAACTTATCAATTATAATAATTTGCTAAAGATAAATACTGAAGTATTATTATACTTGTGTCAGAAGGAGGGTAAGAACCTGGATAAACTAGTAATGGCTGGTTTAACCATAAATGCATCTTGGAAATCATTTACTATTTTCATGCATTTTTTCACATGACTTAAGGGTATGCAGATATTGAAAGTTCTGCAATGTAACTAAAATAATTTTGCTAATTGATGACAGAATAAGGAGAGAAACGATTGTATTGGAATAATACTGTGTTGGTTTAATAAATTATTTATTGAAGAAGGTGGCTAGGATATATTAACCTAGAACCCAGGAGTGACTACTCTAGTAATTGAAATTGTTATTTCTATGATATTTTGTAAATGATATATAAAAAAAATTAATGATGATATTTTAAAAAATATAAAAAAGTAAAGTATAAATAAAATAATTGAATGGTTAATCTCTATGAAAGTCCTCAAATATCAAAAGTTTTGAGTAGGTTAAACGTAAATCCCAAAACATTTCATTCTTTCATATGTCATAGCATCTTCTGGGATGTGAACCCGCAACAACTATCTGCAACCAATTGCTTGCTTGCAAGGCTTCTGCGCTGACCTCTCAGCTACTAACGTTCTTAAATCCAAAACTCTTCCTCTGTTTTAAGTTGCATATAAATGACAAATTAGAAGTGTCAAAGATATAAACTGTCACTCTGGCTTTAAAATAAAAATTACTTTAAAAACAAAAAGAAAACATGATTATGTAAAGCAAGAAACATCATAAATTAAAAGGAACAGCTTTAAAAGACATTATATTATAATAATAAAGACATTTTAAGAGCAATATGACCAACAAAATAATTATGATACTCATATTTCAAATAAAAAAGATAAAATAAATAATTAAACCAATGAATATCAGAACTTTCTATAAACTGTTAAAACCTTTAGAATTTATTTTTATTTTCTTCTTTTTCCTTTTCCTATGTATTGATTTCTACTTTAACATATACCACTTACACCTTTCTTAAACACTTTATCAATACTCTTTATTTATATTAGTTTAATATAAATAAAGAGTATTGATAAAGTGTTTAAAAAAGGTGTAAATGGTATGATAATTTTAAAAGATTAATGACAAATACTTCAACAAAGTTTTATAATGACTTGAATTTATAAGATGATTAGAAAAATGTAAAATTTATATTTATAAAAGGTAAGAAAAGATTTTAGAAATTACTGATTATATAATATAATTTCTTATATTATTAAGTCTTCTGGTTTTTGTAAATAGTGTGATTTTCTTTTAACTGCTTTAGAATTTTAGAAAATTTTACAAAAGCAGTCAGAAAAAATTAAGAATACAGAGCAACAGATAAATATAATACTAAAAAGAGTAAAATAACATTCAAAGAGTTTCCAAGAAAATAGTTTATTTTTTAGGATATGTTCTTTTTAGATGCCTTAACTTTTTAACAAAATGTCAGAAAGAAAATAACTAAAAACTCGTAAGTTTATTATCTTTTATCTCTGCTAGCACATCATTAGATTTAACAATTATTAACTTTATCCACAACTTCAAATAACTCTGATTGTTAAATTTCATTTATAAATTAGATGAATACAAAAACATTGATTATTACAGAGGCAAAATTCTCCATAGAGTAATGCCACTCAGTACAAGCCAGAGTAATCAATGGCTGCGGACAGAATAGTGATCATGTGATGTTTAGTGGTTTAATATGAATTATCCTGAATCTGTTGAGGAGATTCCCATAATATCTAGGAAAATCAAATGCAGCTAACTTCACTGTTGGCTCTAGAAAAAGAAATTTGTTCAGATCCTCATAAGAAGTTTGTTTTTATACTATAATTAATTAGTCACTTAAAGATATTATTGATATAGCACTCAGAAAGATCTTAATTTGAAATGAGTCTTAGATAGTGAAAGATATCTTTAGTAATTGGAGAGTCTAATGGCTTTTATAAATTTTTAAGATACTTTTTCTTTAGATAGAAGCACAGTATTTACTTGTAAAATATGTTAATGTCATAAAGGTTGTCAGTAAAGTACTTACATTACAATGCTTCTTAGTATCAATCAGCTGTCCAATAAGTATTTATTTATTAGTAATATAATAATTTTAAACACCAACTAAATAATTTCACAGTGTATTCCCAGAACAAAAAAATCCAAATAGATTACTAAGATAATTTACAAGATAAATTCCTGAAGATCATTTTAAAAACATTTTATTTATGCCTCCCTTTTTGTTATGTTAATGCTAATTTACTTTTGTCAGGTAAAGTAGAAACCAAAACAGAGATTACATGCCATACAATAAAAAGTAAAAAGTTTCATATGATATGGATGAATTAGATAAAAGTTTGCTGAAATGGAAAGTCTATACTTTAGAAATATTGGAATGAGGTTGAAAAGGCTGTTATTCCATAACAAATTGGTAATTGTTGAAAATGATATTATAAGATCATGATAGTTTGAAAATATTATTCATCTTTGATCTAAGATGTAAAATGCTTAATAGTTTAAATCATTGTTCTATTGCAATTTTGTAAATCTACTACTGACATCATAAGAAATACCAAAATCTATATTGTAAGGTTTTTAATTCAGTGTTTGATTATTAGGCCCTTATTTTATGCACTATAAGTGCAAGTTAATCAAACTATGAAAAGAAAATATATTCTGATCATTTACAAGTCCAGATATTTCAAGAACATAGCTATATTTCCTGATTAACTGGACCTAATATTACTTAGTATTACAATTAGAATTGCCAACAAAGTTAGTTTTAATTTATAAAAGAGGACGCCATAGTTCATAGAAGCCACAGTACATCACATTACATCACTTCCTCATATCCGATAATTTTGAAACAAATAATTAAAAAGATCGGGATTATGATTTCCTGTAACTTAATTTATTTTCAGAGAATATTTCTCCCATGGCTTAATTAATAAATATTGGCAAAGATAAATTATACATCTAAATTCTAATAAACTAACATTAATAACCTCTAATACTAAAAGTTAAGAATTTACAATGAAAAGTTGATATTAAAGATAAATATTTTATTAAAATAAACTAAAATATTTAAAAGATAAATTATTAAATAAAATTGGAAATAATACACACATGCTAATCCAGATAATATTAATCCAAATAATTATATAGTTCATATTCTTATTCTCTTCTTTAAATAAATGCAAGTTCTTTGAATAATAAAATAATGAATGTCTATATCAGTATTTGAAGCTTCTCATTAGTTTTATAATTAAATTTAGTTTGCAAACATTAAGTAGACACAATCAGGGGATGTATAAGAATATCATAGCTTACTGGTAAGTTTTGTAGTACATTTATTTCCTGGATTATAAGAGCTCATGGCCTTTAGTTTTAAAATGTTCTTGGTCTGTCCTAAGGCTAGTCATAAAAGCTTTTTGTGTTGACGTCCTCATGATGAATGATGTCAGCAAACACTCTGGACCACTCCCATATGACAAATTATTTCAGCATAAAGTGGTCCTGGATAATGAAGGATCAGGACCAGCCAAAAGAAAAAAACAGACAAGATCTAGTTCGAAGTTTTTCTGCCCCTTTTATAGCCTTGGATCAGTTTTTAGACTTCTGTGCATATGTCCTTATCTTTAATTTATCATAAAATACAAGTTGATAATCTTGTACAATTATTTTGTATTTTCAACTATAAAGTTTTTTTTATATATAAATGCCTTTGCCATCTTTAATTAGCTTTAAAAAGAGTTTACTAATTGTAATCTTTTACTTTTGAAATTTTTTCTTATTGTTTATTTGGATTAGTAATCTGCATGTACTTTTATTCTTTCCAATTTTAACTTTTATTTTTAATTAAATAAATAAATATGAAACAAAAATGACATTCATTGTATGTTATCTAAAAAAATAAATTATACTAACTAAAAAAAAAAAAACTAATAAATTGTACTAACTAAAAAAGACAATTAAATTGTGTCTTTTAAGTGATCTTTAAATTTTAATTTTTTTAGCTTTTAAATATTACTAAAGACCAATATATTTATGAACCATATGTATTTTAATACGGTTCAATATAAAATTATGATGATTTCTTAAAGTAATACATTTCCTTAGAGAAAACATATTTAATCATTTTTAAATAATTTAATTTTTGGCATATGTCATCATTATATTTTAAACAGCTTATTATTTTATCACTGAAGTGAATTTACACAGAGGTAACACTTCTCCACTTCACTTAATGTTAACAACTTGTGTGTGCATAAAGAATGGATATCATGTGATGTTGGTAGTTTGAACTCAGTTTGTAGTATAATCTGGATCACTATTAGCAATTGCACCTGATTTGATTTACCCATAAGGTATGCATTGCCCTTAATTTTTTTTATTTCATTTCTTATGCCAATGTAATATATGTGGAAAGTATTTTATTCAGTCTAATTTCAAGGAAATCAAGTCATATATCATATGTCTTAATTTAATAAGTTTGTATTACAAATGTGACATACTGAGCAAACCAATAACTCTTACCAAGCTTCTCAGAATATCTCCATTTTAGACCAGTTTCTAGTATTATTTCTTATTACATAAAAAAATTACTTACCAACCAATGTTTGTAAAACTCACTCTTTATGCCATCTATTATTATAGTTCCTACTATTTAGGTGAAAACCTGAAGTAATTTTCATCATCCACTAAGCTAATAACTAGTTATGTAATTAAATTGTTATACCTCTTAAGAATATTATTTATAATATACAACTTATAATGTGTAACAAAATATTTTATGTATCAATGATAAAAAGAGCTTTGTGATTAGTTGCTCAAATGATAATCAACTATCAAGTGATAGGCTAGACTGACAAACACTTTTTGTTTTACTTTTCTCGAATAAAAATCAGTCTAGGAACCTTTAGCTCTTAATCTATAAATCAAAGACAGAAGTTTATATACTACTCATGTGTGATTGAATGGGAATGCAGTTACGAATTCTAACTTAAGATTAAGGCATATACATCTTTTTTTTTTTAAATTTAAACAGGAATAGTACAAATAAATAAAATAAAAAAGTCTATTGCTTGAAAGTTTAAAAGTACTTCAGATACTGGAAGTGACAGAACTGAGCGATGAGTCACAACCTTTAGAATATGTTATGTTACCACTTCATTAAATTATATATATATATATATATATAATTACACTTATTATTTAAGTAATACTTTGGGTGTAATTTGAAAATTATAATTGCAATTTGTAATGTTATAATTGACTATTTATTAGTCTGCATTCAGAACAAAATATATTTACCTTCTATCAATAATTTCAGTCTCTGTGGCCAATTTGCAATCTTTAGTGCCTATATAAATATATGGTGCCATTAGTAGAGGTAGAATTTCACCTCTATTGTTATAAGGAGGTTGCCTTAACAACAGTTTTAAATTCTTTATTATTATCTATATTGGGATTGTCTAAGTGTTGACTAGTTTCTTATATATATATAACTCAAAATATCCACTATATATATATATATATATATATATATATATATATATATATATATATCATTAGAAACCACTCAACACTTAGACAATCCCAATATCAATTTCAATCAACATCTTAAACAGTTGTCAAGGCAACCTCCTTTTTTTATTGATAACTAGTTATTAATTGATTTTTACATCAATTGGTACTGGCACATTTGTAAAATAAAGTAAGTTTATCTATTTAAAAACCAATGTCAGATGTTTCTGCAGATACATCCATATTGAATTTCTCTAATCATAAAGATTTGGTTGATGAACATCAAAATATAAGTGTTCAATTTAATTCTAGGATATCAGTGGTTTTATTCAATTCTTTTTTACATTTTTCTAATAGCAATACTTTGATTCTTACAACTACAGACAGTAATTGTCAGCTTTATAACTTCCCTATTGATGAATTTTTCCAGTTGTTGAAGGATTTGAAACTTGGTGATGCTATCAAGAGGCTATATCATCACTCTAATAAATGTTACATCATATTGGAGTTTCATAATGTCTTGGAGAAGGAAAAGTTTAGAAGACAACAGCTTTTTAGTTGTTATTGATATGGACAGGCCTAGGCTAGCTTTTGGTCTTGCAAGAAATTGTTATCCCAATTTTGGAGCTAAGGATCTTCAGAGGCAATGTTCTAATTTAGGTGAAATAACTCAATTTAAATATCTTACTGAGAAAAGAGTTGGTTTAGAGTTACCCAGCAACTCAGCTGCTTTTACTTTAAAGTTAAATAAAGGTCTTGCTTTGATTGATATTCCGTCTACTTTAGAGACTGATAAAGGTCCAATACATATCTCTATCAAAGGTTTACAACCTCAATGTTTTGTATGTAAGGAGAGGACTCATCTTGTTAAAGATTGTCCAAAGGGGTTTTGCAATATTTGCAAGCTTAAGAAAACACGTACTCATAGATGTAGTCCTAAAGTTTTGCAAGATTTCCAAAACAGCATTTGAGTGAACATATTACTGCGCAACAATCTAATGTTACTCTTTCATCTCCACCACAAGTTTCTACTGATTTAAGTAAGAAGATCAGTGGGTCTGTTGTTTCTATTCCAACTGACATTACTCATTCATCACTTGACTCATCTCATACAGTTCAAAACGAGGATATGTTATTGAAAGAGAATAGGTTTAACATTCAGTCTACTCTTGGTTGTTCATCTTTGCAAGATCAAGCACTTATAACTGATATTAGTTCTAACAATAAAAGGAAGAATTATGATTCTTCAGAGTCGCAACTTGAAAATAATTTTTCTAATCCTGATTCTGATACTGCACCCTGTCTTGAAAACTAATTTGACTAGACATTCAAGAAGTTCTAGGAAAAAGGACATCAAAAAAAGTAAATGGTCGGGAGATAAAAGTTCTCAGCAGTTAGATCTTTCGCTGTCACCTTCTCCTCAAAATGATTCTATTTTTACTTTAAATAACGGTCCTTCATCTCCAATATCTCATACTTCTCATCCTAATTCACAAATTAATCTTATACCTGAATTCTTTACAGACGATTTGCATTAACATTTTCTCATATATATATATATATATATATTGTAACAGACAGGGTTCGAATACAAGAGATAAGGCAATAGTGCTAATTGAGAGTGTTGATATGGAGCGATTATATGCGAAAAGATATATATGTAAATAGTCATTCGAACCCTGTTACAAGGAGTATGAAAGTTATGTGTGTATGCATATGTAAATATAGTTGTATGTGCGAATGTACAATATGCGTATATATTAACGGTGATGGTTACAATCAATTATATATAGAGCTGTATAAATTGTAATTGATTATTCGTATATATTTTATCCGTTAAGTTTTTTTTTAAAGTTTTAATAATATTGTCGGTAACACATGTTTTTCTTTTGTTAATTAATCTCTTGAACATATGAGGACAGAAATAGAAATGAATCAATTGCTGTAGGCAGTTTAGTCAATAACTGGCGTCGAAAAGTCTGAAAACTGGTCAAGTGGGTATTTTTGAAGAACAATGGAAGAACTGGTCAGTGGCGTACGGATACACAGAGAAAATTTTACAAAGTTAAAAGTGAAAAACAAAAGAACTTTTTGTTGTGCTCGAAAGGAGAGATATAGATAGAAAAAAAACGAGACACGGCTTGAACTACAGATTGTGTGGACGTGTAATTTTTTTCTTAAGAAGTCATTAATATTTTCCCACCCAAAATGTCGGGGTAATTCTATAGTGCGAGTTTCGTTAATCGGCCCAGTGGACACTTGTCGTGGAACTCACCTGAAGCGGACTTACGAACTGCGTTATTAAAATAAAGAAATTTTGTTTCATCAAGAGTAATGGTGACGAAAGATCTTTGAAAATTGGATCCTGTCATAAAGTGAGTGAATCACCTACTCCACCTCTGGGATAAGCTATTCGATATACCCTATTGGAACTGTTTGCCATCCGTTATATCTACCAGACCAGTATTCTTGGAGAGTTATAAATGCGGACTTGTCTTTGATCGCGTGAACTAAGGTAAATTGACATGGCACAAAAATGTGTTCAGTGAATGTGTCTTAATAAAGAAACTAGTGTTACCTCAATATTAATTACTATAATAGGTCTCTTTTAAAATTAAATAAAATAACAACATTAAATAAACAGCTCTGATGTATAATTGCACTATTTTGATGCGTGTATGAATTATATATGTGTGTATCAGAATAAATGGGCTGTGCGCTTGAATATTGATATATTTTTATGCGTGTATAAATGGGATTTATTGGTAATGGGTATAGCCGTAAATAGAATAAATTTTATGATAAGATCCAGGTTAGATTAATGGATTTATAACAAATAAACTATCGTACATAATAATAGACATATAAGACTTAGTTAGGTATTGTCTTAGCTTTGTTCTCTAGTTAGACTATCGTCCCCAAACCCTGAGATTGAGCTGGTTCGGTGCACTACCATAAATAGATATACATACCAGAACCCCTATTTACATTTTCGATGAGATAATTCTTATCCATGTGTAAGATTGGCGCGTGAGATGGAATCAAACCATGCTCACAAATATCTTCATTCGAAGCTACGGGTTAAAGCCTACAATGGCAGTTTAAAAGTTATTGGTGGTGTAATAATATATATATTATTATGTTGCTTAATGTTATTGCTGTTAATGTTAGAGGTTTAAATTCTATTTCTAGAGTTTATGCTATAATGCATTGGCTTCAGAAATGCAATTTTCATATTGCATGCTTTGGAGAGACGAAGCTACATAATCATTCCAGTTATCGAATTCGTGATTTAATGCAAAATCTTGGTTCATTTTATTATGTTCCTAATATATCAGCTTCATCTGGTGTTGCTTTGCTTGTAAGTAAGCATCTTGCTTTTAATGATAGCAAAATCATGTATTTGGATCATAATTTTTTGATGACCAATATTACATTTGGAAGTTTTACTCTGAATATCATTTATTTATATGTTAAGAGTGAGTTCCTCTTTGCTCATTTTATATTTAATAAAATTCTCTTTTGTCTTCAAATTCTTATCCAACTATATTTCTTGGTGATTTCAATATGTGTTACATGCATTTTAATAATAAATTCCTACAACTTTTTAATAGAGTATTTTTATCTGGTGAAGGATGTTTTCCTCTTAATGCATTTTCCTTTTATACTCGTCGCAACACTTCTTTAATTGATCTTCTTTACTATTCTCCTGAACTTCACCTTGACATTTCAGCAAAGCTTCAGGTTGTTCCTTTCTCGGATCATTTGGCTATGCATGTTGCATTGTTGATTGATACTTCTTTTGTTGCTCAGTCTCATAGTTCTCTTACAATAAGGCTCTTAAATAAATTAACAGCTCCTGCTTCAATTTTTTCGGAGGCATATATTCTTTTTAGAAAAGTGGATATTCTTTCATTACCTGCCATATCGGCATGGTCTTCTTTTGTTGGTATTCTCAGTTCTATTATTAATTCTTATACTAGAAAGACAAAAGGTCCAAAGTTTTTACTTAAGCAATTGGATGATATTTCATCCAAACTTTCTAATCTTTCTTCTTTTGATTCTACCATAGAAAATATTATGCAACTTAAAGTGCAGTATCATGATATACAGAAATCTCTTGCTCATTATGTGGCTATTAAACGGTCTAAAATTTTTCTTCAAAATCATCATAACTGGACACGAAGTTATATTAGATGGGCTTTAGGTGCTTATTCTAGACCTACTCCATTAATGATTGACACAGGAAATAAAGTATGTTCTGGCCCTATTATGTTGCTTGAACTATGTAATCATTTCAAAACTAAGCTTCAAATATTGCCTTTTAAAATTGGCAACATCTGGAATGAATCTGAGCTTGATTCTAGTCATAATATAACTGAAACTATGATTATTCAAAAATTAAATTCTTTTCCAGACAATATACATCCTGGGATTCATGGTATTCCCAGGTTTGTCCTTCTTCATTTTTCATTTTTTACAGCTCCAATAGTTCGTAATATGGTTGATATTCTAGCTAATGATTTTGTGAATATTCCTGATCTCTATCTGGTGGCGATGGTCCCTTTTCTTAAGAAGAAATTAACTCCTTCTCCATTATCTAATATTCGTCCTATTTCTATGACACCTCTTTTGATAAAGACTATTGAATCTATTGTTAAAGATCATATACAAAATAATATTTATCTTCATTTATCAAAATTTCAATTTGCAAAGAAGGGTCATTCAACAACTGAAGCTGTTCAGCTTTTTCTTCTTCTTATTGAGTATATTAGGCGTCATAATAAATCAAAACCTGTGGTCATTCAATTGGACTTCACATCAGCCTTTGATTGTGTTCTGCCTTCTGTTTTGTTTCAGATTCTTTGGGATTATCAGGTTCCTACTCCATATGTCCGTATTATAGCCAATCTTCTACTTAACAGGTCCATCTTTACTTCATTGGATGGTAAACTTGCAGATGGTTTTCGTCCGCATCTCTCAGTGCCACAGGGATCTCCTCTTGCCACATTATGTTTTATTACATATTTAAATCCATTACTTTTACAGATAGAATCTAAACTGCCTGGTATCTATGTTCCTGCTCTTAAACAGACTATTCATCATATTTCTTATGTTGATGATGTCTCTGTCTTTCTTCCTGATAAATCTTTTCTTCCAGCTTTGTTGCAAATATTGGACTCTTTTTCTAATACTTTTAATCTTCATATTAATGTTACAAAATCTGCAATGTGGAAAATTAAATCTGGTTTATCAATTATTTCCACTTTCACAGCCAAGCCTCAGTCTTTCCTTGGTTTTCCAATAGTTTTATCTCATTCAGTAATTACAAGGCAGATTCAAAATATTATTCTTGATAAAACAAAAAGGATAGTTGCATCGCTTGTTAATATAAATATTTCGCTTATGGGTAAGGTTACACTCTTGAACTCTTTGGTATATTCAAGGCTTAGTTATTATTTACCAATTATTAGGCCAACAAAGCGTTTTGAGAGGGCTATAAATTCACTTTGTTCAAAATTATTTTGGAAAAATAAGATCGTAGCCATCAGTATTGCTAAAATTCAAATGCCAAAGCATTTAAATGATCTAGGTTTGCACTCGGTCTCAACTCTATATCTTCAGAGATCTATATCTTTTCTTCGTGTAACTTGTCTAAAGCTTGCTCAGTTATCCCTTCCTTTGGTTATTGATCCTACAGATACGCCACCTCCATTTTCAAGTTATTGGATTGCTGATTTATGGAAGTCAGTTATTAAGTCGATACCCTCGGTTCAAGTTGCGCTTGATGGGAAATTGACATTCTGGGATGTTTATAAATTAAAATTTCCACATTATACTCCTCTTTTGACTTCATTAGGTGTTTTAAATAAAGTTCTCTTGCGTAAAATGAAACTTCTTTTCATTGAAGCAAGACATGTTGATTTTGTACTTAAATTAAATTTAAATGCGCTCCCAACAAGTTATTTTTTAGTGACCAGCAGAGGCTTCATTAGGATTTCGTCTCAGTGTCAATTGTGTAGATTATATGATGAGACAATTCTCCATATTTTCTATATCTGTCCTGCTCTTAAGTCGATTAGGGACTTTATTGTTGCAAATATCTCTCTGGATCTTAGGGATGCTCTTTCTGTTTCTAACACTCTTAAGAAGGGATCGTTTGCAGCAATAAGATTATCTATCTTTATAACATTTTCTTTATGGTTGACACGTTGCAGACTCATCTTTGGTCATTCTCAGGACTCGGCTCTAAGTGTCTTTATTAAGCTTCTTGATCAAGTCAAGCAGCGAGACTCTCTGCTTTCGCCTGTGAGTCTTCATGATGATACTTGGGTGAAAGTTTTATTTTCCTCTTAATCTTATTAAGATACACTTTTCTCTACATTGACTTTTTCAAGTTTCATTCTGAATGCTATGTAAATTTTTATAAAGTTTAACTGTATATTACTATGTTTAATAAATATATTTTAAAACTAAAAACCAATAACTAATTAATTAATTTTGATAAGGGTATTTTTTTTTTACTATTGCTCTGCTCTTAAAATTTTTTTTATATTATTTAATCTTTTCACTTTATTAACAGAAATGGATTTATGGCCAAAATATTACTTTGCATGAAACTGGAAAATATGTAGCATGTCTTATGCAAGAGCCATATTTATTAAGAAATATGAGACTTTTTTTTATTTCTTCCATTGAAAGTAAGATAATTTTAATTTAGTAATTTATTTTCATTTCATTTTTTATTTTTGAAATAAATGGAACTGGCTTGTGGAGTGCCTTAAAAATGTAATCTTTTAAAAGAAAGCTTCTATTATTCCAAATATTGCAGAAATTGAAAATCTTAGATCTAATTTATCTTGAGCAATCAAGAATGTTTATTTTTAAACTCTACCAATTTTTACCATGACTTCCAACATGATTTATATTCATTTTCATCTTATTATTTTTGGAATATATAAATAAATTTCATTTACAACTTAAAATTATTTTGGTGTGCTTAGAGTCAAAATATTCATTATTAAAAAAACAATAAAACCAATGCATAAAAAATCTGGATTGTATTGATATTTTATAACTTAGAAATTATTGCATCAATTTAAATGTTTTACTCAAATATATCCATAATTATTAAAAAAGGTTTTACACTATCTAATTTCTCACTTTAAACATTGGGATATTCCTGGGGTTAATATTTATATTCTAAAGAAATAAAGCATGGAAAACTATTGTTATGTGTAAAGTAGCATTTGTTTTTCAAGTTAAAACAATATATTAAAAAACTGTGATATCATTAGACAATAAAAAAATAAAAAATATTTAATTTTAATTTTGATTTGTTTTATTTACATATATAATATAGTATAAAAAAGATATATATCATTTTTAGAATTCTATTTTTCCTCTCTTCTTTTTTTTTTTTTTTGAGTTGGCCATACTCATTTATGAGTAATTGTTTTTTGCTTTTCTACAGCTATATATGAATCACAGCATCCCAATCAATGCTTAAATTAGCCAATAGAATATCAGTAATATATATATTGTACCGGGTTCGAATATGTGTCTTTTGAAACACCGGCCTCTTAGGCAAAGAAGAACATACTCAGAGAGTATGTATGCCAAACGATAGCTATAAAATATATAACTAACATTACATTTCCAGGACATAACTTCTTCTCGACTGTTGAGTCCAATACCATGTTCAAAGCACTTTTTTTTGTTTGTATATAAACATGGGCACCAGCTATCTATTCCAGAATGAATAAATAACGCACTTTGAGCAATGGTCACTAACTCAATGCCTAAATATCCACGACTAGCTTAGTTATTTGTAATCACTAACAGATTATACATAACTAATGGTGAAAGAATTAATAAAAGAATTGGTAGAAGGAATTGATAAAAAGAATTGACCAACAAATAAAGTTTAATTTTAAAGACAATTTATTAACTAACATTTACTAATTTTAAACATTTTATAATTCTAATAAAACACACGCATATTTTTAAATTAACATTTCTAAACTAGTTTAAATATTCTTGTAGATTTTAATAATAGAACACTGGTATTTATCTAATTTAATTAATAACACTGATATAATGATCACACACATATTAACTCATACACTCACATATATAATAATAAAGCATTACATAGTATTTGAAACTTAAACACACATATCAATAGTTCATTTATGTATGATATAGAATTCATATAATTAGACTCTTGGAGGATTCGCACGAATTAATGCAATGCAATGGCTATTACAGTATAAATAAAATAAGCAAATGTTTTACCTAGGATTTTGAATGTAGATATAGAATTTTGTTCTCTTTGGTGGCTGCTTTCGGTGAGAATATTTCCATTACGAATACTTCCAGCTGGCTGGGACATTTCCTTGATGAGTTTCATTATTCTTCATGACTATTATTAGTGGAGACAATTAGATACTGATGGAGATTTCCAAGTTGTTACGCTGAAATTATTTCACGAGCAGATCTTGCTGTTTTCATCGGATTTTAGGCTGTGGAGAAAAACGTGAGTTTCCAAAAACTGCTCAGCACTGCATTTTGTTTCTGGATACAATTAACTCAACTGATTGTCCTCTCTTGACTTAACTGACTCAATTAATTTATGAACTGAACTGCTTATCTGATAAAATTTTACTATTTATACCTGCAAAGGGTTTTGTTTTTCGATATCCTCCAGCAATATCTGTTGTCGAAATTTCATTGATAATCCTTTGACAACGTGTTTTGGAAGATTGTTTAATTGGTAATAACCATGCAGAAGTGTTGTTGTCTATTTTTAATTAATAACCATTGCCGTGTTTTTTAATGATAATCTTTAACTTTCATTCATTTATAATAACATTTATTATGCATACATTTATTATATTATTGACAATCGCACATATATATGCACATATATTACTAGTTTTAAGATTATTTTTTCTTTAATTCTAATGAAAAGAGATTTGTATTTTTTAAACTTTAAATTATTTATATTTTATGAATACTAATAAGAAAACTCTTTACTTCCTTTTTATAAAACCTTTAGTTTAACTTTTTTAATGAAACACCCCTCTCCCCTTCTGATTAATTAATTGTAGCTTTTTATTTCAAAAACTAAAAATGGAAAACTATTTGATTCATATCTTTTTCGAAAAAAAACTGTAATAAAGTCTTCAACATTTAATTTTACGTTTTTCTTTTATGAAAGATTATTTTAATATTTTTTTAGATAAAATTATATGTGCCAATATCAATATTGGTACATTACACTGTCCCTCCTTTGAGAGTAAAGTGCTTCTATTTTTGACCATTTTATCTCTGACAACTTTAATTCTTAATTTATTATTTTCTAAGTTCCCTTTTTGATATCTTTTGCTTTCCATACTAAGGGAAATCTCCAATTATGCTTTACTTATTTCTATGCTGGCAACATTGTTTACAATGTTCTGAGTCCTGCATATTGACCACAAGGACAAACTAATTTTGTGGCACAGGGATCTTTTATAAATGAAGCTTCGGCTGCTGATTCTCTTGATCGGACTTTGACTAAGAAAAGGTTGCTGTGAATGGCAGGAATTTTCAACTGTCCATTTCCAACTTACGCTTTGGAAAATGAGGTATGAGATATGGGGATTCTCCCCTGAAAAGTAACTTGCAGCTTACTCTGGTTGTCCCCAGTGTGCATTTTAAAAGAGGAATGATCCCTGCCAATCCATTATGGTTACTAAAATTTATCCAGTCGACAGCTTTAAACTTATCCTTAACTAAAACATTTCTATATTACCCTTTTTCCCTTTAATTTCGAATCCTTACACTCTTAATACAACTTAGATTGTTTATATTATTTATCACTAATCCTACAATATTATTTTCAAATACACATGAACGTTACTTTACATATTTACTTCTATTATTCTAATCTTACAATATTATTTCAAACCATTATGAACATTATTCTAAATATTTATTTACATTAATGTTATAATATTATCCTTAAACCAATACTTCAACTTCTTTATTTACGTGCATGTATTCAGAAAACTATTTTATTTTATCGCTCTTTATTATTATACAAAGATTTTATTGGACTTGATTACTTTAAACCATTTATTTATTCCTTTTATTAACCTACATATATTCAAAACTATTTTATTTTAACGTGTGTGTACTCAGAAAAAAAAAACTATTTTACTTTATTACGATTCATTGTTTATTCAACTTTTATTAACTTGCGTATATTAAAAAAAAAACACTTTATTACGATTCATTATTACACTGATATTTTTCTTATGAATATTTTATTTATTTATTTAACTTGAATACTTGATTTATTTAATCCTACAAACATTATTTCTAAATCATTAACTTAACCTATTTATTTAACTTGATTTTATTGATTGATTTATTTGAACTGTTTATTTACAAGCATTTTTCTTTCTTAATATGTGCATGGAGAGAAACAAAATCTTTTATTTTCCAAAGCCTCCATTATTATTATTACTTAAACAAATCCTGATTTTAACTTTACTTTTAATTGATCATTATTCATTTATTTTTAATTTATTATTTTAGTTTTAAATAGAAGTTTCAGATTTAGATTTATTAAATTATTGACGTTAGAATAATCATATTCATGCTCATTGTCAATTTCCAGTCCTTTTTTGTTTATTTCCTTTTACTATTCCATGCATTTATTAACTTTTAAACTATTTCAGGCGGATCCTTCTTTCTTTCTACTAATTCTATAATATAAACTAACTTTCCTCTCTTATCTATCCCACTTTTATAATTTATTACTTTATCTCTTTCTCTTTCCATTCTATTTTCAACCTTGTAAATAAGAAAACCTTTAAGCTTCACAGATCTCTGTATTTTTCCTAATCATGAATATTTTTTCCTATGCTTCCTTTTTATTTTAAATCTATGTTTAAAACAAACACGAACGCTTCCTTTTGAAAATTCTATTACATTATTTTCTATCTTTATTATTTTTATTTTTCTATCACTATACTCAATGCTATCTTCTGCCTTTTGATCTACATAAGTTTCTACTTTATCTGTTTCAATGCTATATGATTCTAATCCAAATTTTATGTCTTTTACTTCTGCTCTGAGTTCCTTAATTTCTCCTTTAACCTGACTAATTTCTTCCTTCAATTCTGCTTTGAGGTCTAACTGGCTTTGCTCAAGTTTCTAATACAATTCTTTTTTGAGGTCTTGCTCATTTTGCTCAATTTTTGCATCATATTCATTATCATCTGCATCTCATATATATCTTCCTTTTCCACTAACTGGGGATTTTTAAAATATATGTGCTCCCATGTTTTTATATTCTCGTGTTCCCTTTCTAATGCCTCTACTCTTTTTATTAATTCCTCCAGCTATATATCTTTTCCCATTTTGAAACCATATATTTTATTTTTTATTTCAAACTAGCGCTTATGTTAAACTAAATTTACTATATGACTTATTTATTTATTTATTACTAAAATGGAAACACATGCTGCTCCACCCCTTTTGACCATTTTTCTACCCGATCTTAACACTTCAGCTCTGCCCATAATACCCAATTGTCTCTGATTTAACATAATAACTTATTTTAAATAATGTAGATAGCATAAATCTCTTTTCATTTAAAGAAAAAAAAGTTTTTGGTCAATTCTTTTTTTAAAATTAAAACACTTTTACATATGTAATTTAGCTTTTGTATAAAAAATTTTTAAACAAGAAACAAAGTATTTAATTACTATTGTTTCTTAGGTCCAGCCCCAAGATGGGTATATCCATTTGTACCAGATTCGAATATGGGGTTACTTTGAAACACGGTCTCTTAGGCAGAGAAGAACATACTCGGAGAGTATGTATGCCCAAACAATAGCTATAAAATATATAACTACTGTTACATTTCCAGAACATAACTTCTTCTTGACTGTTGAGTCCAACACCACATTCAAAGCACTTTTTTTTGTTTGTGTATAAACACAGGTGCCAGCTATCTATTCAAGAATGAATAAATAATGCACTTTGAGCCATGGCCACTAACTCAATGCCTAAATATCCACAACTAGCTCAGCTATTTGTAATCACTAACAGATTATACATAACTAATAGTGAAAGAATTAATAAAAGAATTGGTAGAAGGAATTGATAAAAAGAATTGACCAACAAATAGTTTAATTTTAAAAACAATTTATTAACTAACATTTACTAATTTTAAACATTTTATAATTCTAATAAAACACATGCATATTTTTAAATAAACATTTCTAAACTAGTTTAAATATTCTTGTAGATTTTAATAATAGAACACTGGTATTTATGTAATTTAACTAATAACACAGATATAATTATCACACACATATTAACTCATACACTCACATATATAATAATAAAGCATTACATAGCATTTGAAACTTAAACATACATATCAATAGTTCATTTTATGTATGGTATAGAGTTCATATAATTAGACTCTTGGAGCATTCGCACAAATTAATGCAATGCAATGGCTATTACAGTATAAACAAAATAAGCAAATGTTTTACCTAGGATTTTGAATGTAGATGTAGAATTTTGTTCTCTTTGGTGGCTGCTTTCAGTGAGAATATTTCCATTACAAATACTTCCAGCCGGCTGGGACGTCCTTGATGAGTCTCATTATTCTTCATGATTATTACTAGTGGAGACAATTAGATACTGATGGAGATTTCCAAGTTGTTATGCTGTCATTATTTCATGGGCAGATCTTGCTGTTTTCATCGGACTTTAGCCTGTGGAGAAAAACGTGAGTTTCCAAAAACTGCTCAGCACTGCATTTTGTTTCTGGATACAATTACCTCAACTGATTGTCCTTTCTTGACTTAACTTACTCAATTAATTTATGAACTGAACTGCTTTCTTTTCGATATCCTCCGGCAATATCTGTTGTCAAAATTTCATTGATAATCCTTTGACATGTTTTGGAAGATTGTTTAATTAGTAATAGCCATGCAGAAGTGTTGTTTTCTATTTTTAATTAATAGCCATTGCCCTGTTTTATAATGATAATCTTCTTTAACTTTCATTTATTTATAATAACATTTATTACGCATACATTTATTCTATTATTGACAATCACACATATATTACTAGTTTTAAGATTATTTTTTCTTTAATTCAAATAAAAAGAGATTTGTATTTTTTAAACTTTAAATTATTTATATTTTATGAATACTAATAAGAAAACTCTTTACTTCCTTTTTATAAAACCTTTAGTTTAACTTTTCTAACAAAACACCCCTCTCCTCTTCTGATTTATTAATTGTAGCTTTTTATTTCAAAAACTAAAGATGGAAAACTATTTGATTCATATCTTTTTTGAAAACAAACTGTAATAAACTCTTCAACATTTAATTTTACATTTTTCTTTTATAAAAGATTATTTTAATAATTTTTTTAGATAAAATTATATGTGCCAATATCAATATTGGTACAATATATATATATGAAAAACAAAAAGCAAGTTAAAACTTGCTAATGCTTGTATTTATGACAATAAATGGCATTTTACCAAAAACACCATCAAGCGTATGTTTCTTTACATAAACGTCAGAGATAGTGAATGCTTGCTCTGACATTTATGTAAACAAACATATGCTTGACGGTGTTTTTGGTAGAACGTCATCTATTGTCATATATATATATTTATATAACACCTCAATAATATATAAATATATATGTTCAGTATTGAGATAAGAATATAAAGTTTTTGAAAAGAAAAAGGGTAAGGATTTTTAATTTGTTGATATTATTGTAGAACTATATTTTTTTTAAAAAAGTGGATGTACATTTTCTGGGTTATAATATATGATAACAATTCAAGTAGGTTCATAAATTATTATACTACATGTCTATACACTTATATTTAGGTGTGTTTTATGTAAACCTAAGGTATTTGTAAATTCCAATGTAGCTTATTGTATTAATCAAAATCAGAATGCCAAATTTATATTTCTGGCATACTCAGCAGATCTTAATTTTATTTTATCATTTCTAATTAATAAATTTATATTTCACTGTTAAAGTTATTCTAGTCAATTTAATTAATTCTAGAATAGATTTAAAACATATGTTAGAATTATATTTCTTGTTCACAGTAACAGTTATAGAGCTTTTGCTCACTGGGCTGAATTTGTGTATAATGGTCTGTTACATGAAAGAGATTTATGTTTAGTGTTATGGATATCCATATGATGATGATACTGTATGGCACAATGGGGATATCTTTTAAAGTTCATGCACAATATTTTATTTGAATTATTTATTTCGAAATTAAGTTTAAATAGGGTCAGTACATTAATGGTACTAAGTGACCAGAGTATTAATGGTGATTAATGTGTTTTAGTATCCCAGTATTATTTTTTAATTCTTATATTCTTATGGATTAGCACTTAAATTTGTGCATCCAACTTATTGTTTAAATAATCTGTTCCAAGATGGTAAGGACTAAATAATTAGTCTGATCTATAGTAGACCCATTTAAAATCCAGTCACAAGATTTACTGTTGATTTAATTTAATTATTATTATTTGTCTGTAATGCTGGTGAACTTATAGTTAGTGTTTTTTGCTGACCTTTGATGTTCTACATATTCACTCTCACATGCTCACTTCTTTTATATTTAATTTTATATTTTATTTGGGGATGATGATGGTTTTCCATTTCCTCATAATTCAGCCATAGAATTCATACTGTTACAATATGAATATAATTTTTAGTTTATTGATTAATTAACCAAATACTGTTAATCTCCTTTTAGGCCACTGTACTTACTAGATTGCTATGTTAATACCAATGGCTATTTACATTATCAGACCCAGCTATATATAAAATAGAAAATCTAATAATTTTCTAAATATGGATGTGTTTGGTTAATTAGACAATTACCAATATTTGACATAATTTTTCACTTGTATAGGTATTAAATGAAATAAGAATTGAACTTTTCTATTTAGATCAAACTATACTATAAATTTAAAAAATAGTGTTTAATTTTGGAATATATTAACTTTCACTTTTATTTGACTTGTTATATATGTTACTCATATTACATCACTGATTTCTAATACAAATTATCATTTGCAATAGTAAAGCAAATAAGTGCATGAGTATAAAAGTATATTAACAGTATTTGGTTAATTAATAAATAAACTGGAATTTATATATAAGATTAAAAAAACATTGCATTTATTTATATATACACCTGGGTCTCATTTTATGTGGTAGATAGGTTCCACAGAAAACCTGCATTAAAAAAAATCACACAAAAATAGACTTACCTTATCTTGAAAATGGGGGATAGGGTCTGTAATTTTCAGAATTTGCATAAAAGCAAAGCAACAAGAAAAAATTACTTTAAAATTCACATTAAAAAAATAAGGAAATAAAGTAAGACTAATAAAAAATATCAAATATTTGAAAAAAATTAGTACAAGACAAACTTTTTTTACTTTTTTTATTAACTACAGTATTTAATTTGACATTTTTTCATAAATATTTTAATCATTATCGCTATTTTCGAATGTGCGTTTCGTTTGTAAACTGGTAAGAAATCAGATTCATCGATGTGATGTGATGTGGCTTTTTCTTGAATGAAGTCAAGAATCTCTCAGCAATTATGCCCAGAGAAACTTGTTAGCCACTTTATTTTCCATTCCCCACTCTAATTTTTACCATATTCTGCTCCATCCCATTTACACAACTAGTGCCAATTTCAGTCTTGTGCTGTATTAATGGTTTCTGTTGTTAACTGTTTTTACTAGTGAAATAAATTTTAAATGTTCACATTTTGTTTCTATATTAAAAAAATGAAGATCGCAATCAAAACAAAAAGATTATACATTACCATTAAAAATATTATTTTCAGTTTATAAAATCAATAAAATCTTCATTATTTATTTTAAAAATCTACATTATTTATTTTTGTTATACCTAACAAAATACATTTTAAAAGTTTAAAACTTTTGAATATTTATTGCGATATTTTTATATGTAAGTATAAATCTATTATTATTATATTATTATTTACTCATTAGTATAAGTAGGTTATTTGTTCTAAATGTAGCTTCAGGCCATATTCACATTAGCTGCTAATATAACGTTATATTTTTGAAAAAAAAAAAGTATTTCAAGTCAAAATAAGTTATTAATAATTTTAATTTCTTGATATCTAATAAATATAGTGAAATATGAAAAATATTAAGAAGAAACATAAATCACATAACTTCAAAACTGCATTAAAATAATCTGCATAAAACGAAACCCAATAAAATCAAAATAAATCTAAAGTAATATTCAATTACTTTTTTTAAAAAAATGAATAAAATTATATTTAAAAAAAGTTAACTGTAAATGTGTTAAATTCAAATTACATGTGCTATGATATCCAAGTGATAAACAACTTCAAATTATACATACTATATTAATATAATAAATAACTACATTAGCTATTGTTCAAGAAAATATACTATCTTTAAATATCAAAGTAAAGAATGAACACAATCGTTTTATCCAAATGATAAAAAAAAATATCTCAATTTGATCAGTTTTATTAAAATGTAACTTTCCTTTGTTTGCGTCAATCGAGATAGCTTTATTCTTATGACAAACAGTAATACAACTATAAAAAAGTTGATTCCTTTATGTAATTTTTTTAAATTAATCAATGATTCAAATTTGGGTGGAGAAATGGCTAGTAAATAACAATGATGATCTTTTATCATTTGCTGTTTTTATAACATATTTCTTAAATACTCAACATAGAACATTTTATCACATCCTATACTTTTCTTCATTTCCTCATAAAATAAATATAATTAAATCTTTTCACATTATCAGTTTTTTTTTTCTTTTTAATTTTTTAATTATAAAATTCCTTTTTTAAAAAATTTTCTATGCAATCTCAATTTAACTTAAAAATTCACACAACGAGTTTTATGTAAAGTTATGAGGATAAAACAGCCAATTTAAATAACATCTATTTGACACAGACATCTCCAAAAGCCACCTAAAAATAGAAGTAAACAAAATGTTTATAATTTTGGCAGACTTGTGACATGCTAAATAGCGAATTTTAATTATGTTTATCGTTTGTTTTAAGTTATGAGGATAAAACAGCCAATTTAAATAACATCTATTTGACACAGACATCTCCAAAAGCCACCTAAAAATAGAAGTAAACAAAATGTTTATAATTTTGGCAGACATGTGACATGCTAAATAGCGAATTTTAATTATGTTTATCGTTTGTTTTACTGTCTAACTAAAAATAGAGAGATATCTATTTATTGATCAATTTCAGATGTTTGTTGTGTAGGGTATGAGCCAGCTATCTAAATAAAATCTTCAAATTTGGAAAAAGAACTATTATTTAGTCTAGATTCAAACTCCAGATTGTGCCCATAAAAACATATTTCCTTCATGATACAAGTTTTTTATAACAATTATTCACATGTGCATAGCAGTTCCAACTAGCATTTAAACTGTAACTAAATAATGTTTTGAAAATTTAAAAGCGCCACTTCTAAAACTTAGTGATAGTGATAATCAAAGCAAAGATTGTAACTAGGTAATGCGGATGGATATTTAAGAATACTTTTTCTTTTTCCAATATCTATAACTATCTTTCTGGCTTATTCTAGCCTTTTCCCACATTTTTTAAAAACTATTAATTTACAGAAGTTTATTAATTTTAAATTCTCTATAAAAAGTATCATATCAATGCTTTATAGAAAATTAAAATTTCAAATCTATAATTTATCTATTTTTATCTGCTTTGCTTTGAGCAAAAACAAACTTGCTTCTTTTTTTCAAAGTAAGAATTAAAGAAAAAATAAATAAATCTTTTTATGTGCTTATAAAAATTGTGAAAAGAAAAAACTGCTTATAAATTTGCTTTTAATTTTTTTTTATATATGAAATTGAAATATCCATTTTTCATCTTCTGGATAATTTTTCTTTTATTCTATTTTTATCTATATAAATAATAATACCAATTCTCAAATGCAGATGATGTATTTATTGATTTTTCAAAGAATTTGTAATATTTATTGTTATATGAATGTATTCGTAATAAATGTTTCATGTACAGAATAAAAAGAAAATGAAAGATTATATATATATATGGACGGGGGGGGGTATGGGGGGGGGTAACATTGGGGCAAAAAGACAAAATAATCAATAAATACATAACATGTTAGTTCTAGTTTTGCCAAAACTATCAACATAATTAAAATGTAACAAATATTGAACCACCATTGTTTGTTATAATAGTTTATGAATATAATTACAATCCACTTTGAAAATCTCTCCATTAAATTATATAAAATAGCATAATTATATAATATAATAAAATTGATTAAATCTACATTGTAAAGTTGTAACAGCTTAAGATATGCCTTTAAAATAATATATTAAGCCTTAAGTGCACTGTGAAATTTACTCTAATAGAAGAACAATAAACTTGAAGCTAAAGATTCATGAATCAATATTCAAACAATTCTGGAATTAATCATCACATGATCTTCCCACAAAGCAACTGATTATTTAAAAATTCAATTACTAGCTTCTGTTATCATTGATATCAATAAGACACACAAGATTAATTTCTAAAATGGTAATTCCAAAGATTCTATCTAGTTATTTAAATTATATAGAGATTTGATCCTTATGAAATTATAATGATAAAAGGAAATTAAACATAATATATTAATATAATTTAAATATCACTTCCTATAAATACTGCATAAAAAATACTTTAGTAAGTAAATTTAAATTCAGTACTCATATTTACTTTATTACAAAAAAGATTTATGCATGTTTTTCCTTTGTTAAAACAATAAATAACTAGTTACAAAAAAATCACGTCATATGTCACATGACCTAATTTAACAAGCTTGTATTACAATGTTATATATAGAGCTTGCAAATAAGCTCTTATCAAGCTTTGCAGAATATCCCCAATCTATATATAACATCAATAATAAAAGATTAGACTTGCCTAGTACATATGTTAGATGCAATAATGCATCTTTTTAAGTATTTAAGTAAACAAAAATAAATATATTTAAATATAACAATCATCTAATTTTATAAATATGAACAATTTGATAATAGGTAAATCGGCATTAATAAAGGCATAATTATTCCTTTATATACCTATGCTTGGATGTGTTTTTCCTATGTGTTTAAGGATTTAATCTAGATTGGGAATGAAGTATACTGGTGGCAGAAAAATATAAGTGATCATCAAATAATCAAATACCAATTCATTATTGCCATTAGTGATCTTAAGATGACCTATTAGATAAACATACAATGGATGTATTTACGACCTATGAACTATATTTACACTTTGACCTTTACAGTATAATTATTGTGATAGTTTAGACAGTTCTGTGTCATATGCTCAAGTGTTTTAATAGAATTGAAGCTTTTTTAATGACAAATAAAAATTTATTTTCAAAAAGTCAGGGAAACAACAAAATAATTACTTCAATGATATATGATGATGCGTTAAAGAAATAAGTGCTGAGAAAACTGTTTTCGTCATTTTGATTTTAATTAAAAGTAAAAGAAGACAATTTATTAGTTTAAAAATAAAAATGAGAAAGCATGAAAGTTATTTTACTAATTTGCGATATTATCATCAAAACTGAAATATCTCATCAGTAACAAAATAATATTTAGCATTGTGTAAAAAAAAAAAAAAATTCTAATTCATTATTTGTAAAAGTTAAAATATTGTAGAAACGTAAATACACCCTAATATTGTACATTTTCAACAATATTAAAGCTTTTATTCAAAAAGTTAGAATTTATAGTTATTATATCGTAAACTGATAATAAAAAAAAGATTTGTAATAACCAAAATATTTTTTTTTGAAAAATCTAAAAGTTAAATAATGTCTGAAGTTTTAACGTCTGAATTTGGATAACAAAAGTAACAGATTAAAAAAAGGATGATAATTGTAGCGATTTAAAAATCTAATATTTTTAATATATATTTGGTTTATATTTTAATATGATTTCATCTCTGTAATGATTGGATAATTAATGATGATTTCATCATAACTTTGATTATTGGACCATAAAAAATTTAGTCTATTACACATATACTTTATTACACAGTCATAATTCCCCATGTTTTTAGATGCATTGAGACATGACTCTTTATGATTAAGCACTAAGCATATAAAATTTAAATATCACACATACACACACTAAATATTTAACTCAGAAGTAGAATGAAATGAAGAATAAAGAATAACTACCGATTTAAATTAATAAATCAATGATTCTAATGAATAACATAAATTGAAATATTATATCCAGTAAAAATAAGCATTAAAATATATAATGATTAATAAAATACTATCTGTTTCAGATAATACTTAAATAGAGAAGCAAAAATATTAATATTAAAAGAAAAATTAACTTTTTAAATTAGCTTCGGTTTGACATATCTGAACCCAAATATCTCCAGACCAAAATGATATATGCAGATTATGTGTTTTTTCCTCTATCACCTAAGTCTTTATGCCAATTAAATTTAATTATTCTACCATGGATATAAGATATTAATAGCTAGCTTAATTAAAGTATATAAGTTTTAAAACTAGATTTATAGAGCTCTGTGGTGAAAAAGAACTACCAATTTTTTTCTTGGAGCTGAGTTGTCTGGCATTAAGAGTAGGCACTGACACTTTCTCTAGATAAGTTGTTCATCCATGATGTCCTTTCTTAACAGCAGTTGGTAGCTGGACTTATCCATCCTGGTGGTGATGATGATTACTGTGGCAGCATTCAGGATGGACTGAAGATCACCATTCACCCAAAGGAAGATGGCAACTACATAAACTTTCTAGCCACTCATGATAAGATTCAAACCTGACATGGGTTCGTGCAGCAACAACTTGGATTATAGAGTATATATATTTTTCAGTGGCAAAATCTATGGTTTATATACCAATTTCTACCCCTCTATTGCGTTTGCCCACACACTAGGTTTGCAGCATAAAAATCCATTAGCTTGTTTACAAGTTTTGCTTAAAATTACAAATTTGACTTTCCTATTGTTAAGTCCTCTAATCCAACAAATTTCATCTTAGTGTAGCCAACTCAATCCCAAATTGAATAGAAAATAGTGCTGCTTGATCAAGTTTGCTTTCACTAAGGTGTACATTAAGACTTGATATTGTCAAATTATAGATTTGTTGAAATGCAATTCTAATTAGGTGCATGTGGCATGATTTCTTTTAATAAGAATGATTTTAAAATTTAGAAATTAATAAATTATTACATAAACATTTTGTTGTATATGTATGCTGGCTACAGATGAAATTGTACATATATATGCTATCTTAAGTAAAATAATGAAATAAATTTATGCTCGTACATTTATAATAATTTAAAGAATTAGACATTTAAATATAATTGTTGCTGTAACATCACTAAATCTATCCATTGTCACAGCTTATACTCACACACACACATATATATAGGTGTGCTGATACATATATAATGATGTTTACACATATCTTTACACAGTTATATAGATATACATGCACTCGATGGAGTTTAAATCTGGTATAAATACCATTTCAATATACATATTGTAACGTTTTTCACATTTTAGTACATTCTGGTAGGCCTTTTTTTCTACACACTATATAGTGAAAGTTAACTAAGCTATGAAGAAGGAAATATCTTGTTTCTATATCCAAAAACATAGCTATATTTCCTGATTAACTGGCCTACTAATTATTATGACCTACGATGCCAGCTGAATTAGCTTTTAATTTATTTTAATCAGGGCACCAAGATTCATACAAGAATCTGCTGAAATCCATCGCAACACACATCATAAATTAAGAAGAAAATAATTTAAAGGAGCGGGATTATGGTTTCCTGTAACTTTATTTTTGTTTTGTTTTGAGAATATTTCTTCTGGGGTTTAATTAACAAATATTGGCAAAGGTAAATTATACATAATACATTATAAATAAACTAATAATAATAATGCATGATGAAAAGTTGATAAAAGTAAAATATTTTATTCAAACAAATTAAAATATTTAAAAGATAAATTACTAATAAATTGGAAAGACTACATGCACGCTAATCCTGACATTAAATCAACTAACTAAAACAGTTTAATAATTAAAGTTCACTTTTTAAGTTTCTTTCAGAAAGTTCTTTGAATGATAATTCTGCAAATGTATTTATAGTAAGGATTGTTTGCAAACAATTTAGTGACAATTAGGATATGAATAATCTTACTGGTAAGTTTTGTAGTACAAATTTTGAAGAGATCATTGAAGTTAACTAGTTTCACTCTGTTGAAATTTTTGTAGGTTCTTGGCCCATCCTAATGGCTAGACTCTATGGTTTTTCTGAGTGACCTATACTACAAAAGGTATTTATCTGTAAATGCATTGATTTCATTCCGCATGATGATTCTCTCAGCATATGAGTAATGGTAGTCCTGCATATGAGTAGTCTGGGATATGATATTTTCTCTATCCAGACTTAAAGGAAGCTGCTAGTTAAGGAAAAAACAAAAACCCAGTTTTAAGTTTTTCTGACCTTTTATATTCGCAATCCATTTTTAGACTTCTCTGCACATCTATTTTCTTTTGTCCTTTTATCAGCATACAAAAATTATATAGTTTTTTTAACATAATTTCACCATCTTTAATCGAAGTTAGAAAGATTTTACTAATTGAAATCTGCATGTGGAATTCTCTTTCTTCTAGTTTATCTGGATTAGTAATCTGTGTGTTTTTATTCTCTCCAATTTTAACTTTTATTTTTAATTACATAAAAAAAATATGAATGAAAAAATTTAAAATGCGTTAATTTAAAAGATCTTTAAATTTACTTTTTTTTTAACCTGTAAATATTCTCAAATGTCAATATATTTGTACTATATATAAATAAATGGTGTAATATATATATATCAAAAATTTCAACACTGTGGTATTTTCTCTTAGAATTCACCTTTTAAAGTTTGCAGTTGAAAATATCAAAGCACAACTCAAAAAAATCTATCCATAGTTGTGGAACTTTAAAGCTTCAATTTCCAGCTCCACAAGAGATTTGCATAGATGTGATGCCTGATATTGCAAACTAAATAGGAAGTACTTGAAAAAACTTGCCTTCTCAGATGAGAAACAAGGTGTATTACTGCCTGACATAGAAAATTCTTCAAACATGGGTGAACTCTCTGACTTGAAAATCTCTTTATTACAACTTGGCCCATGTTTTATTGGTAATGAGTGGCACAACACTCAAATGGTGCTGATGGTAGATTTTGAGGGTGTGCTGGATAAAAATATGAACAAAGACTTGTTTATAAAAAAACACTAATCTTCTGCTCAATCACTGTTGGGGTTCTTTTTCCAATAAATACTGGAACAAATAAGTTTACAAACTCAATGAATGCCTTACAAACAATACTATCATCTGTCTTATAGACAACAAAGGCAACAACTTCCTATTACAAAGACAGATTATCTCAAAAAAAATTAAGATCAATTTTGTATTCTTAAATTTGAGTGAGTCATTGAATGTAATCTCAAAAGACAAAAAGATAAATTCATTCCCTGCATTTTAAAAAAGCACAACAACAAAGCATTCATGCATCTTGACTATCTAAGAATGTATCCCACTGCTGTTATCACACTCCAGATATTTGCTAACATAAAGCTCCCCAAGAAGAACTATTTGTTAAGACTTATGGTTGACTTTGGGGGCACATATTACAGTACTGCAACAAAAATGATTATAGATTGGATCCAATCTGAATCCAGCTTTGGGTCTTTAACATTCATCATACAACTTTGTTAACATTATTAGAAATGCATATATTAATAAAGATTGTAGAATCACTTCATTCGATGCTTTCATGCTTTATGATTATGTTAATAGAGTCTGGTCTATCAACATCATTCAAAGAGTTATTAAAACAGAGGACAATTAAATGACAAGTGGGTGCCATTTATCATAGATATCTGTATTATAGTGGATTAATGGCAGCTTGCATGCCACATTCAGATATGAAATATTTGCCATTACTACAAACTGGCCTATGGTCTATCCATTAGGAGTGTAATATATAGCTTAGCTGTGGCTTCCATCAAAAAGAAAGTGCACCAACCTCTTTTGAATGCTCACTGAAATGTAATATGCATTAGATATGTTGATGAGGTTTTAGTCTGAACTTCTAATTCATGAAATGTCTTAAAACTCCAAACAATTTCCAGAAATTAAATGGACAATGGAAGATGAAGACAGTCAAGTGTCCAGTAAACACCCCGATCTCAAACTGAGTAGATAAACCCATTCTATTGACTAGTCAGTGATTGCCAAGCCTTTTGGAATTAGGAGTTACTTACACCACATACCATTTCAATATAAAATACTCAACTTTAAATACTTTTTATTTAGATAATCTAAACTCTGTAAATTTATAGCTGGTTAAAAATAACTTAGAATCTTACAGGAAGGACTTGATGAAAGTTAGTTATTCTGCCACTATGCTGCATAAACAAATGAACAAATTCAACAATAAATATAAATATGATAGGCATGCTAAACCCAAACCTTGGATTAATATGCCATGTATCACCAACATATATTCAAAATGAATGTCAGTTCTATCTAAAGATGTTAACATCGGCTTTAGATGACTTCGATCCCTCAACAGACTCATCAACAACTCTAAGGACAAAATCTGTAAAGATGACAAAGTACAGCTGGTATATATCTTAGACTTCCTATTTTGCAATGGTATATATTATGGTGAAATGTGTGCCAATTTGAAATTTAGAATATCTCAACATGTCTACCTTTATAACAGAACTAAATATAACACTTCATATAAGTTAGTGTTCATTAAACACAAGAAGATTACAGGCCACTCTTTTAAACTTTTTGCCACTGATTGTTTGTCTTGAAAGCAATCACAAGAAATGGAAAGTCAAAGAAGTGTGGCACCTAATCAATTCTGTCAATGTGATAAACATTAGAGCCAATAGCATTCCCCTCAATAAACATTGGTCATTCAATTTGACTACATAGACAAAGCTTCATCGATTTGCTCTTACAGCTGTTACAATGCAAACATGCAAATTTATTAAAATAAATACCCATTTTAATTACCTCTGAATGCAGGTGAAAATGTCAATATATTTTGCTAACTCCCCCTCAGTTGTACTTTGACAAAAACAATTTATATTGAAAGCCTGGTTTAGCAGAATAATAAATTTATTTTATGCTTATTTTGTCTCACAATAATTATTATTCGTTTGCTTATTTGTATATTATATATGTATATAGGTAGGTAGATAGTTGAGTGCATGGGTAGATAGGTAGTTAGATAGATAGCTAGATAAATACATGGATAGGTAGATAGTAGGGAAGTGGTAGATAGATGGATGAGTGGGTGGATGGATAGATAGACAGATAGACAGACAGACAGACAGACAGAGAGACAGATAGACTGAAAGATAGATAGATAGACAGACAGACAGAGAGAGATAGATAGGTATATAGATAGATAGATAGATAGATAGATAGATAGATAGATAGATAGATAGATAGATAGATAGATGGATGGTGAATGGGTGGATGGATGGATGGATGGGTGGGTAGACAGACAGACAGACAGACAGACAGACAGACAGACAGACAGACAGACAGACAGACAGACAGATAGATAGATAGATAGATAGATAGATAGATAGATAGATAGATAGATAGATAGATAGATAGATAGATAGATAGATAGATAGATATTATTAATATTTGTTTTTATTAATCTTGAAAAGGCTTGAATTGCATTAATGTTTGTTGGGTATTTTGAAAAGTGTAGATTGGAATAAAAGATAATCATTAAAAATGTATACATTAGTGACAAATCCATGTAACAAAGTATAAAGATTAAAAAAGGTAGAAAAAGATGTAAGACAACGTATCCAATATTTATTTAGATAAGAGATCGGTTAGTTTATGGGGGTAGAAAAATTGTATTAAATTTGTAAAAACATTTTAATATTGCTACTAAAAATGTGAGAATAAACTCAAAAAAGTATTATGTTGGTTTTATAAAATAAAAAAAAGTATAAAAGTTTGGAAGAATAATAAGTATACCAATTAGAACAGTGAAAATATATTAAACTTTATAATTGGATAAAGATTACAAGTAGATAAATGATTTTAAGTAATTAGGAATAATGTTTAAACAAATTTAATAATAATAATAATAGAAGGGGAAGATTTTATGAATCATTGAAATTTAATTTAAAAGTAAAAAATAATTGAATAGTTTGTTACTTGGGAGGTCATGTGATAGTCAAGCACTGAGAATAATACATTTGAGCTATTATCCATGGATGATAAGTTTTCATCTCCATCATTCTATCACTAGAGTGGGGAAATTTAGAAACTAGACTTGTTATTTGTTTAATTAGAGTGAACAATTCTACAAAACAGAAATTTAAATGATTGAAAGAAGGAGAGAAAGTAAATATTTCAAGATATACATTTTGAAACAAATGAAAAAGAAAATCCAAAAGAATAAAGCTAAAATATAATTTATTGCAAAACATATAAACAATAGATAGATTAAGAACTGCAACAAAAAAAATGGAATAAACATGTACAAAAAGTTTGAGAAAACATAAAAAATGATTTTGGAGATAATTATGAAAAATATAAAAGAAAAAAATCATAAGTAATCATATATTTTAAGGAAAAAGGTATAGCAATGAATATTTTAAGAATAGAGCAAGAAGAGAAAAGAAGAGGGTGATATGAAATGATGTGTGGAATTCGCAATTTAACAAATCACTGATGATGATGAATAATGATGTTGCACAGCTCCTTAAATAACTAAATAAAAAATAATGCCAATTTTACATTATTTCAACTTTCAAGTATCAATTTGTTACTATGTATTTATAGTTAATTGCTAATTTTAGAAAATATTAATATGAATATTCATTGTGAACAATTAGAAATCATTTTAATTTTTTTAAGTTAGACTAAAATTTTTATATATCTATTAATGTTATTATTTATTAAGGTATAATAACTTCTTCATTTATTCATGCACTAGTTCTTAGAATTTTCTTAAAATTTATTGGAACAAATAACCACTTTTTCCCCCTTTCGTCCTATGTTTAAAGAAATAAAATTCTGCAGTATTATGCTGTTTTCAGAAATATATAAAATTTTATATAATTTACTTTTTACTATGATTAAAATTAAATTTTCTTTACTGCCCGTTTTAATAATTATGATAAAATTATTTTTTAAAAAATAAATTAAGGAAAAATATTATTAAGTTAATTAATTAACGTAATTATTCAATAAAATAAGTAATAAATGACGTCAAATAAAATAAATCTAAATCAATAATTTATTATTTAAGATTGCTTAATATAGTCATAGAAAATGACTTACTAAAATAAAAATTTATTATTTATGTATTTGCTCAGAAATATTTTTAATGTCATAACATGCAGTCATACAAAATTATATAGAAGGAATAAAAAAATTTCCAGTTGTTAGGAATGTTCAATATGGCTGCTAAGTGGGAATGATATGACGTCATTATTTGTGAAGCAATTATTCAGTTATTTTTACCCTTACTAGTCATAATAATAATGATGAAGTCTTGCATTGGTGGTCGAGAGGTCAGCGCGACTGCCTTGCACTAGCAGGCAGTTGCCCGGATTGCGGGTTCGCGTCTCGGCCGATGCTATGACACTTTTTAAAAAAATAAAATAAAATAATAATGATGAAACAAATACGGCTTCCTGTCGCAATACTTCAAAGTCAAGCTGCTGAATGTCATGTCTGTATCATCTTTATTTCTAATTTAATATTTTGTATATTTTTTACAAAATAGTGACAATGAATTAATTTTCATAACTAATATGTAAATGATATTTTATTCTTATTAACGGGAATAAAAATGAAATTAAAATCTTTTTTTTTCCTTATATGTATATATAATGAAATGAAACACATCGAAATACCCATAATCCAATATAACTTTGCACTACATTTTTATAATTGTTTAACAAGTAAATAAAAGTAATTCTATCATTATTAGCTTGTCTAAGATAATATAAAGATGCATATATTTAAACTATTATGAATAAATACAAAATTTAAAATAATCTTTTAAATCTTGAATACAAACTTTTTTTGACTATAATGTTTTTGTACTGCTCTATTTTAACATAGAATCTTTGGGTGTTAGAAATATTTCATTACCATATCTGACATTTCACTTAGCTATTAACTGTTTTTCATTGTCATTATCATCATTATCACCATCATTATTATTAGTGGAATTAATTGAAAACCTTTCAGTAATTAATATATTAATGTTATACATGTTAGATTGTTTTTCCTATATAAATTCTCCATTGGCTTTTAAAATCTTTATGTCTTTATCTAGACATGCTATTACGAAATTAGTTAAAGGAACTATTACCAAATAATTACTTTGGAACTCTATGACAAATGTATTTTTCCAAATCATTTATCATCTTGAAAATGTTTGTTTATAATTTGACAATGCATGAAAGCAAAGGAAAGAGTTTATTGGAAAGCAAATATTATTTAATATGCTCTAAAATATGTATTATTTTTTCATTATGCAACATTGCAATAGAAAAAAAAATTATGACTGATTATTTTTATAAACAAAATAGATACAATACTATGCAATTTTCTTTTACTTATTATTGTTGTTATTATTATAATAGTAATAAGAAGAAGAAAAGGCAGAAAAAGAAGAAGGAGGAGAAGGAGAAGAAAAAGAAGAAGAGGAAAAAGGAGAAGAAGAAGAACAAGGAGGAGTAGGAGAAAAAGAACAAGAAGAGAAAGAAGAGGAAGAAGAAGATGAAGAAGAAAAAGAGAAGGAGGAGGAAGACAATGACTATGCTATCAGTGGCTTAAAAAATATTTGAAAATAATTTATTGTAACTCAGATATTGTTCAGTATATTTCCAATAAAGAAATCATTACACATAATTTTTGAATGTTAGAAATAGAAAGACAGACATGTATTTTTGAATATTATTATTATTTTATTGAAGAATCAGCAATTCTAGACTTAAATGAGCTAAACATTTGACTTTTAATTATAAAACCAAACTATAATATAGAGGAAATTGTTTAAAATGTATGAGAATATGTAAATAAAATCTCCATGTGTAATATATTTCATTTCTCCTCATTATATGAATGTTTTTCAAATATTATTATTATTAGTAGTAGTAGTATACAAATTAAAAAGCATATGCAACACTTGAATGAGAAGCTATACCGATTCCAAAAATTATTATGTGCTAAGTGCTTTTGAGGCCATTTGCCTCATATTCATAGCGGTAATGTGAGATGCAGAACGAGGAAATAGGGCAAGAAAACAAAGCGGTATGCAAAGCGTATGCTTTGTTTTCTTGCCCTATTTCCTCATTCTGCATCTCACATTACCGCTATGAATATGAGGCAAATGGCCTCGAAAGCGCTTAGTGCATAATAATTTTTGGAATCGGTATAGCTTCTCGTTCAAGTGTTGCATACGCTTTTTAATTTGTATATTAAATTATTGAGGGAGAAGTTTAAAATTTGTATTATTATTATTAGTGAAAAATTGTTAAATTTATAGATTTGATTTAAGTATGAATTACTAAATTTGTTTGCATTTATTATCTAATGAATTTTGACTTTGCTTGCTATTTTAATATTAAAATGTGAATGCAATATATTCTTTGTAGAAGTAGTTTTTTGAATTTGAATATTTTTCTATTTTGAAATATAGATACTGGTTTTTGTTTCAGTTTATGAAGATGTCAGTTTATAAAATCATTTATTATTTAATAGTAAGTCAGAGTTTATTATGCTACTACTTGTCTTATTAATGCTTTCAATTTGAAATTATAATTTCTTAGCAGCAGTTGAAAACTGTATGTAGTCTATGATCCCTTGAAATTTGAAGTATTTATATCTGAACTGCTCAATATTTCTTTATAATTTTATCGATTATGCTCTTGGTTCCTTCATGTTAAAGTAGTTTTGTGAAAGAATATATTAGATTTTACATAACTGCTTATCATCTAAGTATAACCTCTATGTATACTTAAAATACAATCTTATTTAAATGTTATATATCTTTATGTTAAATTCATCTACTATTATTACGATATCCACACATGTACATTTGCATACACTCAAGCATGCACATACACATTTTCTCTCTCATTGAAATGTATTTGAAGATCTTTAATTGTTTGTTAAATTGAAATGTATTCAGATTTATTGTCTTATGATATATGTTATTAATGTAAATAATAGTTGGTATGGTTCGTTATTTAAACTTTTGTCAAAAGAGACTCAAACTCTTTCTTGCATTGTCAATCATATTCTTGTGATCAATTGTTCTTTAATTGAATTATTTTAAAAAATTAAATACTGTTCTATGTTGTTTATATGATTATTTTTGGAAATAATTATTTCTGAATCGAATGTATAAATATATTGTAAATAATTTATATTCAGTATTATTAAATTTCTTTTTATTGAAGTGCTCATTGAGTCTTATTTATTTGATATAATTTTTTCATGAATATGTGTTGTTTCCTAAAATTAATTTATATGAATGATAGCATTATGTAGAAAGGGCTCAAACTTGGTTCTGGATTTCTGGCATTTGATACCTTTGATGAATGATTTTTATACTACATTACATAGTTAGATAATTAGAATAAATAAAGTTGGTACTATACAACATGTTAACCTCTTCGTAAAGAGTCTCTCTTTAATTAATAAATATTTAAATACTTTTAAATGCATCATATTAATTTTTTAAAGTTTGTTAATTATACGGAGAAACAGAATTTCTTTTGGATCTCAATCTGAAGATCCAATCACATTTTTTCTTGTCTGCTTGACAAATTCTTTCTCCATCCTTAGTCCTTATGCATACATAATAAGTTATCAACATATAATATATGCATTATATCATCTTAAACACAAATTACAGATTTATTGCAGAGTGAAAGTAACTGTGATTCTGAAACAATATTTCCAATACATAATTTTTTAATTTTTCCCATTACATCACCAAACTTTTTTAATGTATCCATCTCATTTATGGTCCTTTTTTTTACTTTTCACATTATTTGGAATCGAATTTTAAACTCCAGTTGCCAATCTGTTACTTTCTTTTTTAGCAATACGAATGACCCAGTTTTATTTCGACTTCTGAATTTCCTTATAATGGCATGATAGATTTATTTTCCATTCCTAATTATTAAGTAAACAAATATCTTTTCATATATCATTGAGGGATTTAAAATATTTACATTAATCTCTGTTAAAGAACCACATTTCAGATCCATAACTGAGTTCATTAAAGTCACATTTATAGACTTTTTTCTTTAAAAAAAAAAAGTTATTTCTAACGAAAGCACTCCATTCTACTTTAATTATATATTAATAGTTTGTATAATCTATTTATAATTTTTTAATCTTTTGCAACAATATTTATCCGTTATTTTCTCTTTTTTTTTTGAAAAGCCATTGAAACTTAGTTTAGTCCTTTTAATATTTTTTTTTATTCCTAGTTTTTCTGCAGATTTGAAGCATTTTATTATAAACATATTCATTTATTACAAATGTATTATAAATACATTTTTTAAAACAGCTTTAATGAGTAATAAATGAATATGTTTATATCTTCAAGCTTTCAGGCCAAGATGCTTAAAACTGGCTTATATATAAAAAGTTAAGTAGAGAAAAGGTTGGTATCATTCTTTTCTTGTCAAAATCTCTGTCATGTATCAAGGCCTGATTGTTCTTAAGATAGCTGTTTAAAATCTGATTGGCTGTCTGGGTAGGTGCATGTAAAAGACTAGAAAGCTTTCAATTATTACTAATTTAATAACAACATGCACATTTATTACAAATGTATTATAAATACATTTTTTAAAACAGCTTTAATGAGTAATAAATGAATATGTTTATATTTTCAAGCTTTCAGGCCAAGATGCTTAAAACTGGCTTATATATAAAAAGTTAAGTAGAGAAAAGGTTGGTATCATCCTTTTCTTGTCAAAATCTCTGTCATGTATCAAGGCCTGATTGTTCTTAAGATAGCTGTTTAAAATCTGATTGGCTGTCTGGGTAGGTGCATGTAAAAGACTAGAAACCTTTCAATTATTACTAATTTAATAACAACATGCAATTTAGACAAATGTTATTTACATACGTTGCTGATAAATTATATTAACATCTAGAAAATTGTGGTGTAGTAAATCTAAGATTTCGTGCTGTAATATCGTAAATTAAAAACTCAATGAGTAATAAATGAATATGTTTATATCTTCAAGATTTCAGGCCCAGATGCTTAAGACTGGTTTTTATATATATATATGAGTTTTTGAATTTAATGGCAGTTGAGGCAGGTTAGAAAGTAACCGAAAGTACTTCTGCGGATTTAAAGATTGTTTGTAATTGTTTGTAAACCGTTAAAAATATTATTTCAATTATAATTACAATATTGTTTTTAATTAACGGATATTTTATTTATTTTATATATATATAAAGTTAAGTAGAGAAAAGGTTGGTATCATCCTTTTCTTTTCAAAATCTCTGTCATGTATCAAGGCCTGATCGTTCTTAAGACAGCTGTTTAAAATCTGATTGGCTGTCTGGCTAGGCACATGTGAAAGACTAGCAACCTTTCAATTATTAATAATTTAATGAGTTTTGAAAAAAGAAAAACATATTTCTATTCTATCTTTAAAATGTTAGTCTCTCTTTTGTGTGTTTTATATAGAATAATGACACCATTTCAATGTTATAATGCTTTAATCAACAATATATATTGAATCAAAAACCTTGTTGTAATCTACAAATTCAAAGCAAAAATAAACATTTATTTTTATTGATAGTTTGGTACAACTTTTCTTGATGCATAAATATAATCATCTTTAATTTTGTCCTGCTCTTTTAATAAAAAAAGTATTCATATCTGCTTTATATCTTATATATAATTGATAAATTTGCAGTCCCTAATATTTTTATACATTTCTTAAATAATAATAATATTATTAGTATGTTCATACAGTAAGCTAGTGTAATACTGTTATTTAAAAACTCGAGAACAATTTTCTTCACTCATTCTAACTTATAGTACATGACTTTATAGTAGAGTAAAAAGAGCAGTTTGAGAGAGCATATGAGTAAGCATGTTAGAAAGTCATTTGACATTGTTTTGGCATTATTTAGATATTTTGTTTACAGTTTTTTGACAAGTTCTCTATTCTTTCATTCTAATCATTAAAAATACTCATAATGAGTTTAATTCTGGATTAGTTTATGAGTCTACCATATCATAATTAAGTATCAAATCCATGTTAGGTAAAACTGGAAAGTTCTCAGATTCCAAGTTAAGATTAGAAATTTTTTTCTTCAGATATGCAGCCCAAAAACTAGCCAATCATTCACTGGTTGACAAACAGGTAATCTATATTTCCAATCTTTGTACAGCAGTTTTACGATAAGTATTTTGTGGATTAAAATGGGAAGCTAAAGAGAATGAAAATAAATGGTCATTTAAAAAATCTAGATTTTTCAGATGATATAGTAATTGTGTTTGCAAATAATTCTTCAAAGCTTCAAAAAAGTTGCAACAATTATCAGATGAAAGTAAAAAAGTAAGATTAAAGACTAATCCTAAAAAGATTAAAATAATGTTCAATGGAAAGTAGAAAATAGAGACTGCTGCTGATGAATTAGAAGAAAATAACTACAAACATTCTAGTCAGGTTAATAAAACAGATGGAAATATAATGAATTAAAATTAATTATAGAATAAAACTGGGATGGAGTGCTTTTGGTAGAAATAACTTATTATTAAAAAGAAATATGTCTCTGTTTAAAAAAAAGTTTTTAGTTGTTAGTTATGGATCAAAGACTCAGACACTTAACAGAAGAACAATGCAGAAATGTTATTCTACTCAGTGAAATATTGATAAATGTTTGTTAGAAATAACAAGAGAAGATGGAAAACTTAACGCATGGGTTAGAGAACAAACAGGTTTCATTGGCATTCTTGAAAATGTTAAAAATTGAGCTGGACAGGACATATTGCTAAAAAAAATGATAGCATATGAATAATTGAAATCATAAAGTGAATCACAAAACATATAAAAGACTTAGAGAGAGGTCTTATGTGACAAGAATTGATGAGGAACTTTGCTGGCGTGATGTGGAGAAGAGAGGCTAGCATTCACTGAAACGGCATTAAACCTGGAAAGACTACTTTTGTAGTGTATTGAAAATGATTAATTACCTCATTTCATGTCACTTTCTTGTAATAATTTTCTAATTATTATACAATATCAATTTATTTTTAACTATTTCTGATATTTTATTATGTTGTATTTTGTTTGGAAAAGATATAAATATAAAATAATGATCAATTATCTTTTCTTTAATAAAAGCAGTAAAAATATTTTTCATCAGGCCCGTATTAATGTAATCAATACATGAAGAAATTATATTATTCATTACAATTTCTCTTATACATGTTTTAATATGACAAAGTATCCCATAAATAGCTAATGCATCTATATAATCCTCAATAATTTTTACATAAATCAATATCATCCTTCATATTTTATTCAGAGGACTATGGAATAATAATTGCAGTGAAAGGGATCAATATTCTTCTATTACAGATTTCAACATAATAATATCTATGATAAAAGCTTTAGAAAAATATCTTACTGCTTGGAAGTCCATAAGAAATTGAGAACCAGAAGTATAAGAACAGGAATCATCCAAATGCTCCAGTATCACTGAACCTTACAGAACACTTTTTAATTAGTTATCAAGATCAGATAAGATTCTCGAAACAGCAAAATTTTTTCATTTAAAAAAAACTATTAGCTTTTTAACACAAACCATTTTTATTAAAAAATAATAAAGTTGTTAATTAAAAAAGAAAAATATTAAATACCCATTGGAATTTTAAACATCATCTAATAGGTTTAAAATTTCAATTTTTTGTCTTAGACTGCATGACTAACAAAATTAATTAACAAAAAAAGAGAAATCAGAAAAAGTAGTCAAGAGTTGATTTTATACATATTTAAGTTTTTTACTAAAAACAAACCATAAATAACCAAATAATTATTGCTAAGAAAGAGTTATTATTTTTGAGTAACAAAAGTAAGAAATCAAAATTTGATTCAGAAACTTTTATCTCTTGGGTCTATCATTTTATCTTCTACATTTTATTGTCCAGAGAAATTACAGATTTTATTAATGCTAACAGATATATATGAATGTATGCATGTAATAGACATGTATGCTAAAATTTAAATCATGAATACAAATTTTAGAAGAACTACTAGTTAACTATCTATATTAATTAAATAAACATGGGTAAAATCTAATTAGAGCATTAAAACTATAATAATAATAAAAATATCAAATATATAAAAAAAACTAAATAACAGATTTTTTTCAAGGAAAAAATTGAGATAGATAGATAGATAGATAGATAGATAGATAGATAGATAGATAGATAGATAGATAGATAGTTAGATAGATAGATAGATAGATAGATAGATAGATAGATGAATGGGTGGGTGGATGGGTGGATGGATGGATGGATGGGTAGGTAGATAGATAGATAGATAGATAGATAGATAGATAGATAGATAGATAGATAGATAGATGGATAGATGGAAGATATGGATAGATAGATAGATAGATAGATAGATAGATAGATAGATAGATAGATAGATAGATAGATAGATAGATAGATAGATAGATAGATAGATAGATAGATAGATAGATAGATAGATAGATAGATAGATAGATAGATAGATAGATAGATAGATAGATAGATAGATAGATAGATAGATAGATAGATAGATAGATAGATAGATAGATAGATAGATAGATAGATAGATAGATAGATAGATAGATAGATAGATAGACAGACAGACAGACAGGCAGGAAGGCAGGCAAGTAGGTAGTTAGATATGATTAGATAATATCAATTCAATAGAGAAACACTAGTTTTTGATGTTACTAAAACCTATCAATTACTACTAACTGACATTTTCTGAGGCAAAACAAGTTTTTCTCATAACAGCATATCTATATAATAAAATCCATATAAATATTTAATTCAATATTGTAGTGATTTAAGCCTTTTTTATTACTATTTGACTGCTTTAGACTAATGCTAACTTTCAAATTATTTCTTTGATATAACATTTTTATTATTAATGAGAACTATGACTTCATACACCATTTTGTATCAACCAAGACAGCCTTAATGACACTTAAATATTTTATTAATATTTCCCATCAAGCATATTTATGAATTGTAGCTTATTTTGACTCCATGTGCCAATCTTATATGTGCATAAGATTTATACTGAAAGGGATGAGATGAATAATCATGGCTTACTCATGAATGGTCAGCTATTGGCTAGCTCACTTAGGGTGGGTGCTACTTAGACCATGAGAAACATATATGGGTAAGGCAGTAAGAATCCAATTAATCAACTACAACATGCATATATATTTGTTAACTAAATACATAAAACATGAAGAGAGTTTTTTAACTGTGCTCAAATATTTAATAAAGCAATAGCATGTACATATATACTTATACAAATAAATAAACAAAGAAAATGTCTAATCATTTCAAATACCAAATGATTTATCCTAAAGGAGGAAGAACTGATTTAAATATGTTTATATGAAAGTCTTTAAATATCACTCTGAAAATGCACATTAATGTAATTTAGGAAAAAGAAAGGTACCTATTCTTTGAATTTCCCAGGGAAAGTAGCTTATGCAAATTCATAATGAGAGAGAATTCATTCAGAACCTTATGACCACTGAAATGGTGCAGCAGGAATGTCTTGCCTTCATTTATTTCTTGAATCTTCAATGATTTGATGAAGATTCTGGATATGGGTAGAGAAAGATGCTGATGAATGATTGTGGACTCCTTTTCAGCTTCAGATGATTTGATCCTGTAGCTGCTTCTGCTCCTTTATGGGAGCATGGGAGAAAAGCTTAGCATATTTAGTACCAATTCATCTTCAACTGGTGAATATCTATATATTTTATTTAAACAACAGTCTTCAAAAAATCTGATGCAAAAATCTATACCATGAACAAAATAACAGTATATAAATTAAAACTGCAAAACATAAAATGCCTCCTGATTTTTTTTTCTATTTATATCTTCTTTTTTTCTTTCTAGCAATGTTAGGTATTTTTAATATTCTTGATATCCTATCATATAGTATCCAAGGTCTTGCATTTTTGTGTTATTTGCTTCTCTTACCAGAAAAAAAAAAACTTTTTAGCACTTATAAAATAACTTAAAAAACAATACTTCCAGTAACAGAATTCTGCAGATAACAATCTGTTTAGTTTTTCTCTTTTTTTTTTCATTTACATATTTCTTTATTTTCTTATTTTTATTAAAAATATGACAAATTCAGACACAAAAACAACCCATTTTTTGGACCAATTTACAAAATCCATGATCTGTTGTGTACTTAACTCAGCACCTGGAATCTGTACCAAGATACATAATAAATGTTCCAACTTCCACATTACACTTTCACAAGGATTTGATTGAGGGGTCTGAATTGACATGAATATATGCTAATTCCTTATCACTGGGTCCACCTACACCACTCCCCTGACATAAATGGAGTACTGTGGTCAGGGAGAATGACTTCAGTCTTTCCAATCTCCAGGAAATGTCTACTTTCCAACATCATGGCATTTTTTGTATTAGCCTGGGTGATGATAAGTACATGCATACTTTGAAAATAAATCATACATGGCCACAAAATACATTTTTTATTAAATGCCAATAATATACCATAAAAATTCATTGCTTTCATCTCCTGAGGCGGGAATAACCAAGACCATAGAAGACATAATAACTTCTATTTGCAGGTTTAGTTCTTTTATGTTTCACATTTATCCAGCATGGCCATGAATTTCACATGCATACCTGGCTAGTAAAACCACTTCCAGAGAAAATGCTTAGTTTAGGGGGTGCCGTAATGGCATATAGTTGATGGACATAAGTCATGACATCATCTCTCATCTGATGAGGTATGACAGGCTTCTATCTTTCTAGGTCATCTCATAATTTGTATTGTAATATGATCTGGCCCATTTGGTATCTTATCCCCTGATCACTTTCTCCTATTGGGACCTTACCCCCTTTCTAATCATTCAATCACTAGTTTCAAATGTTCATCTTCATACTGATGATAATCCAAATATGCCAACTCTTCCTCTACCTTTTTATTAATTATTAAGTCCATAGTGACAATGTACAGATTTTCTGTCCCTAAATGGCAGGGCTGAGAGCTGGCAGGATTTCTGCTCAAACTATCAGTGATGACATTTTCTGACCTTTTACAGTATTGCACATTATAGTTGTACTCCTGGAGGAACAGACTCCAGTAAACCAACCAACTTTCACCAGATAGCTATGATTTAGGAATTCCAAGCTTTTGTAGTCAGTCACTATGACCACCTTTGACCCAAGCAAGAATGGCCTAAACTTTTAAATGGCCAGACAATTGATAATGCCTCCTTTTCAGTGGCTAAATAATTTAATTCAGGTCCCCTTAACAAATGACTGATAAAGTATAACACACCCATCTGTTCCCTTCTTGTCTCTAATAAAGTTACCCCCAATCTGTATCCACTGCTAACATTCTGCACAATGAATGATTTGGTAAAATTTGGGAATGATAGCATTATCTGTTTCATAACCCCCCTTTATGCCCTTGAAGGCTTTCTCTTGCTCCCTAGCCCACAATCATGGTATATCCTTTTTAACAACCTGACTAGTGGTTCCATTTACTCTGCTAACTGTTCATGAAACCTATTATAAAAATTGGACAGACACATGAATGATTGAACCTGCCTCCTGGATTTTGCCACAGGAAAATCCCCCTGATGGCTAGTACTTTATTAGGATGAGGTCTTAACCCTTGTGAACCCATCAGATGGCCTAAAAACATCACTCTGTCTTTCATTAGAACACTTTTTAAAGACTGCAGGTCAGTCAAAATGTAGGGGTATATTTAGAAGATCAAAATGAACTTGCTCTGAAGAAGACTGCAGGTCAGTCGAAACATAGGTGTATATATATGTACAAATAAAGACTTTTGCTAAAAAGTGTTTGAAGTGGTTTGGATAAATTGTATTCATAGGATATTACAGCAAAAATAAAAGTGTGAAATTGGTAATATTTATGTTCTTTAGGGTTATTTCATATTCTCAGAAAGTTTCTGATTGAAATAACAGTGATTCCCACCAAGGCTGGGCATACTCTTGGAGGTAGCTGTGTGCTACTATTCCTTTCTTATCTTTCCTTATCCAGTAGCTGCAAAAAAATCTCTTCAGGATTTTTATATGTTCTCCAGGAGTTCTCTCCCCTCTGTCCTCTAAATATCTTTTATTTTGACTAACTCATTCTCTTTGATATTTATATTTGTCATTATTTTTTTATCTATGTCTATTCCTGATTTGATTCCTGATGATAAATATGCTGGGTTTAATTTTCCCAGCCCATGAAGTACTATGCTACACATCATCATTTTTTTTATATTCTGTTTTCCCTATACTTTGTTTTATCATATATCCTGATTCTAATTCAACAAACAATAATTTCTCTTTTCCTTCTTCAGTGAGATATACTACCATTCTTTATTACTATTACTTTTCAAATTATTTCCTGCTCCCCAACCTTTTCTGCTCTTTGAAGCCCTTTAATTGGTAAGCCATTGTAATGGTTTAAGCCTTTTTTTCATTGCTATTTGACTGCTGTAGATTAATGCTATCTTTCAAATTATATCTTTGATATAACTGTTTTATTATTAATGGGAACTATGACTTCGCACACCATTTTGGATTGACTGATATGGCCTAAATGGCACTTAAATATTTATTAATATTTTCTGCCAAGCAAATTTATAAATGGCAGCTTATTTTGACTCCAAGCATCAATCTTATGCATGCATAAGAATTATGTTGGATGGGATGAGAAGAGTAATCATGGCTTATTCATGAATGCCCAGCTTCTGGCTAACTCACTCAGAGTGGGTTGTACTTTGACCATGAGAAACATATATGGGTAAGGCAGTAAGAATCCAACTAATCAACTAAATAATTACAATATATATATATATATATATACATAAGAGATGAAATAATAAAAAGAGAATATTTAACTGTGCTTAAATATTTAATAAAACAATAGCATATACACATATACTTATATAGATAAAGAAATAAAGAAAATGTCTAATCATTTCAAATATCAAATGATTTATCCTAAAGGAAGGATAACTGATTTAAATATATTTATATGAAAGTCTTTAAATATCACTCTGAAAGTGTGCATTAATTTAATTTAGAAAAAAGAAACATACATATTACCTTGAATTCCCCAGGGAAAGTATTCTTATGTGAATTCATAATGAGAGAGGATTCATTCAGAATGCTATGGCCGGTCCAGCAAGGATGTCTTGTTCTCATTTATTTCTTGAATCTTCAATGGTTTGATCAGGATTCTGGATATGTCTAGAATAAGATGCTGATGAATGGTTGTGGACTCCTTTTCAACTTTGGGCAATGTTTCAGTGCTGTAGCCACTTCTTTGTGGTAGCATGGGAGAAAAGCCTAGCATGTTTTGAGCTTTATCCCTGCTGGGTCATCTTCAGATGGTGAATATCTATATATTTTATTTAAACAATAGTCTTCAAAAAACTCTGATGCAAAAATCTACATCACAAACAAAATAATAGTATGTAAATTCAAACTGCAAAACTTAAAATGTCTCCTGATCTTTTTTTATTTATATTTCCTTTTTTCTTTCTAGCAAGTTCTATTCTTAAAAATGTTAGGTAATTTCAATATTCTATCATGTGGTATCCAAAGTCCAGTTTGTTTTGTGTTATTTACTTCTCTTACCATAAAAAAAAAACCTTTTAACATCTTTGGAAAATAACTTAAACAATATCTCCAGTAACAGCTTTCCACAGATAATCTGTTTAGTTCCTCTCTTTTTTTCTCTTTTTCATTTAAATAATTTCTTTTATTTTCTTATTTTTATTAAAAATATGACAAATTCAGACACAATAATAACACATATATTATCTGCTGTTCCAGAAGATTCTTTCCATTTGCTTGCCTATACAATAATGCACACATATATATTTTATTAATATAAATGAGCACAAATCCCACACAAAAATCAAATATATACAACATATAGGTAGTAATAATATCTATTTATATGTATGCATGACTACAAATTTGCTTGCTTTGGAACAGGGTTTAACCCCCTCCCCCATTGCAATATATATAGTGTTTCTCTGACATTACATACATTTTTGTTCTTCTTTTAATAAATAATATCTATTTTAAAATATTCCATTAAGTTGTGTTTATGACAAGATGCCACATCATCAAACATCTAAAAAACAAACTTATTCTGTATCAACTCTTGGACTTTGCATTCCATAATGCAAGTTGTGTACCTGTGTGCAATTTTTTTTTAGTTGTCTCTTTAAACATAATTTATTAATATATTTGTTTTTTAAGATGCATTTTTATTATAATTATATATATAACTTAAAATGGGATAAATATTTTTAACATAAATAAAGAAGCTGTAATATCATATTCATATAGTTGAGAGCAATTGGAAAATGATGGGCTCTACAGGTTACATCTATGAATTGCAGCTTAAATTTTGTCACTTCTATTGCTGATATTTTATATAAACTCCTAAGAAATAAGTCATTTGATTATAATCACTTAAAACAATATGGTTAATCACCAAAAAACATAATATGCAATCATAATATATTTTTCAATAAAACAATAGAATTGACCAAATCAATATCTATTGGAAAGACCTATACATACAGATTAATGATCTTTGTCAATCCTATTGTTTTACTGAAAAGCACATTATGACTGAACATAAAGTTGTTTTGTGATTAATCATTTTGTTTTAATATCTATTGGAGAGAATTACACATAGAGATGCTCTGAACAACAAAGTTTAGCGATGTTGGTAAAGCATCCATCTTGGGATCAGGGGGTTTCTGGATCAATTGTGGCACTCACAGTTCTGGTGCTGGAATTTCTTATTAACTCTGGAGCAATATAGCCATAACTCTTTTTTGTACATACAAATTATCTTATTAAAAAAATTTCCAATTTTCATAGAAATTTAATTTGCTTAACATTATGTAGAGATTAATCTTGAAAAAAGCAAGTTGAGAAGTCAACAACAGCTGCTTTACAAGCAGTTGTCCTGGGTTAGTGGGTTCACTTCCCGGCTGATGCTATGACACATGAGAATATATATATATATATATAAGATCAATACAAATATTGGAAATTATAAGAATCCAGAGTAACTCTATTTTTCTTTTTAGTAACTAATCTGGTTTAAGTTCTGAAGATATTTTGAATAATAAACATTGACACATTAAATATTTTCAACACAAGAAGACCCATTACGTTATTTAGTACTATTAATAATTTATTCCACATGATTTCATGGTGTGTAGTAAAGGCCCTGATTTCCAACTTAATTCTACTACTTATGACGCTCAAGCATTACATTAGTTGTGAATAACATACCACTTGATGACTACTTATTCTATTGACGTTAAGAATTATTCTTTTTCTTGTTAATTTGTTAAGTTTGGTATACTCTTCTAATTAAATTTTATTTTTTTATATATTTTTAAATCTACTTCATATTGCTTCACGGTATTTTTTTTTTCTTATTAATCATTTCTAAAACTCCTTTTTAAATTTATTTTTAAATATTAGTGTTGTTTATTTATTAGCCGAGAGGTCATCGCAGCCGCCTTGCAAGCAAGTAGTTGGTTGCAGACGGTTGTGGGTTCGCCTCTCGGCCGATGCTATAATATATGGAAAAAAAATATTAGTGTTGTTATTAGAAATACATTTTATAATTTAATATCAAATTTGTTTTACTAAGTTTATAAAATCAAGAACATGTTTAACTTTGTAAAACAGAAGCAAAAGAGGCGTTTTTGAGTTGTTTGGGACAAAAATAGTTTAGAAACTGTCTGAGCACATTCTAAGAAGAAAAAGTGATTTGAAGTAACTCAATTAAATTTTAATCAGAAAATGACCTCACTATTATAAAAGCTTTAAAAGTTTTTAATAAAACTTTTTTAATGCATTTCTAGATTAAATTTTTTTTTAAAATAATGTTTTTTTTTTCCTCTCTTTTTCTTTTTCAATTATAAATCACTGAATGTAAAAATGTCAATTCATATAATTTGCTTAAAATCCATATGTTATAAAACTGCATTAAAAACATGGTATAAACTCTTAAGAAGTTAAATGGCTTTTAAAGTAAAATTGGCAGTTGGTTTTATATAATTTTAATTCAAAGTCAGTTATTTTTTTAATATATATATAGTTACATATAATATATAACTTATCTAATTAATAATGACTTACATGTATCTACTGTTGTTATATGCATAATAAACAATTAAGGCAATTATTTCAAACATTTGTAATAAACACAGATGCACACGCACGCACATATATATGTGTGTGTGTGTGTGTTTGTTACAAGTAGAGTCTCGTAATGAAAAACTAGTGCATCTCCTGGTTTTAAATATGGACTGACTAAACCTGAAAAAATTGTTAACAGTTTTGGGGATATTTTTTATTTAAATGCTATATTATAGGTATCTCCATTAAGACTAAATGCTAAACTGAAAATACAAAAATACTCAAACTTTTACCGTTTACTGTTTTCTCTTACACTGCTCTCTATGAAGGGCTATTAGAGTGAATTCTGCCTTGTCATGTGTTATTTAAAAGCTACTTACCATTTATTGTTTAAAAAAAATTATTGAACCCTTTTTTTTTCATTATAATAATTATTTAACACTAGATTTTTGTGATATAGCAATCCACTTGGAAGTTGAAATATATAGCATGGATCAATAATATGTTTTACCAAAGGATTTTCACTAAATCACAATTAATTATGGCTTGGATAATTATGCCAATTAATCCATTTAAAAATTTTATCTTTGGCTTATAACATGATTAGCATCATTTCAAAAACATAATGTTAACAATTGTAAATCCATTATCCTTATACAGATAACAGACATGTTTTATTCTATCAAATTGATAATTTAATCCATTAAGAAGCACAGTTAAAAGAATATCCTGATAATTGGTGTTTATCATACATATGAAATGTAGGAATTGGATAATCCATTAGTTTGAACAATTTGAATCTATCTGGCTATAGCTCAGGTCATTTTTAAATAAAGTATAAGACCCAACAAGGAATAAGTAATCCTTTAACTCAAATCAATTTAGATAAACTTCATTGCGATTTTAAGCAGTTTTATATGCACAAATACATCTGATTAATCCATAAATTAATACAAGATTTATAATATTCAAGAAGTTTATAAGGAGATGTACCCAATATTATTTCCAACAAGTTAATCCATTTTTAAAGAATAAATGAATGGTTACTGAAGTATCATTATTATGTGTAGTAACATCCCATAAGTGATTTTGAAATCATAATAATGACTTTAAATATTTTGTCTCCTTTTGAATAATATTAAGTGATAATTATTATTGCTATCATAATTTATCCATTTAGGTTTGATGAGAAGAATACATTTTTCCAGATAAGCAAAATTTTTAGGAAGTTTTTTTACCCATCGATGTTAAAGTGGAATAACAAAATGGCTATTTTAGATTTAAATCTGGCAAGGCCCTTTGTGCTCTGTAATTTAGCAAAAATTCCTTAAATTTTCACAAGGTGTTATATTTATAACTGGGAATCATGTGGTCTGTAATGTCATAAAAATCACCCACAATACATCACTCTTCAAGTTTGTAAGAGAAAAATTCATTTCATTATTATGATAATCATTGGAAGGAGATGAGTTTCAGCATCTGGATTAATTTGAAAAGCACCAGTTTTCAAGACATAGTATAAAAATGGAAATTAAATATTATACTTTTAATATTAGACCCTATTTTACAATATTTATTTCTAATATAGTATATCATTGTTTATTTTACAAACAAATAATCTTTAATATTAGAATATTACACAATAATAATTTTGTTTTTTTTATGAAATTTTAAAGTTCTCAAAATTTTAATTAATAAATTTATCTAATAAATATTCTATTAGTTAACTGGCAATACTCAATAAAACAAATCTATTTAATTATTTTACACTTATAACCTTTCAAATTGACTGCACATTTTTTAACACAAAGATTTCATGTACACACACACATTGCAAAGCAATGTTAAACCTTACTATTCTCAATGACAGTAATATTGGTGGTTTATTTCTTGTAATATAATTATTGGATTAAGATTTTATTATTCTATTATATTGCAGTTGGTTTAATATCTCATATCTTATGTATTTTTCTATCATCTCAATTTGTGTGTGTGTGTGATTTGTTTTCATATCTGTAAAGAAAGTTAACAGATTTTTTAAAAAGAAAAACAATTGAAATGCATGTATTTTAATACAAGGGACTCAACAAAAATCTATCTGGAAGACATTTTTGAATAAACTATTCCTTTAAATTAGGTAGTGTTATAAGAGACATTTTAATTCCACTTTTGATCATCTAGCTAGTATAATACCCATAATGGTAAATAATTTATGACATTTAACAAGAAAAACAAGCCAACAAATGTTTTTTCAATGTATAGCTATATCTCTATATTCCAATGGTAAAATATAAGGTCACAATATGCATATTAAATGTGCTCAGGAATGAAAAAAATTTGGTTAGAGAGAATGTGTTGAAGAAAAAACACAGAGAGATAGAAATGTTCAATGGGAACAGATGATATCACATGTGATAGAGTTAAAAATATTCTTTGGAATTAAAAATATTCTTTGGAATTTGAAAAAAGCGTTAATCATTAAATTTGGTGACAAAAATGGATGAAAGGTAACTAACAAACATGATATATTGAAAAAGATGGATTGATTATACCCATTATTTGTTTGAAACAGAAAGGCTGAGCTATATGCATAAGTGATGGAAGAAATGAAAAATGATAAAGCTTTGGAATTTATGCAACACCTATAGACATTTGACAATAATTGAAAAAGTTTAGAATTAAGAAGTAATGAGAATTTGCTTAAGGTTTTCTTGAGAGTCCTGTTTCCAGGATAAAAACAAATGTTTGGGATAAAGACTATAGATTATAATCTTGACATCACATGCTTCAAAAATATTACTGATAATTTAAAGATTATATAAAATGTAGAAAATATATAGTGGAGAACTACATAGTTTTCAAAAGAATAGGGGTACAAGGAATGCTTCTGGAGTTGTTAGAACATTTGCAAAAAAATATTGAAAAAAGGAAAAAGAATTGATACATGTTTTGTAAATTTAGATAAAGCATTTAGCATAATAACTTGGTGTAGACACTGAATATCTTGAAGAATAAAGAAGCATATTAAAAAAATATTTAAAATAATTATATTGGACAAAGAAAAAGCATTGGATTGGTGGATAGAGATTATTATTGAGAGTATATAGGAATAGGTGTCAGGCAGAAATGTTTTATGGCACCTATCTTTTTTTAAATATTTATTTAGACATCATGCTAATGTAATATGATAACCAAGCAGATTATAATGTTAGAGGTAGAATATTAAGATGTATAAGATTTATGAATGGTTTGATTTTTATAGCTGAGGTTAAAAGTAATCTCCACAATATTTTGAACAGATTGAAGTAAGAATTTATTGAAAATGAAATGAGAATTATTATAAATAAAATCAATGCCTTCTGGATATCAACAAATGCAATGAAATATAGATGAAACTTAACAGATAGATGAATTTAAATATTTGTAAAATTTGTTGAGTGTTATTTGAAATAATAAATAGTTGTTTTCCAAAAAAATATTATGCAGTCCTTTGGATAGAGAGTTGATAAAGGTCTTTTCAATATTATGTGTGAAATGTAATTGTATGATAGTGAGATGTGGACACTGAATAAGAAAATTAAAAATAGTTTGGAAATATTTTGAGATGTGGATATGGAGAATATTGAAGAGGATTAATTGGATAAACATAATAACAAGTGAGAATATTTTTGTAAAAAATAATGAAGTGAGAAAATTGATTGGAGAGATTGAACATATAAAGAGAAACTGGTTCAGACATAAATTGAAAAAATAAAATATTTTAAAGAGAGATGCTTCAAAAAAAATTCAAGAAGATGAAATAAATTTAATGGAGTTAAAATTCAAGCAATGAAGAAACTATTGAATTACCTTCATTATTGTTTTCTGAATCTGTTTTTAGAACAGAACAATCTAAGAATAAGAATAATTAATCTTTCTTAGATCAATCTATTTCTGCAGATACATAAAAATGAGTAATTAAATGAATTAAAAATAGCTGCAAATTGTCTTTTTTCATGTGGCATAGCAAAGTTGAAAGCATTCAATTTGGACATAAAAAATAATAATTGATAATTCTTTATAGTTTTAGAATTTTGTTACAGTTTTAATATTTAGATATATTTTTGATATTAGTGGATTAAACAGAAGATGAGATTGGTATTATTACAATTTTCAAACATTATCAAGATATTGCAGAATTAAGATCTCTCTGAACTTAATCCTGTTTTTCAATCCGCAGCTTCTCTTTTTTGAATCATTCAAGAAAACTTTTTTATTTTACCTATTCATCTCACACACTATCTATTTCCAGGTTTTTTAGTCTGTTGAGTTCTAATTTAAAATTTTATTTGTGCATATTATAGTATTAAGATCAGTTTTGTATCAGCCTCTGAATTTTTTCAATGATAGCAGAGAAGTTTTATTTTTTTGTTAATTCTATATACATCTCTTCATGCTTTTTGGTATGGTTTGCAGTTCTGTTTTGCTTTTCTATTCACTATCTAAATTTTAAATCCATAAATAAGTGCTGGTAAAGCATATTGATAAAGACCTTTTTTTTTTAAGAACTTTTGCATATTTCTTTTTAACATTAAATTATTTCTATCAAAAACACTCAGTATAGTCTAATTTACATATAGGCTAAACTCTACATACTGTAGTGCCACTCAGTGCAAAGTAGAGTAATTAATGGATGCAAGAAGGTTTGTGCATAAAATCCCATCTAGTATCTACTCATCCAATATCCCCAGACTAGTTTCTAGATTGTGGCCTTTATCAGCGAGTATAAAAAAAGGGGATCATGTGATGTTTAATTATTGAATACAGTCTAATTTCAAAACATTAAATGTAATTATTTTGGAATATTTTAATTTTTACATATAGAACATATAATTATATTTATAGGCAAAACTATATAAATTTGTTTATTAAATTCAGCATAAAAATACTCATTCTATTTCCAATTAATTTTTAAAGTTTAAAAAGAAGAGATTAAATAAAGACTATTTTTCAAAATATTTTTTTGTAAGTAGATCAAGAAGTAATTAAAATCTAAAATTTAATTTTTAATTTAAATAATCAATTATTTAAAATAAAATTTTAATACCACATTTATTTATTTTTAAATTTATAAATAATTCTTTTTTCAAAAAAAAAAAAAAAGGAATTACGTTATCATTAATTTTTATAATTTAAAAAAAAAAAAAATTACGTATTCTTGACAAGCCATTTTAATACTAATACAAACATATATTTATATTAATTATAAACTATATCTTTTTTCATAAAAAAAAAAAAACGTATTCAATTTTGCATTTTTTAAAATAGAAGATGCATTATTAATGGTAATAAGAATTAAATCAGAATTAAGTAATCACTTATGAATAATACATTTTAAGCCAGACGACGGATTTAATCAGATTTTTAAAAAAAAATTTAAGTTTTAAAAGAAAGTATAAGAGATATTAAGCCATTTGTTTCAAATGGATTAAAATGAGACATTTATTCTGAAAATCTTTTACATTTACAACTACTTCAGTTTGCTGGATTAAAAATTTATGGATTTTTTTTCATAATGTTAACATTTTATATCCGTAGTGAGATTTGGTTTTATTTAAAATTTTATTATGGTGCAATCAAAAAAGTTGTTTGAAGGTTTATTGTTTGTTAAAACTTTTACAACTTAAATTCCATTTTGCAGCAATGAACACAAATCTTATATATTATTCACAATTCCTCCTTGTGAGGTGGGGGGAAAGGGGTGCGAATATTGACAAAAAGCATTTGTCCTGTAATGAACCATTTAAAAGCTACTTTGCCTCTTTAATTTACATATTATTTATAATTTAATATATGAAGCAAAAGTAAAATTCCTTTTAATAAGTAAGGAAAATATCCCCCAAGTCAGCCTCGTATGATAATCCATAATATTTGAAAAATCACTCAATAACCTCACTTTTAAAAATATGGAGAAGTCAAAAAGAGCCTTGTAGATAAGTATATAAAATTTCTATTAACTGTTGTCTTTAAAAGAACATCACTTATTCATAAATCTAAGGACCATTAGTTTAATAATATTATTTGAAATATTATGTTGTATACTAAGCTGAATGTATTTGGAAAAGTATAAATAAAATATGATTTTGTTTTTTTAATTTAACCTTAAGGTTATGGAGATGTACTAACATATAGCTACAAATAAAATGTTGTCATTACAAACTTTCAGGTAAACTTTTTTTTTTTTCAAAAATATTCATGTCTAAATAATGCTCTACATATTCGTTTTCTGTATTAATCTTGCTTCAATTAATTTATTTTCCGTACCCATATATACTGTACATAATTACACATTCTGACATACAGTTTGACCTTCAAATTATTTTAAAATTCACAATGTTGTAATTACATTATAACAATTCCCCAAAAAGTTATTTCCAAACTCAATTTACATTTATACTTTAAAATTTATAGTTACAAAAATCAATAACTCAGACTTTTACACAATTCTCAACTCTCCATGCCATCTCATATTACTGACCCACCTGATCACACACATGCATAAAATACGTATATTGGTGATTATTTATCTTTTCAACATGTGTGTGATCAGGTAGGTCAGCAATTTGAGATGGTATGGAGAGTAGAGGGTCGTGTGAAAGTCTGACTTCAAATCCCTTAAATATTACATATATATGTGCAGGTGTGGATACGCCTGTACAGTGTATTAAAAATTAATATTAAAAATCAATAACGTAAAAATTCATTCAAATATTTTTTTTCAAAACCAAAATAATTCTTTATTAATATAATTCACTTTACTTTTGCTTACTTATTAGTTAATATGTGAATTGAAATAAAGATAAAGGGGCAAAGATAAATTATTTTAGTTTTAAAAAATATAAATTTACTTGAGTGAAGTTTTATATTTCTATTGTTATTGTGCTTTTTTAAATATAAATTATAAATACACCTGGGTCTCATTTTACGCGATAGATAGGTTCCTCAGAAAACACGCGCAAATGAAATCACGCAAAAATAGATGTAACTTACCTTGAAAAAGGGGGGTGCGGTCTGTGATTTTTCAAAATTCACGTAAAAGCAAAGCACCAACGTAAAATTACTTTAAAATTCGCACAAAAAAAAAAAAAAAAAAAATATGACTAATAAAAAATTTCAAATTTGAAAAAAATTGATACAAGACAAACTTTTTAAACTATTTTTTAACTATAATATTTAATTTTATTCAAAACAATATGTATTTTTATGCATACATTTTTTTTATACAAGTTTTAATTATTATCGCTATTTACCGGTAAACAAGTTCGTTTGCAAACTGGTTTTTGATTCTTCACAAGAGGAAATACAACTAGCACCAACTTCACTTTCATGTTGTGTTGTTTTCTGGTGACAACATAATTAATCTTTGAGATGATGATTTTATTAATTGTTTATGAACGCGATATCCAGTCATACAACCATTTAGCTCTCGTTGGAATTTAAGAGCACATTTGTGATTAGTGTCATTTATAAGAAAATAATTTGCCAACTGATTAGAAAGTTGAAGACCTCAAATCATTTTTGAAGTGAAAGGAACAGGTTCCACTTCTGTTTCATTATCTTTTTCTACATTTTCTTCTGTATCTAAGTATCTAAACTTTTATTTTTGTTTTTAATTTTCAATTCCATTTATAAATCAAATTCCATTTCACTGCTATTACTCACCTTTTAAAAATAAACTTGCAAACACTAAATGATTAATAATTAATTGATTATGTTCTTTTTTAAAAAGCGAAAGCAGAATGAGATTTAAAATGCAAAATTAACACGCACAATGTTTGAACAAATTTACATTATAATCTTGTAAAATTTAATGTGTATACATAAAATGTGGAAATCATAATTTTAATTTCATTATTGCATAAAATCTTACTATTATAAAGCACTGAAAATATTGAAATTACTAAGATGAAAATCGAATTCCAATAATGTGCCATTACTTTAAATAAACGTAAGTACACAAAATTTATTATTTAGAGTAATAGCGCATTATCGGAGTTCATTTCCGGTTCGACTTCCGGTGAAACATGAATCGCGTAACTTCGAAATCATGTTAAATAAGTCTGCGTAAAAAGAGACCCAGGTGTATATGTAAATTTGTAAATGGTTTGAAAATTATTAACATTATACAATTATAGTAATGTGAGTTTTTGAATAATTTATTAGTCTTTAGTCAAAACGTATGCAAAATATAGTATTGAAACAGTAAGGTCTGCTTTACAGATCTTCGTTTCACCTTTTCTCACCTACTTTCTACCCTCATACTTAGTTTGAACCCCAATCTATCATAGTGTGTCTGCAATACACTTATATACCGAAAATTCCACCTAATTTTAAACCACGAGCACAATGCTCGTATTATATATATAACTTATTCCCAAATAAAATAAAATATTATGAATTATGTATTTGTTCACATAATTTACATTTATTAAAAAGTAAGTTATATAAGTCGTAATTGCACACACACTATGATATCCATTTTAAAACATATCAAAATTATAAATTGTTAGTTATTTTGTTTGGATCTATTTACAAATATATTACCGTCGTAATATATTTTGATTTAAAATAAAATTCATTTAGTAAATATTAGTTTAGTAGATAGATTCAAATATTACAATTTAAAATAAAATAATTTTCGTTTTATTTAATAAAAATCATCCCAAATATTTCTGTTAAAATAAATGAGGGACAATAGTTTAATTATATAAGTTTATCTAAAAACAGCAGCTGTCCACTTAAGTTTTCTTTAATTAGTAGCAGTAATTTTAATTAAATCTAGTTTGTAATTCGAATGTCGACGGGAAGTTAACAAAAGAAATTAATTAATGTTGAATTCCTTTAGACATTCGGATAGATTTAATTACAGCAGATAAGTCCAATAATTTTGTACGCTCCAGGGCAAGTCTATTGTTAAATTTTACTATAAAAAGGATGTTTTTCTTTTGTTCTCCATTCTAAGCTTTTAAAGAATTCTGAGTTGTCTAAAGGTTTCTGAGTTGTTCTAAGATTCTAATAATTTGCTAACCTTGACATGTCCGAGTAGAGGCGTTAAGATGGCTATGTCCCCTCGGAATAGCCAGCTGCTGCTCCATACCATCAGAAGTTATCACACGGACCCTGGAACTGCTGCTGCCGCTGCCAAAATATGAACATTCCAGATTTTGCTGCTGAATTATAAAACCTGCCGAACATCTACCTGCAAATGCGTTTCCAGAGGTAACCCAAATTAACCCAAGAGCTCTTGTGATTCCTAACTAACATGCTATAGCTATTTAACATTGTTTTCTTATATTTCACAACTTCATTATGTATTTCTTTCATGTATTTAAATATACTCAACATTTTGCTCTCTATCCTTGGGTTAATATTTTCTATTTATAAAGCTTTCTTTTATTTTATTATGATAATGTGTCAGAATCGTCTTTGACCGAGTGAACTATTCCCTCTATTGAAAGTAAGACGCCGCTATTAAGGCATATTTTAAATTTATAATTTTCCAATTTTACTATCTTGCAAATCACTCGTTCGAGGGCGATTCTTTTCTTTAATGTAATATAATCACATAGTTTAAAATCTACATGCTATTGATTTTAATCTAATATAAGAGTATGTGCGAAGTCAATGATTTAAATGTGTCCCCAAATGCATGATTGCATATATAAATCTATACTTACTTTTCAAACCCGCAAGCATGCATTTTCCTATTTTAATTACCGTGTTCTACTTTCATTATAAAGTTCATCATTGACGTCGAGAATGTGCGGACCCTCTTAAATGAATTTCGGGGAATTTGATTGGGCATTTCTCTTAATCTGAGTAAAACCCATTTAGTATGTTTTTATATACACTAGTCTCGTATTGCTGGTACATGAATTGGTTGTTGAGACCGCTTTGTTTTATTTTTCCAAGGATTCTTTACACGGCTAAGGCCGTTCTCTCCACGCTTGCGGTTTCCAGGCAGAGGGTGTCCCAAATGACACCCCTGGGAATTAAACGCAATCGTCACACAGTCGCTAAGTTTCGGCTGTTCGTCAAAATACTTTCCTACGGGTTAGCGGCGAGATGCCCTCCGTAATTATTCCGGATCTTCAATATTGTTTCATTTTATATTTATTTTACAAAGCATCCGTGACTTAAACGAGTCACACCCTCCAACTTTATAAATTCACTATCAGCAATACTGACCTCCCAATACAAATCTATTATTATTATTCTCAAATAAATGCTTTGATCCCATTCCCACGTTTGCTTAGTAAGCTTTAGTCCATACTATTCTCGAAATCAATAAATATTTTAGAACATTTAATTTCAAATATTGTCTTAAACTTGTCTATTTACTCAAAGCACCTCGCACATGTTCCTATCTTGTCAAGCACATTATCGTAACGCTATTAGCCCGAGGAATAGAATATATCACTCTGTTTTAAAACCTTTTGTCATTACTGAAATATAAATGCCAACAATTATTTAATACGCGTCCCTGTCTCATATAAGCAGACAGTGGCATTATATATATATTTATATAAATAAATTGTGTGAAATTATTTAAAACTAAATTTTATCTCTTATTTTATTTGATTCCTATCACTGTCTCGGTCTATATATATATATTTTCTGCATTTCTTTTATAAATCCATAGACGTTAATTAGCCACCCAAACTTCTTTTAGTATAGAGTCTTTTGTTTCTCCCTGACCACCAGGCACCGGTCAAAGGTTATACTAGTAGTGGCACCAGAGGCGTTATCACATAGATGGCGCTGTGAAATTTGGACTTTAGATTCGAACTTAGTATCGCTAGAAGACAACCCCTCCTAGAATGTTCAGTTTCGTGTCTGGGGTTTGAATTCTGCAGTGTGTTAGTGAGATAGACGATTCTGACCATTACAGTATGATATAGTATTAAACCAAATAATGCTGAAGGCTAGATAGGTATTCAGTGTAAATACATAAACGCAGTAAAAACTTCAACAATATCAATTTCTAATTTATCATATAACTTCAACAATATCCATATTAGTAACAATCTACAATCTCAATTTGCTGCCAAGGCAACCTTTTTTTTTTAAGTGTCATAGCATCGACCGGGACATGAACCTGCAACCCGGGCAACTGCCTGCAAGTGCAAGGCAGTCACACTGACCTCTTGACCACCTTTTTTAATTAATAAAGAGGAATTCCACCTTAATCTATGGTCTAATAGTTTATATAGATATTAAAAAATGCAATTTGACGATAGACAATGAAATTATTCATTCAAAGAAGGTTAAATAAATCTCATTAAACAGATAAATATAACCTGTTTTGAAAGACTAACAAATGATCAATTATAACATTCAAATTGCAATTATACCTTTTAAATTGCACTCTAACTATATATATATATATATATATATTATAATTATTATACAAATAATATTAAAATTATATATATATATAATTGAAATAATATTTTTAACGGTTTATAAACAATTACAAACAATCTTAAAATCTGCAGAAGTACTTTCGGTTACTTTCTAACCTGCCTCAACTGCCATTAAATTCAAAAACCAAAAGCGGAAGCAAACGTCATCAATTCAAATTCCACAAATCTCGTATTTTAATGTTAGAAGCTTGTTGATTTATTAAATGCGTTTTATTCCTGTTCATAAAAATTGCCTCTTTAATTTTTCTTTTACTATGGTTTCTCTCTTCATGAAGAATTTTCACATTTTCAAAATTAAATTTAAATTTATATTTACATGTTTTTTCGTGATCAAAGAAAACTGAAAATGATATTAAATCACCATTATTTTTATTTTTTACACGCTTATATAATAATTCATGTTCCTTCAATCTTTTCTCAATACTGCACCTAGATTCACCTATATATGATAGCATACAATCACAAAAAATATCAATAAATTAATAAATATTAATAAATATTAATATTAATATTAACAATATTAATAAATTAGTCAATAATTCTAAGGATGTCATACCTGTCAAGCAAAAAAGTAATGTCATATATCAAATTTTTTGTGATTGTATGCTATCATATATAGGTGAATCTAGGTGCAGTATTGAGAAAAGATTGAAGGAGCATGAATTATTATATAAGTGTGTAAAAAATAAAAATAATGGTGATTTAATATCATCTTTAGTTTTCTTTGATCACGAAAAAACATGTAAATATAAATTTAAATTCAATTTTGAAAATGTGGAAATTCTTCATGAAGAGAGAAACCATAGTAAAAGAAAAATTAAAGAGGCAATTTTTATAAACAGGAATAAAACGCATTTAATAAATCGACAAGCTTCTAACATTAAAATATGAGATCCGTGGAATTTGAATTGATGATGTTTGCTTCCGCTTTTGGTTTTTGAATTTAATGGCAGTTGAGGCAGGTTAGAAAGTAACCGAAAGTACTTCTGTGGATTTTAAGATTGTTTGTAATTGTTTATAAACTGTTAAAAATATTATTTCAATTATAATTACAATATTGTTTTTAATTAATGGATATTTTATTTATTTTATATATATATATATATTATTTTAATATTATTTATATAATAATTATAATAATGCTAAAGGTGAATTAATGTAAATACACAAAAGCAATCAACACTTAAATAATACCAATAATAGTTACAATCTTAATCTGTTGTTAATAAAGATGGAAATCTATTCTAATTTATGGTCTAATAGGTTTATATAGACACTAAAGATTGCAACTTGACTTCAGACAAAGAAAGTATTAATACAAAAAACTTTAAATAAACCTCATTAACCAGGTAAATATAATCTGTTCTGAAAGTAGACTAACAAATAATCAACTACAAATTTCAAATTGCATTCCATCTATGTATTACTTATATAATAAACCTTATAATGCTAAAGGCTACATAGGTATTAAATGTAAATACATAAAAGCAATAAACACTTAAATAATATCAATATTATTAACAATCTACAATTTCAATCTGTTGTCAAGGCAACCTTTAATTAATAAGATGGGCATTTCATCTTAATTTATGATTAATCCTTTCAATGATTATTATTTAATTGGCTGAATGAGTTAAAAATCAAAACTTTTAATTGGCCAACTCACAACTTTAACAAAATCTATTGTTAAAATAAATTCACTTTTAATAATATAAATACGTTAGTTTCATTTGTAAAAAGTATATTACTAATTTGTCAGATTACGAAAGTAAATGAAAGTCTTTTCAAAAATAAAATTTGATTTATAATTTAAAAAATATTCAATTGCGGTGAAATAAAAGTAACCACTATTCAACCAACCAAAAAAGATTGCTGACGCAATCTTTTTTTTTTCACTTTAACTAGCAATAAATAAATAATTCTTGGTAATATCTTAACTATTTTTCTAAAATAATTTGATTTTTAGTATTATTTTATCAATAATAATTTGTAATTCAATTCAAATATTGCTTAAAATGTTGTAAACATTTGTTTATCATTTTCGTAATAAAAATCAAAATGAACATAACTTTTTACTTTTTGGCAGCCATTTCCCTTTCTGACAGAAGTTGGACAGCCAATAAGATTCAAGAAAAGGTGGTGAGGAGGTGGTGCTTTGGTTTTGTTTGACATATATGGTCATTTTTATTGATTTTTTACTTACAGAACTTTTGATTTTCTTTCGAATGACGTATAATATGTATACGTGGGATAAAAAGTAGCCGATTTAGAGTGATGTCAAATCTACTCATTTTTTTACGAGTCAGGCAGTTTAAAGATTAATAGGTGTATATAAACAATAAATATTGCAACTTGACTATAGTGAAATTATTAATACAAAGAAAATTAAATAATTCTTATTAGACAGGTAAATATAACCTGTTCTAAAAGCAGACTAACAATCAATTATAAATTTCAAATTGCACTCCAACTATGTATTACTTATATAATAAACCTAATAATTCTAAAGGCTACATCAGTATTTAAAGTAAATACATGAAAATGGTGCAACACTTAAACAATACTAATATTATAAACCATCAGCAATCTCAATCTTTGTATTAATATTTTTACTCTTTATAGTCAAGTTACAATTATTTAGTGTCTACCTAAACCTATTAAACCATAGATAAAGATGAATTTCCATTTTTATTGATTGTAGCAGGTTGCCTTGACAACAGATTGAGATTGTTGATTGTTATTGACATGGGTATTGTTTAAGTGTTAACTCTTTTCATGTATTTATGTTAAATACTCATGTAGCCTTTAGCATTATTAGATTTATTACAAAGTAATACATGGTTGGAGTGCAATTTGAAAGATATAATATACTATATGATCATCTGCTTGCAGATCAGGTTGTATTCACCTGTTTTAGGTGGGTTATTTAAACTTCTTCATATTAATAATTTCACTCTTTGCTGTCAAATTGCAATATTTAATATCTATAAAGACAAAGATGGATTTTCATTTTGATTGATTAAAGAAGGTTGCCTTGATAATCTATATATATATATATATATTACCAGGATCATATCCAGTTGCCTTGATAATCTATATATATATATATATATTACCAGGATCATATCCAGATGTGATAATCTCTACTAGTGCAAAATTAGAGAAGCCATTGAGATACTTAAAAGGCCAGAATGTATCAATAAGCGAGATGATACATACATACTTCCTCCTATTTGGAAAGATTTTTTTTAAAAAACTTTTTTAAATTTAACATTTTTGCTATTGGTGGAGTTTAACGTTTATTCAAATCAGTGACTGTCGTGCCTCTACAACCATCTTTCTATCTTTTATCACCCAGTGGATGACTTGTGTGACCAAGTCAAAACCTTGGAATATCCCTATTTAAAATTTTTAACATGGATGAAACCGCAAAATATGTCTTTTATATATATTATCCATTGTTATGAATATTGGTATTGTTTAATTACTGATTACTTTTATATATGTATATGGATGTAGAAAAAAACTTGGTTCACAAAATACAACAAGATATATAAAAAAATTACTATGTAGAGTATTATTTATATATTATTTATTTAAATTGAAAAGGCCTTCATAAATATGGATAGTTGTAATGCCCCGATCTTAGGTTGCATTTTAAAATCAAGCTGAATTTTTTTTTAGTTCATTTAAGACTTTAAATCACTGTGAACTTTTTTCTGAAAACTTGTACAGCTTTTTGTTCATTATTAGCAATTCACCAATCACAAAAGTAAGTGATATAATAAATTTCTGAAGGAAGTGATATAATAAATTTCTGAAAGAAGATTGTAAAAAGTGGGAGTAGAAGAATGATCAATCTTAGTGTAATTAATTGAAAAAACATTATACGTCTAAAGAATGTTACTAAAATACTTTACTCTATCGGATTTAAATATAATGATACTGCCTTTTTGTTTAACTGATTAAAAAACTGAGAAAAAAACAATACAGTACACCATAAACAGCTAAAGGCAAATAGAAAAAAGTATTATCTATTTATTTTTAAGCTATACATAAACATACTAAAGCCATACATATAAATTGTAGTAATTAATTATTCAAACTTTATAAAATAAAATTTTAGTTAAACAATAGTAATTTCACTGTTTGAAGCACTTTACACAATGTAAATATAATGTTATTATATCCAAATCTCCAAAAATACATAACAATTTCAATGGTAAAATAGTCTTTTTCAGAGTTATTAAATATGCAGTATATATAAGTATCATTACCTCAACAAAATTAAACATATAAAATAAACTGTTCTCATGTGTCATAGCATCAGCCAGGAAGTGAACCCACTAACCCAGGAAAACTGTTTGTAAAGCAGCCATCGATGATCTCTCGGCCACCAATGCTTGACTAAAACAAACTGTTTGGGCATAATAAGAATTACAAAGACAAAAATATTTTTTTAGATATTCATAAACAACATTTTTAAGCAACTATTAAGAGTAAATTTTCAATTAGCGAATAAATTAAAATTTAATACGTGATATTTTTTTATAATGTTTTGCTTGATATCATTTTCAAGTCAAAATAATTGCAGAATAATTTTCTATTATGTGAAGGATACTTTTCAAAAGTTAAATATGATAAATTAAATAATTATTTCTAAAAAATATGATATAAATATATTAGAATAATAACACATTCTTCACTTTAAAAAACATAAAAGTAGTATCACAATTTTCAAAAGTAATTTATGATTTTGAGTGTTAAACAAACTTCTTCAAAACTATAATCATCATAATGTATATATATTATAACAAATTAAACATAAAATACAAAATTTTTATACATAATAAAACTAAAAAAAAAAATAATTTAAATAATTTAATTCAATAGAATTTTTTTTATATTAATTGCATAAATGTGATGAGATGTGCAATTTTAATTGTATTTAATTCTTTAAAAACAACTTTAAATGCTTTATATGTAACCTATATTGTTATTTCTTTTAAATTTATATATGGTTATATTAAATTATTTTTTTAAATATTATTTTAATTTCAATATATATAATAAATAATAATACCCATGGAAAAATTATTCTATTTTTGCTTTGTCTTATAGATTTGGTTTTGAACCCCAAATATTTTTTTCACACTTATTCTTGCTACTTATATTTTTTCAAATTCATTTTTCATTATTTTTATGGATTTTTTATTATTAATGGATATGAATTTCTAAGGGGATTCATAGAAACATGAAGAAATCTATTTAAAAAACTATTATAAAGGCAAAAACTTTATTGAAACAATGCTAGAACCTTGATACTACTTAGTTTGAACCATTTGTATCATTTCTTTAGATGTGCTGAAAAAAAACCTTACAAAAGAAAGATTTCATAGTTTACTCTAAGAGAGTTTGATAAAATCATGTGCAAATTTTAAAAATATAATCAGATTGTATAAAATAATAGTTGAATCTTAACTATCTGCTTTATCAAAGTAAGAAACTTTGTAGAAGTAAAAAAAAGTGTAATTTATTTGTGCATTCAGCCATTTATTGATATATTTCACTGTTTTTCTTTTAAATCTAAAAATTTATGTAAATTTTATTATGATATTTTAATTCCAAAAATATCTAAAGATATCAGTATAATTGAAATTGCAGTGAGCTCAATAAGTTTTAGATATATCTTGACAATTTTGACAATTCTTGCTGCTGCTGTTTCTTCTTTTCTTTTTTTTCTATTACTATTGCTGCTACTACTACTACTACTGCTACTGCTACTTCTGCTGCTATTGCTACTGTTACCATTACTACTACTGCTACTGCTACTACTACTACTGATACTACTACTACTACTACTGCTGCTTCTGCTGTTAATAGTGCTGATGCTCCTGCTACTGCTCCTTTTACTGCTACTACCACTACTATTATTATTACTACTACTACTATTGGATTTTACATACTTTATGAGATTAGTTCAAAATAATTTTTAGAATGATTAAACAATATTTTTTGCAAAGTTTATTAAGATTCACAATTATTTTTGCATGATAATTGTGCAATAATTATTCAAAATCAAAATTACACATGATTACACATTTATTTTATGCATATATGTTTATGTTAAAAAAAGGCAAATTCTAGCATAACATTATCAAAATAAATTGTAGAGTTCCTGTAATTACACCTCTTCAAATTGATTGCTAATGCAACATTATTATGATCTTGTAAAAATTATTTTAAAATGTTAATATTTTAAAACATATTTTGATAGATTTATCAAATATTGTTATTTATTTCTTCACATTTTCAACACAAATGTAAAAAAAAAAGACATTTTGGAATTTATAAAATAATCCTACTGACCATTAAATGGTAAAATCATTCTTGGTATTTATTATGATCTTATTTGATCAATATTTGCATTGTACAAATATTATTTTTAGAATTTGTTTTATTTGTAAATATAAATTTCTACCAAATCAAGTCCAATTTATAATATGTTAATATAGAATAATGGCTTAATACTAAAATTAAATGTAAAAGCTTACAAAATTGTCACCAGGGTAAACAGTTAAATTTAACAGAGTAATTGCATGTGAGTTAATTTATGATAATATCAAAGAAAGTAATTTACTGTTTAAGGCTCAAATAGGATCTTTAGAAATATGGGAATACACACATAAATGGAAAAATGTGAGTGATTTTAAGCATAGAAAATATTAGTCATCTGTTAATTGAATGTAAATGCCTGATAGCAGAAAGGGTACAAATAATGATGTTGTGGAAGAATAAATAGTTGGTTATTGGTTTTTTGCTGGGTTTGGAAAAAGATAAGGGAGATTTAGATATAAAGGTCATGGAGATGACAAAGATTATGTTGTGAAAATGGGATGGAGCAGGATAGAAAAGACTATAGGAAAATTTAGGGCAGGGAATGGAAAGGAAAGGCAAAGTGGCTAACAAATGTTTCTGGGCATAGTGTCTAAAAGATTCCAGACTACATATAAGAAGTCACAGTGCATCATATCATATTGCACATAAGAGTTAATATTTTATTTAGTATATTTTAATCTTTTAAATAATTGAAGATTAAAAAAGTAAAGGTATGGTGTAATTTTTTTAATGTCATTATTGTTGTTATATATATTTTATAATTTTAAAGCTGATCATAATATAAACAAACCTATACAAATACAAGGTACATGCATTTATTTATTATAACCATTTTTTAAAGCATTCTCATTTTGTATTGAAAAAATAAAAGTTATATTATTAACAATACAAAATTGTAATTATTTAATAAGCACATAGAAAATATGTAAATACTTTAAAGAAAGGCTTTAACCTTTATCATATTACCTTGAATGTTTATAATAGTCAAAGAATGTCTTTTTTTGAGTATGGAGAGACCTCTCAAACCTCAACACAATATAGCAACTTTATAAAGATAAGAACAGCCATCTTATCTTTAACCTAAATTCTCACTTATATAGGCCAGTCTGAAGCATTTTTATTTGGGAGTGTAAAGCTGTTAGTCTTTTCATTTTTTTAAGTCCACTATTTCCTTTACAAATTAACTTTCTGGAAATTGTGTTGAAGTTTGAGAATCATCATTTGACTATTATAAACATTCAAGGCATATGTGATAAAAATTAGTCTTTCTCTAAAAGTATTTACATACTTTCTATGCATTTAATAAATGATCACAACTCTACATTATTAATAGCAATAAAAGTTAAGTCAAAATTAATTCGTTATAAATAATAAATTTTAGGCCAATGGATAGATTTAATCATTTTTTAAAATTACAATTTTAGTCTTAGACATATAAATGTTCTGAGATTTATAAAAAAAATAATAAAGAAAGGAAATACTATATTTAATGAATTACATAAAATTATAATTTTAAGTTTTAACAAAAATATAAAGCATCATATTCTAATTGCTTTGTATTTTAAAGAAACTTTTATTTGATTAAATAATTTAGAGTTATACTTTATATATTAAGAGATTTATAATAGGCTATAGTAAATATTATTAAAATATAAATGTAAGACTGTTTAACATGTAAAAAAAAATGGTCAAGCGTTGGTGGCCGAGTGATTAGCACAGCCACCTTACAAGCAGTTGTCCCTGGGTTCGCGTCCCGGCTGACGCTTTGATACATTAAAAAAAAATTTAGCAAATTAAACTTCTATTATAAGTGTGATGATATATATTTTAAATATTCCAAATAATATATTTTAATTTGAAAAAATAATCAATTTATACAGCATATATTAAAGAATTAATAAAACAATCAAATCACTATAGTACAATGAATGAGAACAGGTGATTACAAAAATATCAACTGACGCATTTGTTTCATCTCTTGGTTTAAAAAAGTGTGCATAATGGAATATCCCTCTCTCAAACGTAAAGCTTTGTATTTTATGTATGATGAAAATAAATAACATTTATAATGATATCTACAGAATAATTGAGCTATTCATTCGGGTTAAAGAATCACTACAGAAAAAGAAGGGAAAAAACTAATCTCTTAATTATTCAAAGAAACGTTCAAAATATAGGTTATAAAAAATTGATAATTTTATTCTTATATGCCTTGAAGTAATATTAGATTGTATCATAAACTGGAACATTATTCAAGCTTCAGACTATCAAGAACTATAATCAGGATATTGTCAAATTCTAAAAAAAATATTTATTAAAGTTTAACAGCAATGATTTGTCTTTGTGGTGATAGCAAGAATTTATTATTGCTTCTTTATGGGCGTGAGACTTAATAGAAAAGCAATAATGGCAAGTGTGTGTGACATTACACAAATTTTAATAGGTATATTTTGTAGATTAATGTAACAAATTAGGAGAAATAAATAAAAATCACTTATATCATCTGCATTTTGCAGATAATGCAGTTATTTTCAAAGCAAGTGAAATCTCAAATAAAAGAACAAAAAGTAATGTTACCATTCAATGGCTTTTTAAACAGAAGAAAATAAAGATTATTAGTAATGAAGAAATTATTAGGCATAAATTAAAAATATAGATAGAAATATAATTGATGAAATTAATTATAGAATTAAATTTACACAGAAAAATATTTTTACCACATGTGTTTTATCCATGCTTACTTATGAATATGAGATCCAGAAGGTAAATAAAAGAGCAATACATATAAAATAGACTGCAAAATGAAGTTTAAAGTGATATATATTAAAATTAATAAGGAAAGATAACAAGTAAAATATATGGATTATGAATACAACCAAGTATTATTAATTTATGAGTGAATGTTGAATGTATAGAAAATTTTAAACTTTATTTAAACTTTCCAGATACAAACAACTTGTTAATATTAACACACAAATAATGTTTCTGGAAAATTGTGAAACTCAAAATAAGTTTGTATAGTAAATAGATGATAATAATTAAACAATTGAAATCCTAAATTGAATCTTAAGAGATTGTAAGAGATTTATAAAAAGGATTATATGTGACACAATTGCATAAGGAAGTTTTTTGGAACATGTGGTGAAGTCAGAAACCAAGAAATTTGATTAAATTTAAGATTTTAAACTTGCAGTAAACTAATACTGGCTAATATTATATATATATTCATTCATTCATTTATCATGATAATGATCAAAGGATCAATCTAGAGCATTGTAAGAATTTTTCAGGTACTTAAAAGATTCCTAAATAAGTTCCAGATTTTTTGAAGATATCTGTACTATATCCAGCTCAACTAATCATACAATATTTATACTTATATATTGGACTGTTGCCATCGTTTAGAATTAACTGTTAAATGTCTTTAGAAAATTTCTTTTATTTACATTTTTCAATTACATTCAGCCTACATGTAAGATTACTCACTGTTAAATGTATTTAAAATGTTTAAATAAAAGTTTGCATTTTTCCCAAGACATTTAACAACTAATTCTAGATAATAGAAATAGTCTAATGTCGAATTACAAGTAAATTATGATCATAACAAAATTCAGATAAGCCATCAAATATTGTTTATAAGGTTGGTATTTAATTATTGTTAGCTAAAAAAGACCATGAAAATATTATATAAATCTTCACCAAATATCTGATGATTTAGACTAACAATCCTGGTAAAATGCTAAAAATGTCTTTCTTTGCAGTAACACTGATGAGAATATTATATAATACACACACACAGAATGAAGATACTCTATAAATCTTTACTATCTAGAATTTAAATAGTTTACTTAGTAATCTCTTCACTGTTTCTCTGTAAAGGATGCTGGTAAGATTTCTGTTTTGCATAGAACTAATTTTTAGTTTTAAATATATTACTGCAAAGCTGTTTCTTCACAATAACTCTTTACAAATGTTTTTTGACTCAGTTGAGAACAAGGGTTATCTTATTGAAATGTTAGTATTTTTTTTGTATTTTTTATTTATTTTATTAAACATGATTGCTCCTGAAAATATGAGTTAAAAAACAATTTTTGTTTGTGAAAACATCCATTTCATCATATGTATTACTTTATACAACTTTTAATCTTTAAAATTATCTCTCCAAATAAAATTTTAACAAAAATCATTGCTATTAATTAATAATTTTATTAATCATTCATTAGACTAGAGATTATTTACTTAATGAATAATATTTCTGTAGTATAATTTTTACTATAACACTTTCAGATGACCTAAAAACTGCTTTCTATCCATTTTTAATACATGAGCATAAACACATAACCAAAGACATTGAAAAAAGTTGTATGAACCACAACTTGCACATTTCATACTGAACCAGTGCTCATCAGTTGGCTCAGATCACAATCTCTTACACACATCTTCATTATTCTTCAGTATATATAGATAACCAATTTCTATTTTAAGTGATGTGTCAAACTTACTGCCCTCACAACTTTGACACAAACCACTCAATGGCAGTATTTTAATAAATTTTATTAGTCATTCATTAGATTACATTTATTTCACTTAATGCATAAAGATATGTATAAGAGATTGTGATCTGGGCCACTTGATGAGTGCTGGTTCATCATGAAAAATGCATCTAAAAATAATCATACATTTTTTCACATGCCTTTAGTCACATGTCTATAATTGCACCTCTCTACAAGGTGTTAAAAATAGAAAGAAACCAATTTCTACATTGTGTGAGAGTAGTGCACTGAAAATTACACTATAGATATATTATTCATTATTATAAATGTTTACTTAGTTAGATAGTTTGAAATACAGATAGTAGTTTCCAATTTTTTTTCAATTCAGTTGTTAATATTTATAGACATAATCTATTATAATAACAAAAATATGATATTAATGTCATCTATGTTCTTTATTACTTTTACAATGCTATTTTTTACAACCCAATATGAGTTTTGATTGCTCCAGAAATCTTCTTCAGAACTTCTACTTATATCTCCAAAATCTAAAGAATATTGCTGGGACAATCAAAATTGTCATATTAGGTTGTAAAAAATAGCATTGTAAAAGTAATAAAGAAAATAGATGATATTAACATTATGTGGATTTGGCAATGCAATAAAAAGTAAAGTTCTTCAAAAAGTATAATAACTACTCTTTCTTATTGCATTGCCAAATGTATACCATATAATACTAAATTGTCCAAGCACTTTACTACTGTTACGCAATGCTTTATTTACCACATTTTTCTTACAGTTTACAGTTTTGATTGGGTCAGCAGTATTCTTCTGAACTATATATCTCCTAACCTCAACTGTTACCTATAGTTATACTCTTTTTATAAAAATATTTTATTATTGTATATACTCTTATGTTTAACATTTTAGTATCATCTTTTTTAATTATCTCAAATATATTATCCTTCAATATATTATTCATTTGTTCTATATAATCCTCTTAATTAATCATAAATAATTTATTCCCTTTATCTGACTTTATAAAAACTATCTTATCCTTATACTTATCCTTTATTTCCTTAATATCCTTTATTTTAACAACATCAACCTTATTAATTCTTTTATTTTTCTGTTTCATCCTTATTTTATAAATCATATTTTCTATTTCATTATTAAATTCTTCCATCCAAACTTTATCTTTATTATTAATAATTTTATTACTATCTATATTCTGATAATAATAGATTTTGTAATTCTCTTCTACATACTTTTGTGCAATTTTGTCCTTTGTCATTCTCATTTCTATTATATCATTATTCTCATTTTATCCATATGGTACATACTTAATGCCTTAACTTATAATTTCTTTTTCTTTTTCTGCCAATTCTACACATGTCATATTATAAATTTTAACCTTATACTTATCCTGTTTTTTTTCATCTTTCTTTAATCCTTTTTCATTTTTTAATATCCTTATTTTCTTATTATGTCTTATTCTCTGTATTTTTAGGAGATATAAAGTTTTGAATAAGATTGCTGGAGCAATCAAAACTTAAAACTGTAAGAAATAGTGGTAAATAAAGCATTGGGTAGCAGTAATTAAGTGCTTGAACAATTTAGTATTACAGAGTGAAAGTTAAAGTTATAATAACAAAAATAGTGAAATAAATATCAAAATATACATATAATTACTAAAAATTACAACTATTATTAAAATTACTCTCAATTGTTTCAGTATTAATAAAGATTAAAATATATTATTCTTGTTTATTTATTATTAATCTCGTACTTTCTGCATGAAACACTACAATAATTCATTACAGCGAATATTGAATTTCAATAACTTAAACTTAAAAGAAATAAAGAGCAGCGATTGCTGTGTTGAAAACCCCCAAAAGTACTTTGCAGAATTTTAATTAAATATATAAAAATTAGCAACATTTTTATAAAATGAAAATTAAAAACAACTAATTAAATAAAAACCATTTATCTTAGCAATTAAAAATGAGAGCGGAACGTTTAAAAAAATATATAAATAACTTATTTTTTATAGCTGAAAGCTATTGAATGAAAATTTTTTACTGAAACCTCAACAAATTTTTTTCCAGGGAAATCTTTTGGTCACAAAAACTGAGATCTTTATTAGGATTCACTCTGATTTTTGAAGTTCTATTTATCATCCTACAGCAAGAAATAATAGAAAACTAGAGGAAATGAAAGAGATTAAAGAAAACAGATTACAAAAAAAAAGAAAAGCTAACTTCAATTTATTAAATTACTATTCAAAACATTTTGTATAAGAATATCGTCAGCAATATTTAAAAATGAAAGTATTTTCGTATGTGTAATATATATATATATGGTGCAGGTGATGTATAAGCTACAGAATAGTCCTTTTAGTACTATCTCACGGTTATCTGCTATAGGTATTTTATACTGATTGCGTAAAAATTTTAATCTCTTATTTTCATTCCATATTAGGACTTTATTTAAAATATTTTTTGTTTTTTAGCGTCCATTTAAGAATATTTTTTCATTTATTCATTACTCCCCCTTTTTGCTTTGAATCTATATTATCTGAGCATCTTAATATTGATATAGCATCACTAATGCCCATTTAGGCTCAAATTCAACATTTTAATTTATTTTATTATTTGCAATCCTTGCTCTGTTTTCAAATCCAAATGTATATCGGTGATCAAATACAGTTTTTTATGTTTGCTTTATCTTAAATTTTGAATATAATGTATTTTGTAAGTAATAATATTATTTATTTTCTTGCTGCCTGAAATCCAGATAGCCTCTTTGCATTGACATGCGCAGAGAATCTTCATTTTCGTTACTAACGTAGTACACGCTATAACGTATTAACCAACTAAGGTTTAAATTTATTTTTTTTAAATAGGTTTGATATAATCAAAATATTATTTTTCATGCCTTTTAATGATAGCTAGAATCATTTTCAATTTATTATTCTAGTATATTTATAATCATACATATAGAAAAAGTGAATAAAATACATTCAATTTAAACATAAAAAATGAATTGACTTTAAATATATAAGGACTTTTACCAGTAATACTCCTAACTATTTTATACTGCTTATTACTTCAAATAAGAGTTTGCTAATAAAATAAAAGAAAAAAACATTGATTCTCTTTTGAACGAATTAAAAATTCCTAACATTAACTTTTCATATTATGGTTAATACAGCTATAATTATTGTGTGATTTTTTGTAATAAAACATCAACACACAATTGTATTATCTTTCAGAAATGAGTTTAAAATTAAATGGTACAAAAGTTTTACTTCTTATATGACTGATAGTTTTTAAATAAGATATCACTTGAGTGGCGAAGGTAAATGTGTATGACTTCTCATTCCCTTCTACATTTACAATCGAGTAGACAAAGGTAAATTATGGTTCTCATATCGCATATCCTGCAAAGTTATTGGCCCCTTCTATAATTTTGGATTTTAAAACAGAGAAAGAAGTGCAAATAATACAATTAACTAAAATGTTGAAATTGAGCCTAAATAAGTTAGTGATGCTATAACAATATTAAGGTCTTCATACAATATAGAATCAAAGCAAAAAAAGAAAATAATGAATGGGTAAAAAAATTCAGTGACATCAAAATTTAAGAAGCATTCTAGGGATACCCAATATAGGATGGGATTAAGAAATTAAAATTTTTATACAATCAGTATAAAATACACTGCAATAGATAACTATATAAAAAATACTGATAACATTATCCTGCAACTTATACACATGCACACACACACCCACACATATATAATATTTGATGTCATTTACTAAGCCCAGAGATCATATATAATTAAAGAGAAAGAATTTCCACCTTTAATATATACACTACACTGATCTTATTATAGCTCAACGATGTCATGTTGACTACTAAGGATACTCTCAAATCCAAATTCAAGATAGAGAACTTTTAAAAGAATATCTTTCAAAAGTCTCTATCTCATGTTTGGGCTTGAGAGTATTCTCAGTACTTAACATGATATCATTGAGCTATTATAAGATCAATACAGTGTATATATTAAAGATGAAAATCTTATCTCTCTCTTTATATATATATACACTGCTTATTTTGGATACACCTTTTTATTATTAAATATTAATGATGACAATCTTTTATAAAATATTTCAAATAATACTTTAATTCTAGATTTTTTTTCTTTCGCACCTTTCTTTTTTTTTTAGTTAAATGGTCAAGCTCATCGATGAGTGGTTGTTTACTATTTATAGTAATTTAATAATATATTAACCATTTTCCCCCAGTTAACAACTGAAAGCAAAATATATTAAGAATGACCACGTTATAAAAGCAAGGCTGTCAATAGATAACTTTTTATTTAGCGAAAGTAAATATATCACTTTCAAGTGAAAGAAAAATTATATGAATTCGAGAAGTACTTAATATTAAATAGGACATTTGTTGACTTTATAATTAAAAGAAAAGGTTAAGAAACAATTGGTTTAAAGGTGGGTATACACTTTATTATAAAAGCACAAATATTGTAAGTTTAAATGAAGTAGGAATCCTTATAAATAAAAATTAAATAAGAATAGTATGGACATTAGGCAAAGTTCCAAAATTAGCTAATGAACTTAATTAAAGATATCAAATGCAGATAATTTTGCTTTACAGTCTAACAATTTCTCTTTCTGATAAAGAAATAAAGAATTTTTATATAGATATATAAAAGATCTTTGATCTAGCTAAAAAAAAAAAAAACATTTTAAAATTGTCATGGGAGTTTTTAATGCTAGGACTGAAAAATAAAGTTATTGTGAAAAATTTTAAATATGAAAGAAAAGATAGACCTGCTGAATTTACAAAAAAAGAAAATCTATACATTATATATATATATATTTTTTAAAATATCCAATTGAAAAAAAAATGTAAGCATCTAAATGAAAATACAATAGAGTTGGATTACATTTTAGAATTAATACAAAATACGTATTACAAGTCTATAAAATGCATAGTAGATTTAACTCCAAAAAGTCATTTAGAATATGAATTTAAAGAGATATAACTTTTAAGAAATGTAAATTCCCATGAATTTATACTACAATTTGCAAATCATTTTAAAATATTAATATGCTTTACAGTTTCAATAAATAGAACATTGACATTTGATTAAAAATGGCTACTTGAATAATTTTTACAAAAAAAACAGCATTTTATTATTAAAATTGCAATTAAGACCAAGAAATATATATTTAGAAGAATATAATATTTGAAATTTTATAAGTGATATTATAAAAAATATAACTGTAGATAGATTGACAAAGGAAATTGTACAAAAAGACAAAAGTCTTAAGCATATAACTTATTTTGGATTGGAAGAACTATGTAGTAGTAGTAGCAGCAGCAGTAGCAGCAGTAGTAGTAGTAGTAGTAGTAGTAGTAGTAGTAGTAGTAGTGCTGGTGCTGCTACTGCTACTATTACTACTATGAATAATAATAATAATAATAATAATAATAATAATAATAATAATAATAATAATAATAATAATAATAATAATAATAATAATAATAATAATAATAATAATAATAATAATAATAATAATAATAATAATAATAATAATAATAATAATAATAATAATAATAGTTCCACAGAAAGCAGTCCATTTGTTCACAATCATGTCAACAAGCTCTAGTTTTTCATGCTCCAAAAGTACTCAAGACCTAAGCCTGACAAGATAAAAATCTTACCTTGATATACATCTTTCAATTTCCAATGAATTGATAACTAATTAATAATTTTATGTTTCCTTCAAAATTTCAATTAAAGTCAAGTTATCCAATGATAATTTAGAAAACAATATTGTGTCAAAGTCACCACATGACCAGAAAAAAAACAATAGCACCCATATGTTCAATGTCCAAAGTTCAATCAAACATGCACTTATTTTTAATTTTATTATAGCATATTCTGATATTTGTCTGGAAAAAAAATTGAAATTAACAAGCTTTGGTTTTTTAATACTTAAAAATTATTCCAAATCTTAGGCTAATGGAAGAAAAAAGAAGTACCTTCATATACCTTTTTTCAATTTCCAAGCAATTGATAACTTACTTGTAATTTTGGGTTACATTTTTCATTCAAATTTTCAATTAAAATCTATTTATTTAATGATAATTTGAAAAAAAAACCATCACATGTCCAGTGTCTGTCATCAGTAATATACACACAAAGTCCAAAGCCAGTCAGGCATATTATAGTAAACTTTGTTATTTGTTTGGTAATAAAAATTTGATCTCAAGTTCCCAGCAATCAGTTTACTTACAACCAAGTTAACAAACTCTGGTTTTTTATGCTTATAAAATACTCAAAACCTCAGTATAACAAAAAAAAAGGTAATTTACAATATCCAATTTTGTGTTATATTTTTCATTCAAAGTTTCAATTTAAATCAAGTTAGTAATGATAATTTTAAAAACATAATATATCCAATATCAATGCAGAGCCTAATTACCTACACAACTTTCACTATGTCTGGACTGTCTATCTATGAATCTCACACTTAAACCATATGAAAATCCTCACCTCTAACACAGCCAGAGTCTTATCAACTTACTGCAAACTCCAACTCATCAATTGTAATATGGCTGTACCATCACCCACCTCTGAAAATCTGAACCCTTTATTCTTGGATCTCATACTTAAACTACCTTAAAGTCTTACACAGCCTTCATTTCTAAAACACAGCCAAATCCAACTTCTGAACAATCTATGCCATTCAACAATTGCAATCCATTCTAATGTAACTGTATCACCATCCCACTCTCGAATACTCATCTATTCAATTATACCAGAAAACAGGCATAGCATAGTTAACAAAATCTCATCAATTATGAAAACAATTCCACTATGCCTCCAACCTACATCCCCAATGAAACCAAGAAAAAATCTTAATATTCAACTAAAATTCGGCATCCTAAAAATCCAAAAATAACTGACATTGATTTAATACCAGTATTAGCAGACCTCACAAACAATTGCCACATTCCATGAAAATAACCTGTTTTGCATGTGTAAATACAGCAATTCAGAGCATATAAAATTTGAGTAATCTTGTTTAAATCAATAAATCAAGTTTTAGATATGTAAACCTACAACTACAGATTGCCCATGTAACCAAAGCAATAAAGCTATGTAAAACTCTTGTAACGAATCCACAGCATGTAAAAATTCTTGTAATCGTGTGTAAATCAATAAATCAACATCATAAACGTATATCTTCAAATTGTCTATATAAACACAGCAATCCAAACTATGTAAAACCCTGTAATTAATCCACAGCATGTATAAATTTCTGTAATCTTATGTAAATCAACTATACATGTGTATACCTGTAACTACAGATTGCCTATGTATACCACAGCAATCCAAGCTATATAAAACCCTTGTAATTAACCCACAGCATAGTAAACTTATGTGTAAACCAACAAATCAACTTTTATGATTGCCCATGTAAAAACAGCAATCCAGGCTATGTGAAATCCTTGTAACTTTCTAAGATAAATAAAGCTTATCATTGAAATAATAATAATAATAATAATAATAATAATAATAATAATAATAATAATAATAATAATAATAATAATAATAATAATAATAATAATAATAATAATAATAATAATAATAATAATAATAATAATAATAATAATAATAATAATAATAATAATAATAATAATAATAGTAATAATAATAATAATAATAATAATAATAATAATAATAATAAAAAATACAACATTTATTTTTTTATATAGCACAATATTTTTTGTTGATAATCTATAATATTAATAAGCCAATAAGCTGATACACATGCACTTTGCAGATGTCACTATATAAATGAATACTCCCACTTTTTCAAACCCAAGATAAAGTCTTTAAGAAAATATATGGTTGGGTCGAAAATATAGATGGATTCATTCTATATTTTCTTAAAGACTTTATCTTGGGTTTGAAAAAGTGAGAGTATTCATTTATATAGTGACATCTGCAAAGTGCATGTGTATCAGCTTATTGGCTTATTAATATTATAGATTGTAAACATAAAACATTGTGCTATATAAAAAAATAAATGTTTTGTTTACATATGTTTAATTATAAAAATGATGTATTGTAAATTCTAGAAATTTCATTGGAGTCATTTGTTTATGATGTAGAAAAGTAATTTAAAGTGATCAATTAATAACTTCATGCTCTTCATTTCAAACACTTCAGATTTTCCCATACATATACGGTTGGGTCAAAAATATAGGTGGATTCATTCTATATTTTCTTAAAGACTTTATCTTGGGTTTGAAAAAATGGGAGTATTCATTTATATTTGCAAAGCACATGTGTATCAGCTTATTGGCTTATTAATATTATAGATTATAAACAAAAAACATTGCGCTATATAAAAAAATAAATGTCTTGTTTACATATATTTAATTATAAGAATGACGTATTGTACATTCTAGAAATTTCATTGGAGTCATTCATTTGCAATGTAGAAAAGTAATTTACACTGATCAATTAATAACTTCACGCTCTTCATTTCAAACACTTCAGATTTGCCCATACATATACGGTTGGGTCGAAAATATAGGTGGATTTATTCTATATTTTCTTAAAGACTTTATCTTGGGTTTGAAAAAGTAGGAGTATTCATTTATATAGTGACATCTGCAAAGCGAATGTGTATCAGCTTATTGGCTTATTAATATTATAGATTATAAACAAAAAACATCGTGCTATATAAAAAAATAAATGTCTTGTTTACATATGTTTGATTATAAGAATAACATATTGTAAATTCTAGAAATTTCATTGGAGTCATTCATTTATGATGTAGAAAAGTAATTTAAAGTGTTCAATTAATAACTTCATGCTCTTCATTTCAAACACTTCAGATTTGCCCATACATATATGGTTGGGTCGAAAATATAGGTGGATTCATTCTATATTTTCTTAAAGATTTTATCTTGGGTTTGAAAAAGTGGGAGTATTCATTTATATAGTGACATCTGCAAAGCGCATGTGTATCAGCTTATTGGCTTATTAATATTATAGATTATAAACAAAAAACATCAGCTATATAAAAAAATAAATGTCTTGTTTACATATATTTAATTATAAGAATGACGTATCGTAAATTTTATAAATTTCATTGGAGTCATTCATTTACGATGTAGAAAAGTAATTTAACGTGATCAATTAATAACTTCACGCTCTTCATTTCAAACACTTCAGATTTGCCCATACATATACGGTTGGGTCGAAAATATAGGTGGATTCATTCTATATTTTCTAAAGACTTTATCTTGGGTTTGAAAAAGTGGGAGTATTCATTTATATCGTGACATCTGCAAAGTGCATGTGTATCAGCTTATTGGCTTATTAATATTATAGATAATAATAATAATAAGAAGAAGAAGAAAAAGAAGAAGAAGAGGAAAAGGAGGAGAGTATTTGTAAGTTAATTGCAAGTATGAAAAAATTAATTATGCAGTGTTAGTCTTAAAAACAATATTATCAAAACATTATTACAGTGATTTGATTCCTATAATAAAATTAATATATGCCCCTGTAAAGAATTTTGGATAATATTGAATATCAGCTGATACAAAAAATAAAAAGATTCATTTATCAATGTGTATTGCTGATGATAATAATAAAGAAAATATTAAAACAATAGTAGTTGTAGAAATTAAAATAAAGGGTTTATATTTTAAACTAAGAGTTTTAATTTAAATAACTGAATACATCCATTTGCTAAATAATATTTGTGGATCAATATCTATTTGTAAAAATGTTATGTTCTATTTTTTTTTTTTATGCTAGTGCTGAACTCTTTCTTCTAATTAAATCTTTACAGAACTTTTGCATGGCTTTTAGTTTAAAATGGAGATGATAACTAAAATTATAAAACTTTCAATTAAGCCAATCCAAAAATCTCATGAAGTATCATATCAAAATGTAAATAATACTTATAATAGCTGATATCAATTGCTAAGTTCATACATACAATGGTTATAGCTTCTTTTTTTTTTTCATGTATCAAAGTGTTGACCGGGAAGCTATGCTAATCACAAGGCCACCAACGCTTGACTGGTTATAGCTTTAAGTTGATAATGATAAAGAATTTCAAATTTCTCTAACTTAACTTACGCGTAAACTTAACTAACTTAATTGTTAATAATTTTGTTTTTTTATAATCTTTCATCTTGTTTATCGAGAAATAATCATGTATTTATTTTTTCATTATAATTACGTTTACATTATATTCAAAAGCAACACAAATTAATTAAATCATGATTAATTCTTTTCAAGGCTTAAAAAAAATCCTGTTTACAAAAATACAAATTTATAAATGTAAATATTCAACTGGAAAGAAAAACAAATCAATTATTATTTGTTTGGGTCTTATCTTAGAATTCTGATTAACTTCGAATTTAAAATAAAGTATAAATAAATTATCCAATTTTTTAAAAAATTGAAATGTAAAATCACAAAATTATTGAAAATTTAAGATAGTTGAACTTCATTATTATTAATTTTAGAGAAAGGCTTTAACATTTATAATCTGCACTGAATAAATAATCATAACTTTATATTGTTATTATATATCTAATTATCGTTATCGATTAAATGCATATCATTATCGTTGATGAAAGCAGATTATTCAAGTTATATATATGTTATAATTAATAATTTGTAAAGCGCATACTCATTACGTAAGTAATAAGACTATGCGCCTAAAATGCGACAGTTGGGACCTTTACAAATCTAAACACAAGATTAACGACAAGACCTTGTCTTTTAAAGTCGTTAATCTTGTGTTTAGATTTTAGCGGTCTTGTCTTTTAAAATCGTTAATCTTGTGTTGAGATTTGTAGAGGTCTCTACTGTCGCATTTTAGGTGCATAGTCTTAAGGTTATAGCCTTAATATATATGTTATACAAATTTTTTCAATTCTATTTACAATATGTGCATAAAATTATATATTTATGTGCGTATGTATTAAAAACTCTTACACTATGGCTCATTACTATTCATGAATTTTAGCACCCATGATATACATTGAAACCAAATGCCACATATATGAAACAATTGCTGTATATAAATTGTAAAATTTAGTCATTTTTTATCCCAGAGAATGTCCTTTACTAGCATTGATCCAGCTTGCTCTCTTTATCATCTGTCTGAAGAAACAATACACCATGTTCTAATCCAATGTCTTACTCTTCTTATATATAAAAACATCATTAGGTCAATTACTAAATCTCATATTTCTTCTTATTGATACTGTAAAAAGAGGCTTTATCCTTTAATTAGAATCACTATTTTCCTTTTGTATGCCCTTTGGTTTATAAGGTGGCATCTTTGCTTCAACTTTGCATCTAAGAAATTACAATCACTGTTGTTCAATAAAATCTCAAAAATTAAAAATAGAGATCAGGCACTTGACCCAACAAACATCATTAATGCTATATGGATTCTGGTCATTCTCCCAATACCGTTATAATATTTTTTTTTCATTTACTATTATTATTTTTTAATGTCAATGCCACGTATGTAAATATTATATTATTTGTAATATATAAACATTGTATTAGTCTATTGTTGCTAATTGAATTCAAACCAAATTTTCCATATATGTAGATAAATATTTTTTTAGCATAAGAAAAATTTGTTTTTAAAAAAATAAAATAAAATGTTTCAAACACTTTTATTCTTTGTAAAGTTCTAATAACAATATTCACTCCCCCCTCCCCCTTTTGTGCATTAACCCAATGGTTTAGGGATAGATTTGGTAGCTTAAGAGTCAGTCAAATTTCAATTTATCATTTTTGTTGCTTTAATATCCCAAAATGATTTGAATAAATAACTATCTGACTATTTTTTATTACTCACTTTTTATATGAAGTTATACTTAATATAGGTTTTTTTTTTGTTGAAAGCACTTTTTATAAAATTCAAAAACAGTGCTAAGTATATATATATATATATATATATATATATATACTTAGCACTATTTATATATATATATATATATATATATATATATATATATATATTGTAACCTCTGTCTTCTTCACTTATTCACTTTACTAGATTTACAAATGCCCAGGCACCAATTCTATACAAGATAGAATAAAATTTATAATTGTAAATTGCTTTTAAACTTATTTAAAACATTCTTATATTGTAATTACTCTATGGCTTAGCTCAGTTGAGGTTATAGGATATGGTCTTCATATAGGAGGCAAATAAGTTGATAAAAACGTCTATAAACAATAATTCTATAATGTTAATTTAAATATGTTCTAAGCATCTATTCAATACTAAAACTGTTGCAAAATTGACAATTATTACATTTATTACAGTATAGACAATGATGAGGATTGGGTATCTTTTTATCCAAATCACCACCTATTCTAAGCAAAGTAAAATATATTATTGGCATTGTAATACTGAGATTTATTAACACCAGACAAATTAAATAAAACCTGACTTATACTGGCAAATCTAGATATTCTATAACTATGTTATGTTAACCATATGTGTGTGTGTGGAAATGGAGAATCGAACATATAATAAAACAATTCATATGGGTATTAATTCAATAAAATATTTATTGAAAATAAAGACAAAATAACAAAACAAAATATATTATCCTAAACATCTTGCTATTAACTCTACCACTTCTCTTCTTACTTAGATAAAATACACTTCTCTCTAACATCTCATTTATACTGAAAGAAATGAATTGTTTAAAAAAAATGAAATGAATATGATATTAATATGATATATTATAAAGATTTTGATATTCATTTGCAAACATTAACTTTAATAATAGTTTTTCTTTTTTTTACTATTCCTTATTACCTATATTTTCGAATATGTGTGCTTATAAATGTTATAAATATAATGCATTTATCAATCATAATATTTATAGTTTATTTACGCAATAATTGAAATAAAACAAAAGTATAATTTTGGAAACAATAATAATAACATTTATAACAGTACACATGCATTCAAATATAAATTTATGTATAGAATGATTTTTAAATCCTGTAAGACAATATATTTAACCAGTTACATTAGTTTTAAATATATATATAAATTACATTTCTAGTATACAAAAAAAAAAATACTTATCGACATGTAATCATTAGATGATGAATTGTTATTAACTTGAAAGTCATTATTTGAAATGTCAACGATATATATATACGATGTATACGCTGCTTCTATTAATAATAAATGAATCACAAATAAAAAGTTAATCCTGATGGTTAAAAGAAATAACTTGATATAACTGCAAAAGTTTCCAATATTGAAAATCTTGTAATAAATATATTAGCATGCACTGGAATTATCTTATTAATCACCCGAAATAAAATCTCCAATTAAGTGAAACAATTATATTAAAGTTTTAAGGTTTTATCCTTTTAATTTTAAATTTGATATAATTTTTTTATTCCCATTGTTAACAATTTCTCCATGACAGTATGCAGTTACTATAGACGATCACTAACTGGCGTTCAATAATATATTTCATTATTTATTTCAGTCATATATATGTGAATAATAAATGCTTTAGTTTATAATTCTTTTTCTAAGAAAACAAATTATATTGAATAACTTATTTTTTTAAAGTTCACTTTATGTAATATTAAGAATAGGCTTTTAAAAATTGAAAATATATCAAGCATTTTGCAATAGTATTGAATATGTTTTCTCACAATTACTTTCATCTCTAATATTTTCCATAATTCAATTATTATCAATTTACAACAAAATGTTAAATGTTTTATAATGGATATTCTTACGTGATATTTAGGCATTTTAATAGTGAACTCCAATCGCTAGCTGGCAAAGTCAGAGCTGAAACCTTACAGGGTTTTATTTTTTCATGTTCATCTTGTTTTTCCTCTTAAGTAGTCTCTACAAACTTTTTTTTTCAACACACACTCACACCCTCTTTTTTTATTATTATTGATCACTTGGCAACACTCCAAAACTAGCTTGCTTTATAAACTGACAACAATAAAGTATTAAAATAAAATAAAAATATCAAACATTAAATATTAATTTACAAATACAGAGATAATTTTTACAATTCCAAATGTATTATTAGAAACAATACATAACCAGTAAATAAAAAAATATATAAATAAGAAAATCATTTTAATCAATTATATATGAGTACTGTATATCTGTTTTGTTTAGCATATAAATTTTACTATTACAATCTAGATATTATAAGTAATTGTATGAAAAAAAAATGGACAAAGTATGAAATGATGTAAATGAACATACATCCACATACACAAGCTAAATCTTAGATTGGAGTAGGCAATAATCTAGAACACCAATGAACAACACCTGCTATAACCTTCCTATTAATTCTACTCTTATACCAACATTCCCTGATGTTTTTTCTGTCTTCCTCTTCACTATTAAATATATAACTTTAAATTCTATCAATCAGTACATCCAACTAAAGTTTAATTATTTTAAATCTAATTTAAAATAGCAAATCTCACCACAATTTAAGTTTAATTTTCCTAAAACTCAATTTTAAATATTAAATTATATCACAATTCATTTTTCTCAGATAACTATCTTTAGCCATTGTTAACACAAATGTGAACTTCCCACATTTCTTCCTGGTGCCAACCTGGAAGGTCACAATATATATATATATATATATATATATATATATATATATATATATATATATATATATATATATATATATATATATATATATATATATATATATTGTGCCCTTTTATATGGGTCTCCATAAATTGTTGTAGCAATCTATCTAAAAAATTTTAAATTTAAGATATATTTAGCTATATGATGTTAATTTTGTTTATGACAATCTTTTAAAAAGTGTAATTAAAGTAATTCATGAGTGTTTGATATGTGAAAATTGTGCTGATGTTTGAGAGAGACATTTCAATGGGAATGATAATAGTATATGGTTGGGAAAACTGGCCATAAGCAATACTGCATTAATAAATTTAATAAATAAATGTTTAAAGTTAAAGTTTTAAAAGACAAGTTAAAATTAAATGCATATATTTATTGTTGATAAAAATTAATATTTAATAAATGAATATAAATATTTTAATTATTAGTATTCCATGGTAAAAGATTAATATTTGATTTTAATAATATCGAATTATTATTTTAAAATTGTTGGAAGATATTATTTATTTTAAAAAATATTTATTTTTAAAAAATGAATTGTTAGTTTATTTTTAGATTATTACAAGCGTTTGTAGCTTTATTGTAAAACACAGATGTTAATTTAAATACGTACACACATGCTTGGGAGTATTTTAGTAAAGTTGCAAAGCTATTTTAAAAATTCTGTTATAAAATTTATAAATATTATTTTGGCTATCATGAAATAAAAATAAAGATAATTAATGTGAAATATTAAATCTAATTTTTAAAATACTGTTTAAAACATAATGAATAAAAATAGACTTAGTTTGTTTATAAAAATAATCTTATAAAAGTTAAACGTAAAAGTTAAGTAAGAAAGTATATTTTAAAAAATGTTTAATGGATTTAAATAAATGATGAATATTAATTTAAGAATTTAATAATGTGATAAATAATAAATATTAAATAAGTCATTATTTATTTTTAATTCTGTCTTGTTGGTGAAATATGTAAATAAGCTAGCAAGTCAATTGTTTAATTCACCAATCAAGTGGGAGTTTTCTTCCGGTATAAAACCAAGGTTCAATTGTTAGGAGGTGACTTGTGATTGAAATTCTTAAAGTAAAAGTTGCTATTAAAAATAGCTAAGTGATTATAGACGCTCTAAAAATCGTTTAAAAATTATTAGAGAGTATTTTTTAAAAAATAATTTATAAAAGTTACCGATGGATATGCAGTGTTAATTTATTGTATTTCCCTATTAATCGTTTCCTATTAATGCTCAATTTACTATCAAATAATCATGAGGACATCATATAAGTATAAAATGTGTTGGAGACTTTATACTGAAAATTTAACAAACGCTGGATTGACTAGCAGAGTTATTATATGCCTAAAAGTAATACGTTGGACTTTATATAAATTTAAAAGCTAATGATAGTTGATTTTTTTTATAAATCAGATATTTAAAAGCATGAGAAATACTTCTTTATGAAGCAAGTATTTGTAAAGTATAAATTTAAATATATCTTGGTAAAGATATAATATGTAACAGTAATTATATAAATAGTTGCCTTGTTAAGTCTTTATAGTTTAAAAGACTAAATTTTGATAGTTTTAAAAGGCAAATCAATTGAAAATTTAATGGGTAAAGACGTACCTATAAATAAAATTATAATATTAAAAGTCTAAACGCTGGTCGTATAAAAGACTTTAAAAGTAATCTTACCTAAATATTTGTTACGGAATGCGCAAATCAAATAGACATGGATATCCAAATCAATTAAAATAATTAAACAAGAACTTTGTAAATTATGAACTAATTCTAAAAATAATAACTTTTAAATAATTTTCTTTAAAAGAAGTGAACCTGGATCCTATAAACTATTTTTAATTATTTTATTTTATGGTAAAACTAACTTTGACTTTATTTTTAAAAAAAGAACGTTTTCATTTTCTTCATTTAAAACTTTTAAAAAACACGTGATGTACCGGAAAAGGAAGTAATGTTTAGTGAAAACTTGTGCCTAGGAAAAAGAACAATAACAACTGAATGAAAACACCGTTGGATGTTACGTAATATGTCTTTATTATTAACTAACATAAATATTAATTAATTATTGGTTTATTAAAGATAGGAAAGGTACATTTACATTTTTTTTTTTTAAAAAAATAATAACTAAATACTAATATAATTTTTATTGCATAAAGTTTATTTTATAATTATACAACACGTAATATTTTAAAGAATAATTGTTGAGTGTGAATGTGAAATTATTTTGTAAAACTGGAATCCTGGAGGACATCTTGTGATGGACTGTACATTGAAGTATTATTTATGGTAAAATTGTGTAATAATAATAATGATTTGATGTATTTACTATGTTTTCTTTAGATTAACCAAATGTTATATGATTATTGTATGAATGGATTAATGTTTAAATAATATACACGCACAAGATTAATAATAGCAGTTTTATTTTAATATGCATATTTTAAATTAATGATATAAATTTAATACAACGTAATATGAGAACCTAGAAATAATTATATGATTCTTTCGTGAATGAATTTCAATGTTTCTGTTCCAATATTAGAAGTCAGATTTATTATACTAGTGTAAGTTATTTATTTTTTTCTTTTAAAGTTAGTAAGAAGTATATAAGGTCTATATTTTTATTTTTATTTTTATTAGATGAGTTACGTTAATTTTACATAGAAATTTTATATTTTTGATTGAAGGCTTATTGTAAATATATGATGAGGTATAGGAGAGTTTTGAATCGTTATTATTTTTTTGTTTTTAAAATTGGTCATTTGTTTTACTGAAATTAAATAGGGTTAAAATAACTTTTGTAGGTAGTAGTTTTATAACGGAATAGGAATAATAAGTAAAGAAAAGTAATGAGTTAAAATGGCAAAGAATCATAGAATTTTATTTAGCATTATACTTTATAAAAATTGAAATTATTGAATAATTTAAAATATTATTTTTAAAAGTACATATACGTATTGCATATTTTAATAAGACATGTAGTATGACATTATATCGGAATGAAATAATAGTGATAATCAATAATTGTTGTTATACTACAAAGTTATATCAGTTGATACATTAATTAATATTTGAGTCATATTGATAATAAATGTAACACAGCCTTATACACTATAATATAAATAACAGTAGGACTTAAGTGAAATAGCATTTTAATTATTAAAGTTGGTTTACTTACATACATGCTACATGAATGATATCTTACATAGAATCTTTCTTATATTAATTGATAATAAGTAATGTTTATGTAAATTAAAGTCATAAACTTAATTGAATTTTATTAATAAAACATTTTCTGAAATGTATAAATTATCTACTTATAGTTATGGAAATAGTAACAGTGTAAAAAATCTTGTAATCTTATTTTTCTTATTTTGTTTATTTTCTTTAATTTTATTTAAATGTAAATAGTGTAAATAAATTATTTGTTAAAGTTGATGTAAATAAATTTGTTAAGTTGTTTTAAAAGATGTGTTGAATTCATTATTTTACACCACAGCATTTGACAACAGATAATTTGAATAAACATAATATTTGCACAATATGAATTTATTATTTTATTATTTGAGTAAGAAACACAATATTTTCTTAATATAATTTATAGAAATTGATTGACATTAACATATGATATTACAATGGTCATAAAATAATTATAATGCACAGAATAAGAGTATAATACTATTTATTGCCACAAATTATTAAATTATAATATTTTGGTATGATTTAAAATTAAGATACTATATGGAAATGAAAGACATGTATATGATTTACTTATTTTCTTAATGATTTTAAGTATAACCCAATAGATAAGATTAAGATATATCCTAATGATTATTATTGTTAGTGATTATTATTAGAATAAGTTAGGTGTATTTAGGTTTGATATTAAATCCCTTATCATTCCTATCTACATGAATTATTATTACTTTAAGATAATTAGAAGAACCTGAGATCATTTTAATTATATTTCCTTAACAATAGATTGAGATTTATTTATCTATTATTATTAAAGATAGTTCATTTATAAAAGCCATAAGAATGCTGTAGAGTTAGTAATAAGATAATAAAGAGGTAATAGTATTCTTATGCCATTGAGACAGTGTCTTGGAAAGACATTGACTCAATGTAAATCTGATTACCAATTGTAACTTCACTTCACAGTCTCATGATTTAGTAAATATTTATTTAATTAGTACATAATATTGAACTATATTAATTTTTGATAAGTTTGGAATAAATCTGATAAGTTATAATATTATAAAAATATATTAAAGATAATTGTACATATTTTAGCCGAGCATAATAATTTGATTGAGCTAGTCATATTTTAAATTATATCATATATCGAGAAGTGAGGGTACAATATATATATATATATATATAATGTTTATATAGTATATATATATATATATATATATATATATATATATATAACTTATAAACTTATTTACCCTTGAGCATTATTACACTTACTATTGAAGTAATACTTTGGGTGCAATTTTAAATTTATAATTACATTTTGTAATGTTATAATTGACTATTTATTAGACTGCAGTCAGAGTAAGTTTTATTTATCTATTTAAAGAGGTTTATTTAAACTTCTTTGTATCAATAATTTCAATCTCTGTTGTCAAATTGCAATTTTTAGTATTTATATAGTATATTAGACCATTAGGTTGCCTTGACAGCAGTTAGAAATTGTTGATTGTTATTGATATTGGGATTGTCTAAGTATTAATTGGTTTTAATGATTATATATATATATATATATATATATATATATATATATAATCATATATAAATATGGATACGTACGCTCTTCCGATCTATCCATTTGTGTTAAATCTCTCCCATTCTCTTTTTTTCTCTTATATCTATATGAAAAGTATTTTTTCTCAGGTTAGTTGCATGATAATCTAGTTGTTAAATAAAAATTTAGCTGAGTTAAATTTAATAAAAAATTTACATATATAAAATGATTACATGGAAAATTTAAAACATTTAATAATAAAATAAATACTTACTTTTATTGGGTATAATTGTGAAAGTGAAATAAATGATGGGAAGGATAGTAATTTTTTTCTCATCTGTGGTTTCATTTACTTATTTTTAAAAGTAAAAAAAGAAGAGATTAAAATCTTTAAAAAGATGTTTGTCAATTATTTAAAAAAGCAAGAGATTAGGATATTTAAAGTTGATTACTATTTAGAAAAAACAATGAGAATAAGGGATTGGGATTTTATTTTTGAAGAAGGGATACTTTTCAAATTTCTTTAAAAAAAATCAATTGGTCATGGCTTATTGCTTTAATTTCTGAGGTAGTCATATGATTGGATGAAAGATTGATTCCAGAGTTTTTAACAAGTAAAAGATACTGTGAATATAAAAAAATAGTAGTAGCTCAGTAATGATAAGATAAGCTGTCAAAAACTCAGCTTCAAAGTTTGAAGTTAAAGTGATCTACTTTTAATAAAAAGAAATGATTTTTGCTAATGTGTATAATATCATAGAGTTTATAAGAACTTTCCAGTATCATCAAAAGCATTGTTCATATAGTTATAGACCCTGGAGCACTAGTAAATGGGTTTATATTTGATATTGTTCCTGACTTATGTATCTTGCACATACTAGATGGATATATGTTTGCTTGGATTCTAGTTCTTGTTGAATGAACATATGATTTTGATTGGTACAATATATATAACACAGATAGTTATATGTGTTTATATTAAAAAATTAAAAACAACACTAATAATAATGATGATAGTGATGTAGATAGTAATAAATTGAGGAGCATATATTTACTATGTTCTTCAGTTATTCACATTCACTCAAAAAATAAAATAATACAAACTTACTGTGATGTAAAATAATGAAGTGTTAAATTTTTATCACGATAACACATACTTTGGATGGTAATCTTTTTTTTAGTAACTTGTTTTTCCTATTGAAATACTGTAATTGTTTTAATATTTATAAATTCATCTTGACTTAGGAATCTATACAGTCACTCCTAATTGAAATTAATCATTTTAAATTCTCTGTTAAACTATTCAAACTTTAAGCTTTACAATGCGATTCAAGAATGTTCTATATTTTTTTATTTCTCTACTATTATCACATACTAGATTCTATTTTATTCTTTGAAAGTACTTCTTAAATTTTGTAAAAATAAAAAGTGGATTATAAGATGTACTTTTACATAATATAAATAAACATTATTAATCATGAACTGGGTTTCTAAATAAAAAACAGCTGTCATACTGGAAAAGGTATTAAATTTATGAATTTTAAGGTTATATTTTTTTCTTTTTACTTATTTTTGGGATAGCATATAACTGAAGCATTTTATATGGCACACTATATATTATAACCTCATTGTATAAATCAGCTTTAAACTCCTATATATATTTTAAAATATAATTTTAAAAAAATTGCAAATACATATTAGTAAATTCTTTTTTTTTCTACAATGATTAAAAAAAAATTGTGTGTGATTAACAAATGATCATAAGGAATATAAATTAAGATTAAATTTATTTGGATAATTATTAATATGGAGCATAGTTAATTTATTAACTGTTTAATTAATTTAGTATTTTTGGAAAAATATTTATTAATAGTTGGTTTCTTATTCATGCATAATTTTTTATTTTGGATATCAAAATAATGTCCATATATTCTATTTAATTAAATTTCTAGTTTAGGTTTTATATCTCAACATATTATCATTGATAAAATTAAAGAAAGATACAGTTTAAATTATGACTATTATAAGAAATGAAATAACAATATTTTGAGCTTTGTTTTTGTATCAGCTGAAATAGTCAACATTTACTTAGCTATTTTTATCTTTATTTCATTAACTAAGAAAATTAAGTTTTTTAGACAAGTAAAGGCTCAATGTCAGAATGGAATTTTAATGTTTTACAAAATCATACTTCACCACCATCCATCCTTATTGTATTCTGCAAATTCAAATTGTTTTTCTAATATTTTTTACTTTCTTTATTTATAAAATTGTTTATCATTTCCAAAGATATTTCTTTAACTATTATATTTTTAGTTAACTATCTTGCCTATTTTAAAAATAAAATAAATGTTTATAACTATTTTTGATAAGTTAATTTTTTTTCCTTTCAAAATAATTTAAAATATAGAATATAAAATAAACACTTAAAAATTATTGTTATTTTTTTCCATATGTCATAGCCCCGGCCGGGACGTGAACCCACAACCGTCTGCAACCAACTACTTGCTTGCAAGGCGGCTGCGATGACCTCTAGGCTAACAACGCATCTTTTACATATTGCTTAACATAATTTATGCTATTATTATCATTGTTATACTTGTATGACAAAGAGTATAAAATAACTACTATGAAACTAAGTTTTTATCATGATAACAAAAAGCCATAGCAAACTATATTATATATATTGGAATGGTTTCTTCATTTACAATAACAGCAAATAGCAAGAGTCAGACTGAGAGACATACAATTGTATAAGATTAATCAAAGAGATTATTAATTCTAATTGTCTTTTCACCTTAAATATATATTAAAAAACATAAGTTTAAAAATATGGTGGTTTAGTATATATTTGTGCGCACAGAGTCATTCACTTATATGTGCTTACATATTAGTGTGTGTGAGAAATAATGATTGAAATAATATAGAAGGATCTTATCAATTCAAAATTATAAATAAAAATTTAAAATAGACTATTTTATTAAGGATAAATCTGTCTACTTTTGTTTTTCTCTTCTTGTTAAAACAGATTTAATTAAGAAAAAATTAAAATCAAATTTCATTAATTGATTGATAGGTTCTCAAAAAACCGTGGATTTTTTTTAAACTTCAAATTCCAAATGTTTCATTAAATAATTTGAAAATTTTTTTTATTAATTAATTGCCTTTGTAAATAGGGTATTTTTGTGTGTGAGGAATGTATAATTATTTTAATTATACTTAATCCTTATTAAAATATGTGCTTAATAATCTCTGCATATTTGTAAAAATTCCATCTAAGGTATCAAACACAGACTTATTAAAAAATATATATATAAAGATCAAAAATAAATTTTATTCATGCTATTTCCTGTTCTGATGCTGGTTTTTATTAATTTACATTGGGTTTCTTGAGCTTTCTCTCCTAACTAGTACCGAGCTTGAAAGATAAAGTTGAAAAAAAAAAATAGTTTAAGTAATGTACTTGGTAAAAGCCATTTCACCATAAATGAATAAACAAAACCCATTACCATCTTTCTCTTTCTCTGTCTTGGATTGCCTGATCAGCATCAGCTGAAGTAAGACGATCTTCCATGTTTGTGGTATCTAAATTTTCTCCAAATATAGCTATATAAGCCTTGTTCAAAGATTACTATAGTACAATCAATGCATATAGTAAGTCAACTTAGAATACTCTCATTTGTGGGAAAAGAAAAGTAACAAAGAGAAAAAAACTGTTATTTACTTTATATATTTAATGTGGCACTGACTTTTATGTAAACAAAAAAATTTTTAGAAAAAAAATTAATATACATTTAAACACTACTGAAAATGGCTACACATACAGTTATGCCATTTGAAGCTTAAATTATTTCTTTAAAGAAGGGATTTAATAAATTTCATTCTATCCATTTCAATTGATATAATTGTTTTGTTGTTTTATCTTATTATGTTATATTTTAGTGTTTTATGTATTAAAAAAATTGCAAGATCTTGAAGATTATATATTGAAAAAAAAAAAGAAAGAATTTTATTTTTAAAAAAATTAATAGTTATTCTAATAACTACTATAATAAAGTAATGATCAAATGGTTTTCAATAGTAATAAAAAAGAAAGCTTTGTCAATTATATGTTCTGTAAAGGTATTATCTTTTATTAATAACATGCTTGGGAAAGCTAATTATTATTTCTAGCATTAATCATAACTGAAATAAACGAAAAAAATATGTACAATGAAGAGAATAAAAATGCAATATTATTGTAAAATTTGGAATAAGCTTTCTATATACAATGCATTTGGTTTAAGAGACTAAATAAATGTGTGCATGCAAGTTGGAAAATGTAGATTAATCAAAGCATTAAAAATATTGACATATATACTTTGGGACGAATGTCAATTTAGGGCATATTTAATATGTTTATATAAATAATTACATGTGAATGCTTAGAATACCACTTTCTTTAAAGTTTAATAGAATTAAAGAGAGAGAAGGCATTGAATAATAAACATAGAGGCAAAACTCTTCATTAAGTAGCGCCACTCAGTACAAGCCAGAGTAATCAATAGATGCAGAAAGGTCTGTGCATAAAATTACTATCTAGTGCCTACTCATCCAATATCCCCAGACTAGTTTCTAGCTTGTGGTTTTCATCAGTGAGGAGCCTTGGATCTGAGACCACTGTACCTAGATCTCCAGATCTAATACAACTCTCTAACAGCCACCTTTTACCTTTGTAGTTAACTATAAAGCTATGATTCCAAAATGATAACACAATAATGTTTTCAATCTTGTATAGTCATACAGATCTGAAACCAGTTCAATAATTATATATTTTGATGTATTTGTTTTTTAATAACAATAGTCATCATCATTCATTGACCAAGATTGGTATTAAGCCAATAAAGCATTGCATGATTACCGTTTCTTATGTTTACACAAGTTGTTAATTGCATATGAGTTCAGACAGCAAAACACCTATATTTTATAACAAAAAAATAAAACAATTTACTTATAATAAGCAGAAAATAATTAAAATAAAGAAGTGTTTTCTTATATGTCTGCAAATACCTTAAATATCATTGTACATCTGATTATAGATATGGAATCACACTGATATGTACAAAAATGTTTAAAACTAATAAATAGTCATGAATAAAAGGTTTAAATGTAATTATGAATAAGCATACTCAAACCCATGATAATAATAATTATAAAACCATATATTTGAATATATTTATATATTGTAGCATTATATTTCTTATACAAATGCTATCATGTTAGGTGATGTATGCCTTGTAATGAAGAATGATGTTACTTGTAATTACTTTGATCCATTCCAATATATATATATATATATATATATATATATTTCCAATGATATATATATATATATATATATATTATATATATATATATATATATATATATATATATATATATATATGATATATATATATATATATATATATATATATATATATATATATATATTATAACCTGAAAATAAAAATGATACCACAAATGCTTTTTCCTGACAATCGCTTAATATCTTATAACCAATTGAAAGTCAACACATTGGGCAATCCAAAATTATATCCTAAAAATAAAGAATCTAAACATACGAGAAAAAAGATGAAACAAATTAAAAGAATTTTTCCAGAGGATGATACTTACCAATCTATAACCATAATCAGCTAAGCTCAGTGATTCCTCCTATATGATATATGTTATAATAAAAAAAGCCACAGTGGTAAGGATAATAATCACTAAACATTATAAATATGCTAATTCACAGTTATTAAATTATAAGAAGAGGAGAAATGTTTGCTCACTGCATCAAAATATAAATGTTCTTAATATTGAAAGCCCGTACCAAAGAGTACTTTGGTTACAACATTTTTTTTCTCATAATATATTTGTATATCCCCCTCCAATATATTTACACATGCCATCATCACTATTCTCACCATTTCATAGCAGTAATTTGATTCACATTTCAAAACTCTTTATAATGGATAATAATGTTTCTTAAGTTTTATTTGCACAGCTTTACTTTTCAAAATAATTTTTTTTCTAAAACAGTTTCTTTTTGGTCATTAATTACAATAATAAGATATCAGGATTTTTTATTAGATATTTCTAATATTAAAATTTTCACTCTATTATTTATTTATAAGTTATTAAACAAGGAATGGCTCCTAGTGAAAATATGAGGAGATATACACTTGCCCCTGAGATAATGTCTACCTAATTTACAATAATTATAACAAATTTTAAAAGAACATACTTTAATTAAAATTAAATATATAAAACTCTTAATTTAGAACAAAATAATTATCTCCTATGATAGTATTCAAATACCAAGAATGGATAAGGGATTTTATGGTGACTCAGGATATCCTATTAACAACTCATACCAAGTCTTTCTTATAAAGTTAGATAAATAATTTAAGAAATAAATTTATGATGGTTAATGAATAAGCAGATAATAATTTTATAACAAAAGCAATCTTTTAGTAATTGAAAATATATTATATTGATTATTTATGATTAATAAAATGAATAAATATTTTATTCATATTTCTAGACCACCATAACAAAGTGATTATTATTTTTATTTTATGTGCATATGTAATTGTCTCATTAATTATATAATATTAAGATTTCTGGATAAGTCATATGTGATTGAGATGATATTCAAATTATATGCAAATTTAACAATAAAATGCATCATTTATTTAGACAATAAGAATAATTCAATAAAAGCATTCTTGGAAATCTACAGATTTAAGATGAGCTGTTAAATACAATGCTATACAATCTTATGGCATTGAAGAAATACATACAACTTTGCAGTTTATGGTAATAAACAAATAAATTTACAAATTAAATTGTAATTAACTAATTTTGTTTGTTTTATTGATATAAGCTTTCTGACATGGGTAGGATTAAAATAAGCTATGCATTTTTTCTGACTGATAAAAGCTTTTGTTAACTTAAACATTATTTTAAGAAGTTCAACATTTTTGCATACTAATCACACTATAATATTGTCCCAACAATAAGTGCATCTCAATACCAATCATATCTTATAAATCCAGTGAGACTCAATGCTTAAGATGATGTATATTAAATATATTTTGACCTATAATTACAATTTTAAATAAAAAAAAACTATCAGTTTTGTATGATGTAATGCTGTGAAAAGCAGAGAAAAATAGGTCTACCCCCCATAACCATCTCTAATGTACACTAAAAATAGTTAAAAGTGCAACTGAAGAAAAGTTGATAATATTCACAAACAAATAATAATATCAATTTCCATAATAATAATGAAGTTATGTCATATCCCATAAATGGCTACATGCAAAATATGATATTTCTGAGAGAAAAAGATTAATGTAATAAGCCTAATGCTGGCATGAACTCAAAAAAGGACCTACATTTTAAGGGCAAATAAATATGCAAGGACCTTTGTCTCTTAATATATGAAAAAAATTAGAATGAATCTCCATAAATATTAAGAACAATAGGAACTATCTCAAACAAAGCATTTATATGAAATATAAAATATGAGAAATATATATACCACTCAAGAAAAATACCATCATAAGAGAAAGACAACACTACAATCTCTTTATAAAATAGATGTACTAAGAAAATAATATCAAGAGAGAGATAAGCTACCACCTTTTGGAAACAATAAATAAAAAAGTCTAATGCCACAATCCCCTAACAAATATAGTAATTATTAACTGATGTATAAAACTGATAACAAAGTTACTTATCAAATCTGACCTAATAAAATATAGCCTGAAATAAACAGTAAAATAAGAATATGCAACATCCTCACTGATTTTGCATAAATATCTCCATTTACATAGATAAATTATTAATAGCAGGTGAAAAAGCATTACTTTTAATATGATATACTATTAAAACATATAATAATAGAGTAGTAAATATTCTGAATTTCTGATTATTACAATTGACAACTAATGCATAAAATATATCAGACAAGAATGTTTATTATAATTGAATAAATACATAATAAATTGTCTTGCATTGATGGTCGAGAGGTCAGCGCGACTGCTTTGCACTTGCAGGCAGTTGCCCGGGTTGCGGGTTTGCGTCCCGGCCGATGCTATGACACTTAAAAAATACATAATAAATTGCAAAAAAGCAAAATAATTTAACATTATACTAATTTGCCAAAATTTAAATTACTAAAATCCTTCATCCTGGATGCTTCACCAATTATCAAGATACAATTCTGCAAGCATAAATTTTTTTCCATTTGTTGAAATTACAGCAATCAGAATAATTTTTATACAAAATTGTCCTTAAAATATAAGCACACAAACATACTAATAGCCATTCAGTTTCACAAAAATATTTTTAAACAAGTATGATGCTGACAAATTATGTTATAGCATTAAATCAACTTTCATTCATTCATTCTGGGAAAATATACTTCAATACTGAGGTATTGGACAAATTTTCTTTGAAAATAAGTAGGTTTTATTACAGAGATCAGGGTTTTAAATTTATATTGCAGGTTTCATTAACAGTCAATTGTATACAACTCAATTTATAATTCATTAAAGATATCTCATGTTTCTTTTATAATACAAAATTATAGCTGTTTTTATGATTTTGTCCAGATGTAGTTAAAGAATTATAATAATGGAATTTTAAGTAATAAATCCATGGTAAAGGTATATTATTTTTTAAAAACATGAATATGGATATAATGCTTTTCCAATGAAAAAGTACATTAATAAGTCTTTATATTCTTGAGATATATTTCTCTTATCAAACTTGCATAAACATGATTTGAAATATATGCACGTGACTATCTTTCATTCAAGCAGCAATAATAATGTATAAAAATAATTGTTTAAATTTTACATTGTTTTCCTTATAAAACTGTTGGTTTTAGAATTCCCAGTAGAATTTAGCTTAACATTTTAGTATCTGAATTAGACCTTGTTTAAGGACACATTGCTGAGCAAAAGTAAAATTGTTAAAAAAATTAAATTTATGATTAATTCTGCAATTAATTAGAAAGAAAATAAGCAAGTTTTTGTGTTCTTTCCCTGGTCGCATTTCATGTGTGTGAGTGCAGACCCTTCCAATGTCTATATTTATACCTTCAATCATGTGGTTTATTTGATTGATTGAAAATTGACATTTTAAATCATCACTTCTTAACCTTCTATATTAAAGTTTAAAAGTTAATTTGGTATATGGGGAATCAAACTAAAATTAGAAACACATTTGCATATAATCTAGACTATTTAATCAAAAATATTACATTATAAAATAATTGTTTATAAAACTAAAAAATTGACAACAAAATAAAACATTGTATAACAAATATGTTGTCTTAAATAAAACATTAATTCAAATCTTATTCTTTTATAATAATATAATATACCAAATACACCATAATTTACACTCTACAATGCAGTTTTAGCATATGGTTTATTTATCTCCTCTTGCCTACAGTTTCAACTGTCCAGCAGACATCATCAGAACTACAATATTTAAATATATCCAATTAATACCTATTTATACATATATACCAATATATATAATTCCATGAAACAATACAATAATTAATACAGTAAACAAAATTATATTAAAAAATATCAACTATAATTTAAATAGAAGTACTTTTAGTAATCTAATTTGTCATTATCAACTATATTCAAATTCTATTACAAAAAAACATTATAAATGTATACAAAAACAATTACATCATAAACCAATTTTCCCAGAATTCATTAATTTTTATAATAGCAGCTTGTCTTTTTATTAAATGCTGCTTTCCATATTTTATTAACATAGTTTCCCTAATTTTATATTTATTATTATTTATTTTAATACATATAACTTTACCTTTATTAAAATCAAAACCATACTTACATGTAACATTATGATCAAAAAATACAGGTGATACATCATTTTTTTTAACATTTGCTTGTCTTGATTTTTGTACACATTTATACAACAATAAATGTTCCTTTGATCTCTTCTCCAATGTGCACCAAGATTCACCTATATATGCTTTTTCACAAACACAAATCTATTTATATATCACACATTGGTGTACATTAGAGAAGACATCAAAGAAACACTTATTGTTGTATAAACAAATTCAAGACAAGTGAATGTTAAAAATGATGACATATCACCTATATTTTTTGATCATAATGATACATATAAGTATGGTTTTGATTTTAATTTTAATAAAGTTAACATTATATACATTGAAAAAAATAATAATAAACATAAAATTAGAGAAGCTATGTTAATAAAAATATGGAAAGCAGCATTTATAAATAGACAAGCTGCTAATATAAATATTAATGAATTGTGGGAAAATTGATTTATGACATAATTGTTTTTGTATATATTTATAATGGTTTTTTGTAATAGAATTTAAATATAGTTGATAATGACAACTTAGATTGTTGAAAGTACTTCTATTTAAATAAGAATTGAGATTTTTTTTAAAAAAAAATTTGTTTACTGTATAAATTATTTAAATAAGTCAAATATTTTATATAGCGCAATGTTTTTTATAAACAATAATATTTAAACAGCATTAAACTGTTGCACATGCACTTTGGATTTTAAATATAAAATGAATGAATACTACATTCTATCTTTCCAAAGACTTATCATGTGGTTGAAGTGTTAGTATTCATTCATTTTATATTTAAAATCCAAAGCGCATGTGCAACAGTTTAATGCTGTTTAAATATTATTGTATAAATTATTGTATTGTTTCATGGAATTATATATATTTTCATTGTAATTGGAATACAGATATTGGTTTATAAGTTATATTTATATATATATATATATATATATATATATATATATATATATATATATACATTCATACATATGCAAATATATATATATTGTGCCCTTATCTATAGGTCATAATAAGGTAGAATGGTCAATTGCTAAAAAATTTTAAATTTTAAAATATGTTTGTGTAATATATTGATAATTGTATGATCGATTAGATTTTATAGTACAATTTAAGGCTGAAAAATACCTGGTATATAAAAGTGTAATGGATTATTTTAAGGAAAAACAGTTCAATAAAGCTTAATTATATCCTTGCTTATGGTTGTAAAAGCTGGACATATAAAATAATACAGCTATAAATAGTTAAAATTATATTAACAACCCAATTGTAATGTTTTAAAACTAATAAATTAAATAAACGCTATATGTAATATTATAATTATAATTAATATTCAAATTTAATCTAATATATTTTAAAATAAACTTTGGGATGGTGAGAATTATATTTAGTTCTACATTTTAAAATTATTTTCCAAATTTTTTTGTAAAATATATCAGTTTTGGTAATTTAGACCGAGACGTAAATTAAAAAAAAAAATCTTCTGATAAAGTTAGTAATCATGTGACTGTATATGATATACATACCTTCACACACATGCTTGTTAGAATATAATAATAAAGTTTGTGAATTATAAAACTAAATGTAATTGCTATCTATCGTTAAAGTAAAAGTTAAAATATTAAATGTTATTTTAATAATTGTTTTAAAGTTTAAATGATTTTGATAAAACTATAATTGGTTTAAAAATACTATTCTAAATAATATTTTAAGACATGACATCATAAATTCTTTATTTTAAAAAGTTTAATCTATTATAAAACTAAAATTGTGTAAATTTGTTCACACTAAAAAAAGTCATTAACCAATCAACGGAGGTATTTTAGCAGACGAAATATAGGAATTAGATGGAGTGGGAGAAGGAATGTGTAAGTAAAGGAAGGAGGAACATATTTTTTAGCTGTATAAGATCGTAAGCTAGAAAAGTGTTATAATTTAAAAAAATTTGTATTTATTTTAAAAGTTTTGTTTTTTTAAAATATAATATTTTGAACTGCCTTTAAATGGAAGGCTAATTTAAAAGATTTCTTGCCAGGATTTTTATTCAAGTTTAGCCGAAACCTTGCAGTAAAAATGGAAATACTACAGAAAAAAGTACCTAAAAGTAAAAATAATCGTAAAGTGCCTTGAATACAGTTTATTTGTGATCAACCAGAAAATCATTAGAACTCAGATAAATATAATTTGGACATTATACAGAAAACTTAAAAGAAAAGTTATTTGCCGTCAGGAAAAATTATGACGCACAATTTTAAAAGGCTAATCCGAAGTTTTTTTATTCTTCTCTATGGAAAAATTAAGATGCGTATATCATAAAGAAAAAAAATTATGTAAAAGTTATAATGGAGAAAGAATGTTTATCTTTTTAAAGGAAACATTACAAAGTACTGAAGCAGTCGGATCTGAGTTCGATCCTAGCTTCATGTTATTTACCCTAATACTAACCTTAAATTTCCGATGCAATGGAGCTTTATATGTTCAATCCACGCTAATTTCCATAATGAATAACTTATTTCAAATGCGTAGCAAAATTAATTAGTTTAGTTTAAAATTGATCAATTCTCTAAATAAATTCATGATAAAATATTCATGAATTTATATATATTAAATTGCGTGGATTGTGCGTATATATATTTGTAAATATTAAATATATATAATTGTTCGAAAGTTTCATTGCGTCAGAAATACTTGTTTTTTTCACCTTTAAATAATTTGTAAAGTTTCGGTGATTAAAAGCTACATTCCTTTGATAAGCCTTAAAATTCTTAAAAACAATAGTAAAGCTTTATGAATTGGAAAAAGATAAGGATTCGTTTTTCTAATTAAATCATTTTCAGATTTTAAGAATTCATTTTCAATTAGAGAAGGAATTCAAGCTAATTAGTTTGAAAGCCTTATCGAGGGAAGGTATTTGAAAACAACTAATTATAAAAAAAACACATTGATAATAAAATGAGCGCTAGCCAGAGGCATCAGTGAACGGTATATACAGCCCTGAAAAGTCAGGAAAAAGGCTAGTCTTTGTTGTAAAGTAGTACAGTGAACTCTGTGCATGTTAAATTGTATTCATCATGATAGAGGGCTAGAACATCAGGAATCTGGCTACGGTTCCATGAAGTCCCTAGAAATCTTCAATGGTGCTGCTGAATCTTTCCGGACCGATCAGACTGCTAACATCATGAAAAGCTACTAAAAATGCTGTTCCAATAATCAACCAAATGGTGCCTATGTTTCACCGACTTGGATGTGTAACTTAAGAACCTAGCACGGAAGGGTAATATATTTCTCATGAACTCTAAACTCTTTGACCAGTTCGAACTTTATTTTACACTCCTTTTTAAGAGCTCTTTATTCTCTAATGTAAAAAACTTTCTAACACCTTTTATTTACGCTATTGTAAATCTATCTCTTAATTCTTTAATCTCTAGTCTTTAAACTTTCTCTTCTTACTTGGCGGTTCAGGTAGTATATATATTTGTGTGCTTTATTAATGTTCATTTATTTAAAATTATATGCCAATAATCTCTCGACTCGATGAGCTCCTTTGTTCTATTTGCCTCACACAAATAATATATTAATTTTAAATAGTAATTCTCGCCCATTAGAACTAAATTTATAAGTTCTATCAATCATCGAGTCGAAAGAAATATTACATGTTTACTATTTTTATAATTGGCTAATAATCAATTATTAGCTCCGTTTTTACCTATGTCCCCAGCTCCTATCTAATACACAAAGGTTTATATATTCACAAAATGTTAAAATATTATTGTCTCGTTCCACTAATATTTATTAACTCAAATATAATGTTAAATGTTTTATTGCAAAAGGGCCGATAAAGGGTTAAATAGATTCTAATTCAACTTTTGTTATTTGTATTAAGATTCAGTAAGAGCACGATGATTAGGGCATAATTAATATAACTTACAAATACTTTCAAATAGTTTGTTAAAAGCTCGTTTGACTTTAATTAATTGATCAAGTTATCATGTCGAGCATTCTACTGGGTTTTATTTTTCAATGATGACCATCAAGTCATCATCATCGAACGTTGCTGACGCAGGGCAATCTTCCGCTCCGTTAGGCTGGTGGGTGATCATATTCTCTTATTTAAATTTCTCAAGGAAGAAAGTACCTCCTTTCCGATGCATTAGTCAAAGGGCGTAAGACTTGTTAGATGCAAGCCGCCATAGGACTTCAATCATCGACTAGCGATCATATTTCAATTTTACTCTCTGCCTCGTAAGCCGCCAGTACCGTTGCACCTCTGTTCCGGTAAAACCCGCTCCATGCTCGTAATTCATGATGAAGTGATTTAAATTAAAGTCGAACAAATTCTCAAATATATTATTAATTCAATAAGTTTCAAATCAATTTTAACGTTATGTCCTAAAATACATTTTGCTCTTCATGAATAGATTTCCGAACATGAAAATAAATCTCACATTCCATCGTAATAAAATTAGAACAATCATTTCCGTTCTTAATGAATACCTTTATCCGCCTTTATATTTCTCGTTGGGGGCATAGACATAGAATTCTATGTTGTGTAATAATTGTTGGCATATGATAAGGACCGCCACTCTTATTATATTTGTAAATTCTCTTAAAGACTAGAGGTAATTAGTGCATTCTATGTTTTATGGAAACGAAACAAACTATTCTTATTAAATATTTTCTAACATACTTGGTTTCTTAGTTCATCATTCTTTTTATAATTATTTAAATGTTAATACTCGCTGTCTGTGTTGGCAACCTGAACATACATATGATTCGATTTAGAAAAAAAAAGTATTTAAAGTATTTTAATTCTTAGATCTTAGTGTCAGTTCAGGAGTCTCTAGTCCTCACCAACCGTTGAGCTAGTTCTTGGCGCATAGCACTGTGCCATCGATTTCTGCTATCTGAGCTGTTGAGTTGGGTTTGAATTCAGTTTTGCTTAAGCTCAGTTGGAATCCAATTTGACTTGCGGTGGTGGTGGGTTTCGACCAGTACAGTATATAGTACCAGAATTTTAAAAGAAGGAAAAAAGTTACAGAATAATAATATGAAAGAGCTATGGTGTTTTATGAAAAAGGAACCGAAAAAACTTTCTCTAAGAAGAATTAAAAATATTATAAAGTGTTCATTAGAGAAATGCTTAATAAAGATAAGATTTGGAAAATATAAATCTAATTTACTTAATGAAATGAATCCATGGAAGCAGAAAAGTTTTATTGGATATTTAAATCAAAGTACTGAGAAGATGCATCGTAAAAGTCGCGTGGGAGAAAATATTAGCAAGAAATATTAGAAGAGAATATTTAGAAGTTTTCTTTACGGGATTAACTAATATCATAATTAATAATTGTATTAAATATTATAAAAACCAAGGATTATCATTCATGAATATTTATTGAACGAAGTAATATTTGTTTTACCTTAAAATTGAACAAGCAGGGAGAGGAACATTAAGTGAATGGAAAAGAAATGATAAACAATTTTTTTTGGCTTTAGTATGAACGGTTTTCAGGAAAATTTGATGAAGGAGTACAGTAAATATAGTTTGAATATTTTTTACTAATTTATTTTAAAATATAAAATGTTATGTGAGATTAGGGAAAACATAAAACATAAATTTATTAATATTAAAATTTAAATATAATAACTTGATAAAATTATAGAAATAGTGTTTAAAATAAAGTGTATGGATGTGAATCTTATATCTACAAGGATCAAATGGATGGTGAAGCCTACGGAACGCGATCGAGGAGATAAAGGTCGTTTGGTAATTTTAATAGTTATTTATAATGCATAATGTATTTTTTTTTTAGATCATCTATTGACCTAAGAATGAAGTGTGAAAGTCTTAATTATATGTACACATTTTATGCAACATTTTAACATATAATGAGATAGGAATAATTCAGAATATGCATGCAACAATTTATTTAAAGTATATTAATAATATAATTTAATAGAACAATTGTGTGATTCTTTTGAACTTTCATGTGATAAAGTATTCAGATATTTAAATAGTTTGTATATGATTAAATATACGGAGGAAAGTAGTAAAAAGATTTTCTTATAGAACAGTGGAATAGTTTTAAAATATCAATGAATTTTATTATTGTTAGTAATGCAGATATGTATTTATCGATGTACAGTATAGAAAAAATCTTGAGAAATAAGACTGGATAGTGACTTGGAAGTACTAAGGGAGAGGAAACCAAGATGATGTGTTTTTTTTTTAAGAAATAGAAAAATATAAGGGATTTGGATCATATTTAGTTTTGTGTGATTTAGTATAGTTAACATAGTCCTATGACTGAACACATATGGTTTGGACAGTGTTTTGCATATCTTTAAACTTTTGATGTTAGAATAAAGCTGAAGAAATAGCTTTAGCATCGTTCCTATGATAGAGGTTGGTAGACAGGTAAAGGTCACTCCTCTATAGTGTCTTTTAATTCACTGTGCCATGATTGTCAAGGTATATGACAAGTAATATTCTAGTTGTATTTTGATCCTATGCATCTATCTTCGCTATCCTTATTTCGTGAATCTGCATCGGTCAGAAAGATATTTTCAAAGAAATAATGAATAAAATAGAACGAAGATATGTTATCGTTTATATAAGAATAGTTTATTTGCTTGAATGTATAGAATTGTGTAACTTTAAAATTGAAAGTCCAAAATATCATAAAGAGAAAAAGAATCATATAATACATTGTAAAATTAATTCAGAAATGAATATAAGATTTTGAAAAGAAATCTAAACCAAGTATTTTAAAAGTGATAATAAAAATTGAATTTTTTATTTTAAAATATTAATGTTGGAGGGAATGAGTATTGCATATTTATCGAGAGAAAATTCAATAAGGTATAATAAACATATACTTGTGCATGGTATATTAATAGTTGTAATTATATCATCCAAAGTAAGGCTTGAATGAGAATATTAGGATTAATAAACATCGAATAATGAATAATAAAAAATCTAATACCGAATGTAGAATTGTGTTTTGACTTTGCAAGACTCCATACAACCAATATGAAACTAAATTTTGTTATTTTGTAGAATTTTATTACGAATGTAAATTTTGTAAAAAAAATGTAATTTTAATAATATTAGGGATGAAAAGTGTTTGTGATAATCATATAAGAAATGCATTTTGTAATAAGCTAACCATAATAATAAATCAAGTAATAATACTGTATTTTCTTAAGTGTTAAAAAAAAAAAAAAAAGATTTAACTAGGAAAAGTAAATAATATTTTGATTTCATTTTATAAACTAATAAACTAAGTTGAGATATGAAAGTAAGGGATATCCAATGTATATAGTGTAAAAATATTGTTAATTTATTTATGTTGTTAATAAACTTTGTTTTAAATTTGTTTTAAAGTTTTGTGTCCGAGTTGTTATTTCTCCACATGGATGCATGAAATCACGATAAATTTATACTTGAAACAGACATATAAATTTTGCACAAAAGGTAAACATAAAAGTGTTATAAGAATTTTGAGAATTTATTGGTATGTTAAAATTAAAAGATCATAATTTTATATTATTTATTGGTCATAAGTCGGTTGCCACAATATTACATTAAATTATATGCTAATGTTGCCACACGTATTCTGTTGTCAGATTATTAAAATACTACCATGTACATATTTATTTATTTCATTTAGGAAGAAATAAGATTATATTATATTATTATTGTTATTATTATTTTTATTATTATTAGTTGCTGTGTAGTAGATTATGACATAAAATTCCCTTTTCATATTTTACTACCGTAATTTTAAATCAGTTAGAATACAATTTATGAACCTGAGATTTTATTTTATTTTACTTCATTTTATTTAATTAAGCTATATTCTTGTTATAAAGAAGATTAAGATATGATTATTGTTTAAATCGTAGTGAATAGAGCTTAAAAAGTCGTAAGAATACTATGAGTTAGTTATTTGGTATAGTAAAAAGGGGGGATAGTGTTCTTATGTCATTGAGGTGGTATCGTGTGGATAATGGCTCAATGTAGTCTATCTCATTCCCGGTATTGTCACTCCATGTCTCATGAAAATAGTAAATATTTGTTAATTCATTTTAAAATTGAACCGAATTTGTATTTTAAAATTAGAGCTAGTAATCATTTTAATTAATGTTGAATATTTCATTTATTTATTTGTTAACTGAGCTAGAACCCATAATATTCGTAATAAACAGTATATTTTGGGGTGAGAATGCGCGGGGGGAGGTTAGAATATATATATATATTGTAACAGATGGGGTGCCATTGTAAGCATCTACCCATATTATTATTGCATAATTCATGTGCGTATACAATCTCTCCCGGAGCTTCAAGTAAGTATATTTATGAGCATGGTTTAAATCTCATCTCAAGTGCCAATCTTACACTTTGATAAGAATTATACTCACCAAAAACATAAATAAGGGTTCTGTACATATATATATCTAGGGTAGCACATCCAGAGTAGCTCTATCTCTCAAGGTCTGGGGAACATGGTCTAATGAGAGAACAAAGCAAAGACAATTCCCGATTACATCACATATCTATGTATATTACACTATAATTTACCTGTTTATAAATCTATTACTCTAGCCCAGAAGTTATAACAAAATTAAGCTATATGCTACTACACTAATTACCATTAAATTCTAAGTTTTATACATGCATATACATATCTTAATATTCATGCGCAAAACCCATTTATTCTGATACACACATATATGATTCATATATATATATCAACAAAAGAGTGTAATTACACATTATAGTTGTTTGTTTAATGTTTTTTTTTATTTTATTTAAACAAAGATTTATTACAGTATTTAATATAGAAATAACACAGATCCCTTTATTGCTATGCATCTATTGAACATACATATATAGAGAAAAGGTCAAGTTACCTTAACTGCGCTCGAATGTCCACGTGGTCAAAACTAACAGTCCGCACATTTATAATCCTAATGAAATACTGGCCTTATCGGTATTTGTTGATCCTAAAGATGGTAAATAGTCCACAATGTGATACCTCAAATGGTCTCTAGAGTTAAAGTAGATGATCTTGCTTGCTTAAGAGGTCCTATCTGCACGTGCTTCATCACCATTATTCTTGATAAATTTTTTAAGACAGCAAATCTTCATAAATCCAATTCAGGTGAGTCCTACAATAAGGATCCACTGGGCCGGTCTGACAAAACTCACACTATTATAATTACCGAACATTTCGATGGGGAATATTACTAAACTTCTTAATCAATTGCACATTAATGATCTCTAAAGTCCATGCTTCGTTTCTTCTCTTTCCTTCCCAATAACACACTACTCCTTTTTTTCTTTTCTTTGTCCTCAATAAAAAAAAAACTTCTTTTCTTTTACACCTTTTAACTTCGCATTTTCTCTTATCGATTCATACATCGCTGACCGGGTCTTCTATTGTTTCAAAATACCAACTCAACCAGTTCTAAGAATTCTGACAGACAGAATCATTAAGTGAAACTGCCCACAGCAACCACTTCATTCTATTTCTGTAGCTCTATACATTCAACGCATTAACCAAGAAACACGTGTCACTGCCCATATTATTAAAAATGTAGAATTTAAACATTAATGACAACAAAATATATATGTATAACAAATAACAAATTTATACAACTCCGTATATAATTACCTCTCATCAATCTCACATATAACCATTAATACTTATACACACCTTATAATAACACACATACAACTATATAAACAGACCTACAGTCCAGCCTTTAACAGATTACGTATTACTTTCACACTCTTTGTAACAGGGTTCGAATGACTATTTATATATATATATCTTTTCACATATACACAGTCACTCCATATCAACACTTGCAATTAACACTCTATATTGCATTATCTCTTGTATTCAAACCCCGTCTGTTATATATGTGGGAAAGATCATATAAGTGCATGAAATATGCAATAATATGGGTAGACGCTTACAATATATATATATTGTAATGGTATGTGAATAAAGACATATCATGGTTATATATACATAAGTATATGATTGGATGATAATTGTAATGGAAAGTATATTAAATCAATATGAATGAAGAAAGATGAATTTAAACATTGGTAATCAATGTAGCATGTCATTATATATGCCATAGTAAAAGATGATATGGCCTAAATTATTGAGCATCATTTATAATGGATAGATTATATTAGAAGTAAAGAAAATATTTGGATAAGATATACTTATGAGGCACCCACAAATTAATCAAGTTTCATAGTAACTTGTCAACTATAATAAAATGCATGTATCATGCAAGAAGAAATAATATGAAGATAATAAATGTAATACCTATTTAATAGCATGTTATACATATATTAAGATAAAAATAAATTACTTCAAAATAAATATATCAAACTAGAATATTACCATGGCTAACTATATCACAACCTTAATAATATTGAGCATTGACTGAAATATATTGCTAATTAGTTATCAGGGCTAATTTAACTTATGATTAATTATATACTAAATATAATTCGGAACAAAAGGAATTTTATTGAATCCAAAATATATTTATTCAATTGACATTACCAATTGTTTAATAGTTTCATATCGGCTATCTTGTAGAACTGATGTACTAAAAATAGAGAAAAAGAAAATTAATAAATCTCAAATAAAGCTCAAAATCTTTCTTTTATATAAAATAACTGATAAAGCTTTATTTTAACATTGCAACTTTAGATTTATAATAGCATACATATACATATATACATATTTGGGAAACATAAGAATAGTTTTATTTTGCAAATACTTAATTTTTATTTGTAAATTAAGTATAGAGTTTAAAATAACACTTATAATTAGCAATTTATATTTACATAAGAACTGTAAAAACTGTTATGAAGTTAAAGACATATACAAATAAATAAACAAGTTGGAGATATCTTGTTACATTAATAATCTAAATTATAAATGTATGTCTTTAATATATTTCTTTTAAATACTACTTTAAATAAATACCAATTATAAATAGCAAATGACTAAATGACTAAATTAAGCAAATATTAAGTGGATCTAATGAATGAGGCATTTATCAAAAGTTACTTATACACATATAAGTTATAAATTTATTGTCCATATAATGTAAATCATCTAAATAAACATTTAAAAATAACTAAGTAATTTATATTTATATTGGCAGCATATACATAATGTGTGGATTATACTGATTGGCCAGATGCTTATAAATTCAAATATTTATAATTGCAAAATATTGTTGGTTAGTTTGTACATGATTACAGATCATGATAGCACAAAACACAGACATTCTTATACTTTAAAGCACTAACATAATTCAGTGTATCCTAAAGAAATCACATCCTTTAAACAAACTTATCTTGACATTGCACACTAAAATACAAGCATCTTCACCTACTATGGTGGAAAATTTAAATTAAATCTCATGAGTGATAAATCAAAAAAGGACTCTATAATGCAACTAGGATAAATATATCAAAAACATGGTGGCTTCCAAAATAACACCTACATTTGAGGCAAAAGAAGATGCCTGGACCTTTATGTCTCAGTGCACCAAAAATATATATATGGAGAGGCTCACCGAAAACAACAACACTAGATAACTAGAAATATGTGATTACCATCACTGGAAGTATAAGCACTATCACTCATGGATAACTAATAGAAATGGGGAATTTATCCACTCTATCCAGTAACAATACTAACTGTAATAAATAAGGCTGGATATACCAAGGCTATTCTACAATGAACAATACCAAGATAAAAACTTCACAATAATGGACTAAAGTTATAACTATAATTTTAACCTCAATAAATAATAAGTAATGTCTGCACCAACAAATAGGTTTAAAAATCAACTGACTTACATATAATTAAAGATAATGACTAGCATATAAAATATTGGCATGAATATATATAATGCACACACATATGAATATTAAATGTTTTAATATTATAAGATTTAATGGATATGAATAAATGTAATCAGGTTGTTAGAATACTAACTGAAGAACTAAGATAATTATTAAACAATGATATTACTTATATATACAGTTTTATAAATCTGTACACCTATACAATTTCTATGTATTGAAATATAATTTATTGCTTTCTACTTTAAATTGACAAATGAATTTTATCATTTATTATACTTGAATGCCAAAAGCAAAAAATAAAATAAAATAATATTATATATATATATTTATAATAATACACATTGGCATAGTTTGAGTTACAAAATATTTTTAAAATAAATAAACAAACATATATACTAAAATCGATTTTTATTATTCTTAAAATTTTAAAATTCGAGAAAAATTTGTAAGTTAGTTTTAACATTTTAATTATATATTCCTTTACAAAGATATATTACATATTGCATAAAAATCAAAAAAAATATATAAAGAAAAATAAGACATAGTTTCGTTCCTTTACCTTAATTGCACTAGTGTTTAATCATTGAAAAATCAGCTAGTTATCTCCAGCATTTTTTTTATTCATCCACCAATATGTACATATTGTAAGTAGATTAAGAGATTTGCTTCTTGCTGTTAAAATCATTAATGTTAATTATTTCCTGGATACTCTGTTATATATGCGATGAAACTTGAATATGATTTTCGAATCAGTAAATAATTTGAAAGTTATAATGGAATGTATTAATCAATTATAATAGCTATTTTTTTAAAACTTTTTGAAGAATGTCAGTTTATTTTTGAAGTTCTATGTTTTACTGAAGTTTCCACTGTTGATTAAATGAACAAGTAAGAAGGGCAAACGCCCAAATGACAAAGTTGTACTTAGCACATTGTTTTTGAGTAGAAATCCTTAATCCAATAATTCTTTTAAAAGAAATTTATAAGAGTAATTTGAAGAAAAATGACAAACGAAAATAATGTTTTCTTTTTTTTTTAATTTGTCATCACCTGCCACCTGATTCCCACCTTTCATAAATCATGTGCTGATTCAACAATAACCTTTAACACTATTATTTAGCATTTAATTTTTTTTAAGTAACAAAAAAATAAGAAATAATATCAATAAAAAAAAATACATATATTACATTGAAAAATTTATGTTATAATTCACAAATCAAATAAATATTTAAACAATCAGAATAATACTACTATATCTCCTTATTTATTTATTTTTAAAATAAACAAACAAATAAAGGTACAATATATTTATATTTAGCAATTTAAATACTATTGCTAATGATTATTTTGTTATACATACATTCATAATTATATACATATATTTTGCCATTATAATGATTTATCTCAAAACAAAGCAGATATCATAATAAATAAATAAACCTGAACTAAATAACAATAAAACAATTACTAACAATACACTAATAACATATTTACAAATCCTTAAATAAAAATATAGCAAAGACATTTTTTTAAAACCATACTATAGCTTCAAAAAATAAGGATGGACTTTATATCCTGTACTATATATATATATATATAAACATTTCAAACACTCCAACTATTAGCTTAAAATGGACTTTCAATATCTCTACAATCTAATACCTCTTTATCTCACACTTATATTCAATTAATTTCTTTTATATAAAATTTTATATTTAACATTTATTTCTTCATATTGTAACCATGTAAATCCCCAAATTGCCTTTTAATCTAATTTATTTCTTTGACTTTAATTACTTCTATATTATACATACATTAATCTATAACATTAACATAATATCCATATAAGTTTATTTCTATTTAATCTTTTAACCTTTTAATTTTTATATAATGATCTTATAACTTTTAAATTAATTGAGAAGTTCTCCAGAATACTTTTTATTGATTTAAATTAAAGATATTGTAAGCATAATTACAAGCAAGGAAGTAAAAGTTAAATGTAAGCACAGTTTACACATTTTCTAAAGGTTCCTTTAATTAAAAACTAACAACTTTTTGTAGCAATAAATTAACTCTATCCCTTAAGTTAAATAGTTTAACTTTATTTACATTAATTTAATCTAAGTTTTTATTAATAAATAATTTAGACAAAAATGCTTTATTATAATCAAGCAAATTAAATAATAATACATAATATTGGAGATTTAGATTTAAATATCACTACAGTCTAATTTGATCACTAAATTTTAAAATACTAGAAACTAAGTGAAAGTAATTCTAGCTTTTAATAGCTTTTAGCAATACTTTATTATTAGACAGGGAAATATATTTTTATTTAAACAATCAAAAATTAATTCTAACTACACATACATTCAAATCAACATATAATAAAAATATTAAAATATTTTTAATAATAATTAAGATTTGATTTATATAATTGCTTAGAATAAGTTTAAAATTAAGTTGGCTTACAATTGTAAATCCCTATTAAAATTAACTGGCAATAAAATTAATATATATATATTACACTAAGGTAAATTAAATAATTGGAATATTAGTTTTATTGGGAAAATATATATATATATATAATCAGACTGGATTTGGACCCAGACTATCAATCTCCCTTTAGTCATTCACTTCATTTTATACAACCAATACACATGACCACATACATGCCAAAAAGATAAATGTCCTCCAATTTATGTATTTCAAGCCAAACAAGCACTTATAAGTTGATCTAGATCATTATCTCCACACATGTAAATAATCAGTACTTGGTTTATATTAAGATAGCAAATCTTCAAACTTTAATGGTCAAACTTCAATTTTTTCCACTCTCCAACTTTTCAGCCATCTACCATCATCAGAATTCCAATAATATGGATGGCTGAAATGTTGAAGAGTAGATAAGATTGAAGCCTGCCCATTAAAGTTTGAAGATTTGCTATTTTAACATAAACCAAGCCCTAATTTTATATAAGTGTGGGTGATGATGAACTGGACCAAATGAAAAGTATTGGTTCAGCATGAAATATGTTTATTGGAGATCATTTATCTTTTTTGCATGTATTGTGAGGGTAGCTTAAGATCACACCCACACAAACCTTAGCTACCTGAAATATTGGATTTTTTTTCTCATTAAGCTATTAATATAAAGTAAATAATAAGCTTTGCTAGAACACTCTTAAAAAAGATAAATGTATAAGTAGTTATGACAGTGTACTAATTGTATATTAAATAGTGGGAATGATAGGTCATTTACCATAAAATCATATGTATATTAGTAATAAAATTTTAGTGTTTAATAAAAAAATATAAACATTGGTAAACTTCATACAAATTTTTATATATGTTGATAATTGTATTGTGTTAAAGATAATAAATATAGACAATGACTTAAACGATGCAAAAAGCAGTCATAGCAATGAAAAAAAATCAATTAACGTACTAAGTAACTGAATATAAGAAGGAGATGATAATATTATTAATATATTATTTTATCATTTTTTTAAAATGAATCGATAATCACAATAATTTTATAATGCAACAATAGGCACGTGCTGTGAATTAACAATGGAAATGACACTGGGTATAAAAAGAAAAACAATTACAACTCATTCTTTTTTAATAATTGTGCATTTGACATTAAAAGTCAACTTTATTGAAGCAGTTATTTTAATAACATTTTTTCTACAAAATGGACATTTTTTGAATCAGTGTCTCAACGAATGTTAATTTTTTATTTATTTGCCATTTAAAAAATTTAAAAAGCAAACAGAAGACTTTCATACAAGTTAAATGATCAGATAAGTTTAAAATAACTTATAAATTTAAAAAAAAAGTATGATGATTTTTTTAAAGAAACTAAAAAAGAAAGAACGTTTTTTTCAGTTAAAATTTTAAAGACAGGTATATGTTATATAGCCAATATCACAAATAATAAATAATTATTCTATATATATATTTTTAAATGCGAACTGCATATATATATAAAGATGTATATATATATTGAAAAATATATATTTTGGCTAGAACGATTGTTGTCAGGTGGAGCATTTATCCTCCACTATGGCCATGTGAAATTAATATCTATCTGTTTACATTTAAGTGTCTGATAAGCTGGATCCATGCATGATGGAAATCTACATGAAGAATAAAACAAAACCATCCTCAGCAAATATAAATATATTCAGAATGTACTATTCAGAATCAATAAAAAGTCATCGACATTTATAATAAAAAAAAAGAATGCATAAGTTGTAAGAACTGTTATGTAAGAAGGACTCTGATGAATAATTGTACCCGATCATATAGATTCGTGAAATGTTGTAAATATTAAGATTTTTTTCTTTTGTATAGTTTTTATTTTATTTTATTATCTGTCTTATATTTCGGAAGTACTAATGGTCTAATTTAACAGTTTAGCAGTCTAATGTAAAAAAGTGTGAAGAGAGCGGGGGGGGGTTAAAAAGTCTGAATTTTTTCTTTTAATAAAATTTAGGTAATTTTCTTCTAAAATGCTTGATTTTTCTATCCATGAGTGTGAAATTGAGTGCTCAAACTGAATGCTCAAATGGTAAAAGTTTTTCTCTTTTAAATTCACTAAAATAACAAATGCCACAACATGACATGACCACTTACATTGTGTATTATATGTTTTACTAATAGTATTCTTAATATCTTTTTAATGAATAAATGATTAACCCTTTTAATTAATATTCTTTACTATTTACTTTGCTATCATACCCTGTATTGTTTCATTATTATATTTCTTCCATGATATATAAATTTACAAGGTGATTATTTTAGATCAACCAACTTCCACATCTAGAAATGCATACTGCATCTAGAGTTGCACTTAAATTTTTAATTAAGTTAGTTGAAAATCTCACTTTTATCTAATAATTTTTTCATTACTTTTGGATATATAAATGTCTATATTATGTGTATCTTTCATGGGAAATAGGGAATAAGTAATTTTAAATTGCTTAATTAGCAATATGATAGATGCTCATCATAGACATAGAAGTTATAAGTATAAAAGAATATATGCAAATAATTCCTTTGCTCTTGTAAATATTTTTTATTTTATTTTTTTTGTACATTGATCGATAATTTTTTCTATGTTTTTATATATTTTGTTGTTGTAAATAAACATTATGATGTTTTGTTTAATTGACAAAAGTCTCTTTAGTTTGTTGATCAGCATTTACATTCAATGCTATAACCAATATTTTACATATGCACACACACATTATGGCTTGATGAGCATGAGAGATAAATATCAAATCAAGGTTATTCCTTTCTAATAAATCCGATGAGCTAATTCAGTTATTTATTAATAGTATGCATAGGTACATCCCTATTAAGAGAGTCGAATGCAAATTCTTCTTGAGCTTGAATACTGAGGCTATGGATCCAAAAGAGAAAATGGTGAGATGTTAGATGAACTAACCTAAATTGCATATAAATTTGATAGATAAGCCTTATGTTGGTCTATTGAAGATAGATGTAATCATGAGTCATGTACTTCATTGTGTCATGTCTAGCATCTTACATGAAGACCCTAGATCCGACAGTAGTCAGATGCGCCCGGACCATTACAGTATGTTGTCATGAATATTGATTATATAAGATGAAAAGAATATTTGAAGGGAGCTTTAAAGTCTGAGTTTAAATCCTCTTTAATTACATCTAAGTTCAGTATATACATTGTACTTTTATATACATTATACTTTTATTTTAATATTATATATTTAGCCTGACTTCTGATCATCCCTCTTCTGTAAATTTAAATAGACATATTCATGCCTTATATATCAAGGTCACAGTGACTTAAAGTCAACATGGGTATGATGACATTATTAGCAACAACAAAGGCTTTAAGCATTCCATGATCAGATTTTTAATGATATGGATGGCTGAAAAGTTGCAGAGGAAGAAGATTGAAGCATGTCCATTAAAGTTTGAAGATTTGCTATATTAATATAAATTCAGCACTGATTATATATCTGTGAGGGAGATGATGTCTAAACCAACTGATGAGTGCTGGTTTAACAAGAAATATGTATATTAAAGATCATTTATTTTTTCCACATGAATGGACTTATGATTTTGTAAAAGATCTGGCCACATAGAGAAGTCTGAAGAATTATGTTGTCCACTAATTTAAGGGTTGAGGAAAAAAACAATTAATAAAGTTAAACAATATTGAAAAGAAGTCTAATAAGCCAGAAGTTAATTATGAAAATCTGTTTCAATATTATCAGTTGGCCAATTCTAATTTGTTCATAATTAATTGTCTCTAGGATAAGAAAAAAAATGATTGCAACCTTATTCATATTAAATATAATTCTGAAGAATCAGATAATGCTTTGTTTTGAAATTATTTGTATATAATATTTGCAAGACACATTAATTAATAAATTATATGCTATTTAATATTCACAGATTGATATACACTTTAGTTAATAAAGCGCAATACATTCATTCTGAAAAAATTATAAGTAAAGTGACATTTTGGTATAGTATCCGATCAATTTAATGAATGTGGTATATCTACACAAATATTCTTTTCATGCAATAAAAATTAATCTTTCTGCTATGTCTATAACCTGAGTTTAAATCCAGGCAGAATAAATTTTAAAATTTTTTCAACAGGGTTGCCTTTATTTTTTCAACTAGCCAGCCCATACATAATACAAATAATCATTCCATATTAGTCAGTAAATGGGTATTAAGCAATTTTTATCTTGTCAGTAAAACAAGAATTTAAAAATTTGTCAGTTTCTCATGATTTAGAAATTATTAACTTTGATGAATATTGTCTTTTCATTTACTGTTTATTTATAAGGAATATGTGAAAACGCCATATCTTGCAATAGCCTATTTAAAGGCTATTTTATTTTTTGTGCGTGTAGATATTATTTATGCTTGTGACAGAATTTTTCTTTACTCAAGAGCTGTCTGATATCTAAATAATTAATAAATACCTGGTATTAATGATAATGTAGACTCCCAGACTTAGTGGCGTGTTTATATGCAATATTTATTGTACATAGATTGAGTTTATTTCAACAATTTAGGTTTTATTTGCTTTTAGCAAAAGAGCTGTTACTGTTAACCTATGTGACATACATTTTTTATAAACTCAGAAGAAAGTAATTGTTTATAAAGTCTGTAGAAAAAAAAAAAAACCTAGAAGAAAACTAAATCAAACTCTTTAATGGAAATCTTTAAAACTTAATAATCTCGAATTTAATAATGATGTAAATAAATATCATCTTAAATATCGCTAGAAACATATTCCTGTGGGGACTGAATAAAAATTAAATTTCAAACTTATTAGGAATATATTATTTGATAAATGTTATATTTAAACATTGCAAAAAATTGTGTACTCTACAGAAATAGCTTTCACAAAAAAAATAATAATAAATAAATATATTTAAATAATATTATTATATAAATTTAAATGAAATAAAATTCCCAATTCAATCAAACTTTAAAATGATTGAAAGTACATTGTAATAGTTTTCCTACTTTTGTACAAAATCTATATACAGGCAGTCCCCTAGTTACAAACATAATTGGTTCCTGACGTGTGTTTGGAAGTTGAAATTGTTTGAAAATAGATGTCTATAAAAAAAAAAAAACATCAAAAAGAGTTTTCAAAATACAGTATTTATTTTTTATTGATTAGTATCTGGAGTTTTGTTTACAAATTTATCAAGAGTTAATTGAATTGTATTTTTTTTTCTTGATAAAGAATTCTGTAATATTCTGTGTCTTTTTCTACTGCCCTTTATACATGAGATATACGCTCTCCATTGGGATCACATTCTTTTATGATGGACAAAAATTTGGCAAGATGCGTGAAGGCTTCATTTATATTCTTGATTGTCAAACTCTTAATAATAAGTTCATTATCAGGTTCTTCTTCATTTTCTATTTCATTCATCTCTTGTAGTTTAATGAAGTCTTTATTTGACTGAGGTTCTGAGTGAAATTACATTAACTCATCAATATTTTCAGCAGTGACATCTAAAATTAATTCATTCATTATATTAACTATTTTAGTTGTGATATCTTCAGGAATTTCTTCAATGTCCACAGAAGCAATCATCATTTGTGGATATATTTTTTTTCCAACAACCTTTCATTGTTGACTCTCTTGTTTCAACCCACATATCCCCAATAATATTTATTGCATTTCATATATTATAACTTTTCCAAAAATCTCTTAATATAGGTTCACCTTTCTTGTCAATTGCCTTGATTGCTTGAATCATTAATGTCATATAATACCGCTTAAACGTAGCTATTACGGTATGATTCATATGTTGTATTTCACGTGCAGTATTGGGAGGGATAAACACAACATTAACTTCTGGATATAAATTTTTCAGGGATTTTGGATGTCCAGGAGAATTGTCTAAGAGCAATAGTATTTTAAATGGTAACTTATTCTCATTACAGTATTGCCTAATAGAAGGCATAAAATGATGTGAGAACCCATGTAAAAAGGCTGTGCTTTAGGATTTGATTTCCAAATTCCTGGAAACATTCTTTTATCTTTTTCATTTCAATGCTCTAGGATTTTCTGTCTGATAAATTAGGATTGGCTTCAATTTAAAATCGCCCGCTAAATTACCTCCAAGAAGCAATGTTAATCTGTTTTTAGGTTATGCCCAGGTGCAACTGATTCTTCCTTTGCTAAATATGTATGTGCAGGCATCTTTTTCCAAAATAATCCTGTCTCATCTACATTGAAGACTAGGCATAAAAAATAAGCTCCATCTTTAATAATATTAGAGAAAGTGGAATAAATTCACTGGCAGCTTTCTTATCTGCACTGGACCTTCCCCAGTACATTTAATATTATGTAAAGAATATCTCATTTTAAATTTGTGAAACCAGACATTGCTTACTACAAATTCAGCAGCAGAGTCTTCTTTTAATTCTTTTTTCTAATCTTCGTGTAAACTAAGAGCCTTAGCTTGAATAATTGATAAACTCACTGGGATGATTTTGATGCTGATCTTCAATCCATAAAGCCAAAGATTTTTCCATTTCATCCATTACACTGCCATGTCTTTTTGAAACTATCTTTGAAGAAATGTTTCCACAATTTTTAACTTATTCCTTAATTTTGTTCTTGTTTTTCACAATTGTATATATTGTTGATTGGTTTAAATTACATGAACTGTGATTGAAGCAAAAATTCACCATTTTCAGAATATCTAATTACGTCCATTTTTATCTCAACCATTTGGGGTTTATGAGATCTTGATTTCTTTTCCATCATATCAACAATGCTGTTTTTTTATTTCTCACTCATGTTTTTAATTAATAAGAATGAAAAAAATTCACCAAAACAGAAATATTTGCAGTGTATATGTAACATAATCGAGCACAAACTACTTTAAAAATAAGCAGTAATCAAGACAGTCTGTGGCAACGCTAAAACAAAAGTAATCAATGTCAGAGAGATGGGAAGATTTACTATATTTTATATAGGTTTTTATTGTTCTCTAAAATATACTTTAAATTCCAAAGTTTATCTTTCTTTAGAAAAAATTCAATTATGAATGTATATAAATAGGTTTTTTTATCATGTGCATAGATAAAGATCTAAAGTCCAAAAGCAATTACATAATAGCGAAATGTTTGTAACTCAAATGTCCATAACTAGGGGACTTCCTATATATATTGTTTAAAAAAACACTACTTTCTGCCTCATATTTGATATTATTTAATGTAACATGATTTTTCCTTAGATGTATTCAAATGTTTTTGTGCATGGATTGTGTGATCAGAAATGTTAAATGTTTCCTTTGCCTTGCATAGCTTAGTGCAATGGCAAATTGGCAGTTCATTGTTTTTAAGATTCATAGATCATGTCCAAATCGTTCACTAGTACTAAACTTTTTATAAACTCTTCAGTAATAAAGCCACTAGATTATATATTTGTTTAATATTATCTCTTTTTGAAGTCATTATATATCACAATTTTAAAAAAAATGTTTTGTTAATTCCACTATGTTATGCTCATATTCTGATTTCCATTATAAACCCTTAAGCAAAAATTTATATAATAGTTACCTCTTTTATTTCTTTTATTCATAAATTTATTCCACCCTTCATATAGTTGTATCATAATTATATTTTAATATATATATATGTTGATATGAAGATTTACACGGGTTCCATATATAAAAGACGTATTTTGCGGGTTCATCCATGTTAAAATATTTTAACATGGATGAACCTGCAAAATATGTCTTTTATATATATATATAAAACATTGTTTTTTACATTTCTACATAAACTACACCTACAGTTTAAATCCATATTTCAGTTTTCCTTTCATTCTCTAACATTTAAAAATAGCCGATTTCATACAACGCATTTTTTTTAAAATAGGTTTCCCTTCTTTCACATTCTTGTTTGTTATCTGTTTTGAAACTTTCTTCAACCAGCCACTCCTCAAACTCAATGGGCAGAATGCTAATTCTTTATTTTTCCATATTTTATAGCTTCACTAATTTAAAATAAAGTTTTAAAGAAAAAAAATTTAAAAAGAAAACTGAGAAATGCGTTGGTCTTCAGCAATGGCAAAAAAATGATGAGTTCTCTTACAGTCTTTTCTGGCTATTTATATTATCTCTTTCTGATGTTATGGATGTCATAACAACTATTGGAATTCACTCTAAAATTGCTCAATGCCTAACGATATATTCCAGTGTTTTCCAATGTTGTTTTGCAAGTGCGATGTAAGTTTGAAAAAAATGGATACATGGAATAGAAATCTAAGTTTGATATGATTTTTCCTATTATTTTTAAAGTAAAATACTTTATTTTGTTAGTTCTTTTTAAAAACAATGTCAACCATAATACACAGTCTATGTGCATCCAAGCTTTAATCCATCTTTTGTTATGTAACTCTGCACAATATTAAAATTATTTTACATCATATTTTAAGAAATCTTTACATTGTATGAAGTGTGACATTTTAATTCCTGGAATGGTTATGTGGTATCACCCATGATATAATTTATACATTTTTGTTTTAACATGCTTAAGCTAACATGTATGTAAATTTTAAGATGATAGAGCTATTTATTAGTTAGCTATGGAGAAGATAAATATCTGTATATATGCTGCAGCTTAAATAGCAGTCATCATGCACTAATTGTGAGAAACTTTTTGGTCAAAACATCAATTACATCTCTAGACTAGCTTGCCTATTCATCTGACATAGTTCCCTGTAATTTTTGATTATTTCCAAAATTAAAGGCTGTTCTGAAATAATAAAGACTTATTACTATAACTGATATCCAAAAAAATCTAAAACAGCTGCTCAACAGTATTCCTGAAAAATGGGAATGCCACTTTAATTGTTGTATAGAAACATAAGGGATTACTTCAGTGGCAATATCTACTAGTGTGCTCTTCCACATGTATATTTTATGAAGGTGCAGTCTGGGAATTAAATTGTCACACCTCATATATATATATATATATATATATATATATATATATATATATATATATATATATATATATATATATATATATACAAGTAAATAGCAAATATTATAAACATACTTACAAGCACATATATGTCATATAACATGCTCATTTGTTAGTGTTACGTGTTGCTTGCTTTCTGAAATGATTTACTATGGTATTTAAATAAACTTGGCCTTCATTTGATTTGCCTAGGTGGTCTTTGAATAATAAATGCTTTATGCTGTTATAACATTCTTTTTTCTTTGACTATTATGAAATAATCAATGAATATTATTATGTTATTTCAATATATTCTTACTTTATAGGCTAATTTAATATTAATCACTTAAATTTTGATTAACTAATAACTTATGTTGCAAAATAGAAATGTATTTGAAAGTTTCTCCAAGATTAATCAAAGAGATTTAAAAACTAAAATATTTCAAATATGTTAAAATTCTAAAGAATGCACAGGATAAAACTTTGGAGATGACCACTTTTCCCTTCTTTTCATTTTGAGGCAAATCCATCCTCTTTACCATCAGCTAAAGGTTCTAAAACACTTATAATATTCATTGTTCCAAGAACAGGAAAGTAAACTGGATAATTTTATTACAATTAAATAATAAATAGAATGGCTTTTCCAAAGAAATACAGGTATCAATAATTAAGTGTTCAACAAAAAGAAATCAATCAATAACATGAACTTGCCATCAATCACAATAATAGAGATCAATTTCAAGGTGATAAAAAAGTACTAATAAATACATTAGTTTAAATAATCACAGAAGATCCCATTCTAATAACAATTAAATTTATATAATTAAATTTTTATTGTCAAATCAAATGTTAATTACTTTTTTTAAAAATTATAAATGTTTTAATGTTTTGTTAAATGTGCATGCATGTACTAATAAATGTGTTTGTTATAAACTAAAAATAAATGCAACAAAATTTAGATTTATTATAAATGCATCAGGAGTATATGTTTGGAAAAAACTAACAGCAAATGTCTTCATACAATAGTGCCATCTAGTGCAAGTTATAGCAATCAATGGATGCTAGAAGGTTGTGTCTTTTAATCCCTACCCAGTGTCTTCCCCTTCAGTAATTCCAAGACTAGTTTCTAGCTCATAGCTTTCATCAGTGAAAAGGCTTGGGTTTTTAAACCTAATGCAGCATTCAATGGAATGTTTTTATGGCTAAACACATGCGTGATTGAGTACTAATTATAAAATAAGTCACAAAATTGAATTGAAAAGAAATTTTTATAAATTATTTTGTTTTTCTTTAAACAAATTGCATAATTAAATAAATAATGATACCAGCATTTCACACACTAAATGCACACCCATATATTTTACATGTAGTTATATGTGTGAGAGTGTTAATTTATACTCTGCACTACTAAAATGTAATAATTAAAAGGGAAATGACAGTATTGTTGATTATTTTTTATTCAACAAAAGTCATTAATCAAAATGTATTCATTAATCAGTACATTTAATTATGCAGATAAAATAGTGTTACTCTATTATCAAGAGGGTAGATTTAATGATTAAAAAGCATGTATCATGAGATATATATCATATGGTGAATAATTAATAATTTCATATTATATATATATATATATATATATATAAACAAAGGAAGCAAAACCACCCTTCCTCGGGTTCTGAATCCATTTCTGATGTTTATAAGCATACCTCTATCAATATTGATGGTAATTCAGAGTGAAATTAATATATCATTTAGATTGAATATGACCCTTAATAGTTATCAAACTAATAATCAATTATACAAGAGTGAAGATAGAATTTCTCTTTTAACATCTTAATTATAATAATTAAATACGATTTAATATATAAACATTAAACTAAACATAACTCAATATTCATTAAACAAAAGGAGTAAATCACCCTCCCTCAGGCTATGAATTAAATGCATTCTAAATGTTGACAAAGGATCAAGAATAAAATGAAACCATTTATGCTTGGAGCTCTGAATGTTTATAAGCATACCTTTGTCAATGTTATTGGTAAGTCAGAGAAATATGGTACTTAATAGTTAATAAAGTAATAATCAATTATAGAAGGTTGGAGACAAAATCTTTCTTTTAACATCTTGATTTTATTGATTTTATATATATATATATATATATATATATATATTCTAACCTCCCCCCGTGCATCCTCACCCCAAAATATACTGTTTATTACGAATATTACAGGTTCTAGCTCAGTTAACAAATAAATAAATGAAATATTCAGCATTAATTAAAATGATTACTAGCTCTAATTTTAAAATACAAATTCGGTTCAATTTTAAAATGAATTAACAAATATTTACTATTTTCATGAGACATGGAGTGACAATACAGGGAACGAGATAGACTACATTGAGCCATTATCCACACGATACTACCTCAATGGCATAAGAACACTATCCCCCCTTTTTATTATACCAAATAACTAACTCATAGTATTCTTACGACTTTCTAAGCTCTATTCACTACGATTAAAATAATAATCATATCTTAATCTTCTTTATAACAAGAATCCAGCTTAATTAAATAAAATGAAGTAAAACAAAATAAAATCTCAGGCTCATAAATTGTATTCTAACTGATTTAAAATTACGGTAGTAAAATATGAAAAGGGAATTTTATGTCATAATCTACTACACAGCAACTAATAATAATAAAATAATAATAACAATAATAATATAATATAATCTTATTTCTTCCTAAATAAAATAAATAAATACGTACGCAGTAGTATTTAATAATCTGACAACAGAATACGTGTGGCAACATTAGCATATAATTTAATGTAATATTGTGGCAACCAACTTATGACCAATAAATAATATAAAATTATGATCTTTTAATTTTAACATACCAATAAATTCTCAAAATTATTATAACACTTTTATGTTTACCTTTTGTGCAAAATTTATATGTCTGTTTCAATTATAAATGTATTGTGATTTCATGCATCCATGTGGAAAAATAACAACTCGGACACAAAACTTCAAAACAAATTTAAAACAAAGTTTATTAACAACATAAATAAATTAACAATATTTTTACACTATATACATTGGATATCCCTTACTCTCATATCTCAACTTAGTTTATTAGTTTATAAAATGAAATCAAAATATTATTTACTTTTCCTAGTTAAATCTTTTTTTTTTTCACTTAAGAAAATACAGCATTATTACTTGATTTATTATTATGGTTAGCTTATTACAAAATGCATTTCTTATATGATTATCACAAACACTTTTCATCCCGAATATTATTAAAATTACATATTTTTTTTTACAAAATTTACATTCATAATAAAATTCTACAAAATAATAAAATTTAGTTTCATATTGGTTGTATGGAATCTTACAAAGTCAAAACACTATTCTACATTCAGTATTAGATTTTTTATTATTTATTATCCGATGTTTATTAATCCTAATATTCTCATTCAAGCCTTACTTCGGATGATATAATTACAACTATTAATATACCATGCACAAGTATATGTTTATTATATCTTATTGAATTTTCTCTTGATAAATATGCAATACTCATTCCCTCCAACATTAATATTAAAAAAAAAATTCATTCAAATTTTATTATCACTTTTAAAATACTTGGTTTAGATTTCTTTTCAAAATCTTATATTCATTTCTGAATTAATTTCACAATGTATTATATGATTCTTTCTCTCTTTATGATATTTTGGACTTTCAATTTTAAAGTTACACAATTCTATACATTCAAGTAAATAAACTATTCTTACATAAACGATAACATATCTTCAGTTCTATTTTATTCATTATTTCTTTGAAAATATCTTTCTGACTGATGCAGATTCACGAAATAATGATAGCGAAGATAGATGCATAGGATCAAAATACAACTAGAATAATACTTGTCATATACCTTGACAATCATGGCACCATGAATTAAAAGACACTATAGAGGAGTGACCTTTACCTGTCTACCAACCTCTATCATAGGAACGATGCTAAAGCTATTTCTTCAGCTTTATTCTAACATCAAAAGTTTAAAGATATGCAAAACACTGTCCAAACCATATGTGTTCAGTCATAGGACTTTGTTAACTATACGAAATCACACAAAACTAAATATGATCCAAATCCCTTATATTTTCCTATTTCTTAAAAAAAAACATCATCTTGGTTTCCTCTCCACTGGTACTTCCAAGTCACTATCCGATCTTATTTCTCAAGATTTTTTCTATACTGTACATCGACAAATACATATCTGCATTACTAACAATAATAAAATTCATTGATATTTTAAAACTATTCCACTGTTCTATGAGAAAATCTTTTTACTACTTTCCTCCGCATATTTAATCATATACAAACTATTTAAATATCTGAATACTTTATCACATGAAAGTTCAAAAGAATCACACAATTGTTCTGTTAAATTATATTATTAGTATACTTTAAATAAATTGTTGCATGCATATTCCGAATTATTCCTATCTCATTATATGTTAAAATGTTGCATAAAATGTGTACATATAATTAAGACTTTCACACTTCATTCTTAAGTCAATAGATGATCTAAAAAAAAATACATTATGCATTATAAATAACTATTAAAATTACCAAATGACCTTTATCTCCTCGATCGTGTTCCGTAGGCTTCACCATCCATTTGATCCTTGTAGATATAAGATTCACATCCATACACTTTATTTTGAACACTATTTCTATAATTTTATCAAGTTATTATATTTAAATTTTAATATTACTAAATTTATGTTTTATGTTTTCCCTAATCTCACATAACATTTTATATTTTAAAATAAATTAGTAAAAAATATTCAAACTATATTTACTGTACTCCTTCATCAAATTTTCCTGTAAACCGTTCATACTAAAGCCAAAAAAAATTGTTTATCATTTCTTTTCCAT